>JACCID010000232.1:0-189622 GCA_018906775.1 Sycophila sp. Sp_5 | reverse complement strand
TGAGAGAGATTTCCTCCTCTTTATTGATAACATTATTAATTACCTGATTTTTATTCATTTCCTCAATGCACTTAATTCCATTTATTATTTCCTTTTCATATTTTCTTTTGATTTTTCAACTTTCTTTTCCTTCAATGATTCCTTTGGGCCTGTATTTATTAATTCTTCTTTTCTTCTTTTCCTTCTTGATTGATTATTCTTAACATTCCATCAACGGGCTTATTCAATATCTCGTTACATTTTTTAGACTCAATTTTTATATCGTCACACGTAATACTCAAAATTTTTCTCTCTTTATTTTCATTATTATTATTTCTTTAAACGCATTATCTTTCTTCAACAATTCTTCATGACAATCCTCATTAAACTCTTGAGTCCTTTTAGCCACCGCATACTGTTTTTGCTCGTCGTTACTGTACGTTAATTTTTTAACTCTTTCATTTTCCTCTTTTTTACACTGTCTTTGGAATATATAAGTCCCTTTTTCCTCGGACCTTTCTTGTTTTACCTGCGCATTACCAACAAGCGTGTCTTTCCCTTGACACCTAATTTTCGTAATTGTATCTTTTTCTTCGTTACTTTTATTAACTTTTTCTTGTTTCACATAATTATTTTCATTACAAATTTCTTTTTCCTTATATATCTCTTCATTTTCTTCGTTGATGTAATTATTGCAAATTTCTTTTTCTTCATAAATTTGACTAATTTCCTCGATAACATCATTATTTTCATTAATAATCTCTTCTTTATTTCTTGATAACTCTTCTTCATAAAATACATATTTTTCATAATTTTCTTTCCAACAATATTTTCTCTCAAAATCCATAAAATAATTAATCAACATTTCTTCATTATTCTGACATAATTCCGTAAAAGGAATAATAAGTCCATTTAAATCCAAATAATTTTCTTTATAATTTATTTGTGCATTGTTTTGTTTAAAAAAATCCGTGCTCAATATCCCTGATTCGTATATCAGAAAATCATAATTTACAACATGAAAATCTATTTGTTTATTTTGAAAATCAACTCTAATTTTACCTAAAGTATTTATAGATTGTTTAGTTATTCCTTTTAATATTAATACTTCGGCTCTGTCGATAGGTGTATATGGCGACACTTCGCTCTGCCTAATGATATTCACAGACGCTCCTGTATCTAACATAAAGTTTAAAGGTCGATTAAACGCTTCGATATTTAATTCTATTATGGGAGAACAACTGTTTGTGGTTAAGTTTATTTTCTCGACTCTTCTGAGGTGCCAACCTTCTCGACGGGTGGGGGCGTGGCCGCTGGGATCTCCCTCTGCGCGCCGGTAACAGGAAGATTGGGTCCATTTCCCGAGTTTTGTACATGACCGCGTGAGTCTCTTTGATATTGGAAGCAGTCCCGTTGTATATGTCCGGGTTTTCCACAGTAAAAACATTCGGTAGAGCCTCCTCTATTATTATTATTTTGTCGTGCATAATTATATGGAATCGGTCCCTCCATGTTTCTAATATCTTGACTATTTTGTCTTGTAGTCCCGGAAAAATTTTTATTATAATTATTCGCATAATTTGGGAAATTATTATTGTTTAAACTATTATTGTTGACTCTCATATTATAATTTCGGTTGGGTAAAAAGGGTAATCTACCTCTATTCTCGGAGTTCCAACCTCCAAAATTTTGTTGATTGGGCTGGTTAAAGTTTCTATTTCTAGCAAAATTATCATAATTTGTGTTAGGTCGTGAATAATAATTAATCCGATCGTTGTACGTATTTCGAGTTGTCCATGCATTTCGGCTTGTTCCAAACTGTAAGAGGGCTAGTGTCAGACAGTTTGTCGCCACATGTCCGACTCTCTTACAATACGCGCATACTAATTTTTCCTCACTACTCTCCATTAGGTGTACCTTTCGGGTGTCTCGAGGTGTTCGCTCACGGGTCCCCCTTGATCTTCCGCTTCTAAAATACTGCACGCAAACTCTTTCTCTATTTCTAACGCTTGTTCCCTTGCTACTTTAAAATCATCCTGCATTCCCATGCGTGCCCTAATTTCCCACTTTAAGCCTCTTAAAAAGAATTTTAGACAATCATTTTTTAAACTTTTCTCAAATGTCTCTTTTCTATCAATGCGTTTTTCATAAGTAGCAGTTTTTAAAATTTCTTGTTCTATTTCGCGCAATCTATTTAAATAAAAGATTACTATTTCGCTGCTTTTTTTGCTTTATTTTTGCGAGTTCACCTGTTCAATCATGATATGTTTTTCCCGACCCGAATATCTTTTCGAAATATTGAATTATTTCTTCTACGCTCGTAAAAATTTGTCCCCTCGCACAATTCAAAGCTTCGCCGTATAACCTCATTCGAATTAATTTGGCGAGTTCTGCTTCTAAGTTTTCGGGTAGTATAGTTTTTGCTTCCATACTACCGTCTAAAAACTGTGATAAAGGCACATTTTGTCCATTATATCTTGATATTAAGTCTAATGCGTCTTTTAAAGATAGTCCTCTTACGTGTATAGTATTCATTATTTCTGTGTCTGTTTCAATTGCCGAGTGATATAATGTTTTATCGTCCGTTGAAGATTTCTTCGAGTGATTAGTTATATTATCTGCTCTTCTAGTCTCGTTTTGTGCTTCTATAATCTGTTGTTAGTGTAGGATATTACATCTTTTTTTAAAAAATCGACAATTTCCTCTACGGGAAGTCCGGCTCGTACATGTGCCTCTAAAGCTGACGCGTGTTCTTTCTCCTCGAAATAAGTAGTTACGTGTTCTGCCTTAATGTCCTTGTGTAGTGATCTCTTAATTTCGTGGATCGTTTTTAAGTGTTCCTCTTTTATTTCGGGTAATTTATTCAAGCGTTGCCACTGTTTTTGACCTGTCCCAACGGGAGTGCTAGTCGTCAGCCTAAAGGTCGGTGGCTTTAAAGTAATTTTTGTGTTTCTTTGTATTTGTTCGTGTTGATTGCTTTCTTCAACTTTTTCCTCTGTTTCGTCTTCAAAAGAGTCGTTAAAAGTGTTATTTTCCCTATATGGCCCCGCGAATACTTGTGTTATTTCTCGTTCGGAAAATTTTGATTTTATTGGTTCCCTAATCCCTTGTATCGCAAAAGATAAATTTATTTCTTTAGTTAATTCAGTTACTTAATGTGTTCAGATAACTAAAGTTTACGTGACCTAACATTCTGTGCCATCTCTCCTTTTGACCTATGTTATTTTTCCGTTCGGCACTGTTTACAAAATTTTCTTTCTTATTCAATTTACTCGACAACTGTAAAATTCCTTTCTTTTCAACTGCTACTGCTATAATGTTATTTTTCTCATCAATAATTTTCGTTAAATTTTCTTTTGAAATAATACTATTCCTTTTCATTAATATTGCATAACTTATTAAGTTTGCATTCATTTCTTTCGCGTAAAGAACATTACTAATGTTTACTTCATTCATTTTCCCAAACGCATTAAAGTAACTAACAACATTTACAATTTTTGTTGCTTTTATCGATCTATTATCTCCTAAATAAATATGTATAGGTTCTCTTAAATCAACAAATTTTTGAAAATACCTATCATCATTAATAATGTGATCCGAGCAACCACTATCGAGTAACCATTTAATTTCACCATTATCTAATCTGTTTTCGCTACTTTGTGCCGCGTGCACCGTCGCTACCCAAGCACTCGGTCCGCCGCTGTTTTGCTGGCTCTTACTCGTTTCTGGTTGATTTCGCTGTCCTCTGCCTTGCCCTCTGCCGTAGCTGCCTCTTCCGGATCCACCGCGTCCTCTGCCACGTGTTAAACCACGCCATGATCCACCGTTGCGTCCCGCTTAGCCGCCATTTTGACACTCTCGTGCGAAATGTCCTTTCTTTCCGCATTTGTAGCATCCATCCTTGTTCGCCGTAAATGCATTAGTCGTTCTCTCTTTATAATCCTTTTGATGTTTCGATTCAGCTAGCTTTATTTTATTCTTTACATAGTCAGTCGTTTGATCTTCTTCTTTTAAAATGTCTATCAAATCACCTATATAACTGTATGATTCTGGCAACGCGTTTAGCATGTAATTTAATTTTTCTTTTTCTTTTAACGTCGTACCTGCAATTTTCAACTCATTTATCAGCTTCTCAAATTCACTAAAGATTAATGCTGCGTCACTATACTTATCAAGCCCTCATTTTCTCCAGTTTATTTCTATACACAATTTGTAAAACTGTAGCTTCTCTCAAATATAAACTATCTAGTTTCTTCACTATTTTGTACGCTGTTTCCTCCTTGCATACAAATTCCAACTGCTTGTTCGAGATAGCACTGAAAATGTAGTTCACTGCTTTTAGATCTTTTTCATCCCAACCCTCTTTATCTGTTGCAATTTTTGCTGTTTGTATTACTTCATCACATTTTTTAAATTTTAGATACATGGAAACTCTCTTCTTCCACATGTTGTAGTCTTGTCCATCAAATACTGGAATCGTAATTTCACTTTTTCCGGCCATTTTGTCTTCTTGATTAGTCTTGAACGTTCCTTCGTGTTCAAACTGTATCTGTTGCTTTATCACTGCCGTCTTCTCTTCTTCCTTTTTCTCGAGCATTCCTTCGTGCTCTCGACTTTTCACTTCAGTACTTATCACGGCACTTAAACTACCCAAGTATCCTTATCCACCCAGTTACCTTGAGCAACCACGCTCTGCTACCATGTTGGGAAAACTGGTGAAATCAGAAATACTTGGAGTAGTGGTTAAGAAAGAAAAGTAATATATTTAGTAGATACAAGACTACAAATAGTTAACAAAACGCCCCAAGGGCTCGCTATGCGATGCGACTCCTTCAGAGTCCAGCGGGTGAACGGCCGCATCAGCGCGTGTCGCGCAAGGCGCTTACACGGGGATACTCACATGTACGTGTACGTGAGTCGCGTGCTCCGGCTTCAAGTCGTAGCACGCGTGTTATGTTTTACACGCAAACTTTGCAACCCTCGTGCACATTGTATATGGGTTGCATAACAATCTAGTTTTGATATTCATTTTGTGCAATAATAAATGTATATAATTCAATAATATTACTTTTCTTTCTTGACCACTACTCCAAGTATTTCTAATTCCACCAGTTTTCTCAACAACTATTTTATTTTAACTATATTGTTCTGACTTATTAATAATTTACTAGTTACTGCCTTGAATAAGAAATCTAATGATTCTGTCTTAGAAAACGACGACATTGACCAGGACTTTGAAAACTTAAACGACGAATACGAAAATTCTAACAAAGATAAACATGATTACGCAACTATAATAAATGAAATGCTGTATGAAAGTGCCTTAATGACAGTCGGTGAATTTATTTGAAGTATCGCTTCATTAGAATCTAGCTTAAACCAACCAAAAACGCATGTTTCTAAGACGCTTGAAATAATATCAAGAACGTCACCGAAGCCTAATAATTGCCCTACAAGTTATTACAAATTTAAAAAGTATTTTAGTAGTATAAATATTGACATTTTCAAGAAGCATTATTATTGTTCAAAATGCTATTCTGCATATAATAAAAGATCTGAAAAACAAGAGAATTTTGAAAAATCGTGTGATTGTGAAGAGCAAGAAAATTATTTCATTGAAATTTCTTTACAAAAACAATTAGAAGCATTGAACCGGAGCCCCAACTTTTGCAATAAATTAATAGACAGAAACAATAACGAAGCAATTTTGCACTATAAAGATGGCTCAAGGCTCTGTGTATAAAGAATTGTGTAGAAAAGACATTTTATCAAAAGAAAACAACATATCTTTTATGAGGTACACAGATGGTGTTCGCATTAATTCATCCAAATTGAATATCTGGAGTTTCTTTTTAATTATACTTGAACTTCCTTATTAAAAGCGGTATAAATTAGAAAATATTTTATTAGTTTCCTTAGGGTTTGGCGACAAAAAACCAAATGCGAATTTATTTTTACTCCCTTTAAAAAGTGCTTTACAAAATTTATATAAAGGTGTCATTTTTTACGTCAAAGATCTCGATAAAATTATTACTGTACAAAGATTACTTTGTTGCGGAACATGTGACTTACCAGCTAAAGCCCACATTTTAAATATGAACTAGTTTAATGGAAGATATGGCTGCCAAATATGCCTTCAAGAAGGTTTAACCGTGGACAAAAACTCGCCCTTACCCTTACAAAGAATATTTAGTTTTACGTACTGAACAAAATACATTAAAATTTACTTTACAAGCCCTAGAAATTAAAAAACCTATTTGCGGCGTTAACCCTTAACTGGCACTGGGGGTTAAAATGACCCCAGAAAATTTTTGTGCTCAAATTACGCATACTAAATTTAAATAAATGGACCATGTGGCGAGATGTACCAGTCGTAGACACTACTAACTGAAAATGCAAGAGGTTAGGTACACTGCGAGAAGCGTCATATACGTTGGGCAGTCGCTCGAAGTAGACGATAAAAATTCGTGGGATCAAAACGACCCCGTGTGCCATTACTGATCAAAAAAAGTATTTTTTCAAAAAATTGGTGCTGCTCATTTTTGTGATTTTTCATCAATTTCTAACGTAAGTTTATGATCTAAAGTAAACTAAAATTTTATCAACCACTCTTACCTTGAAAGCGCGGCTTCGTTGCTGCTTCGCCACGCTTTCTGGCTGGTTTATAATAATTCCTTTAGCTCTGAAAATGTTAGAGGAACCTTTCAATTATAGGCACACTTCGCGAAAACCAGCGCGAGATTCCGTATGAGAAGAAAGTTCCCAGCAAAACTATCCCAAAGTAGTAAATTTTGCTACACAAACAAAATTACTTTTGTGAGTTACACGCCGAAGAAAAATAAAATAGTTCTTGTTGTTTCTACGTATATGTTGTCAAGCGAAGTAACTGATGGTAAACCAAATGTGATTCTGCATTACAACAGGACAAAAGGTAGCACAGATACTTTCGATCAGCTCTGCCATTCGTTTACGACAGCCAGGCGCACGCAGAGATGGCCATTGCGAGAGATTTTTGGAATGTTGGACCAAGCTGCTGTCAATGCCCGTATTTGGATACATGTAAACTAAATAATGGGAGGAAAACAACAAAAATCAGCGCTGAAAGCTCTTTTGAGGAGCTGATACCAAATGTTGTCAAACCTATGTTACAGGAAAGGTTGACAAACATATATCTACGCAAAGACATACTCTCTTCAATAAGAGCGATGTTAGTCGATAGTCGATAGTCGATAGTCGGTAGTCGATGTCAGAGCGGAAACGCACCCGCGGCCCCTCTCGGGACATGCCGGTGATGCACCTAGGCCTATTGGCCCATTGCGCTCGGTCTCCTCATCATACATCTCCCATCAACCCGCCTATATAATTAGCCAAACTGAGAAATCTGCTAGTCCCCATCGGGCGGACATCCTCTGGTTCGAGAAACTACTCCTCATATACCTCCCGCCTTTTCCCATCAGTATAGGACAGTGACATAAGATGTGCAGGGGAGTTTCTTCGCTCTCACCACAGAGTGCAGTTGTTCTTAGTACTTAAACCTATCCTCTTCTTGAAGTACGACAGGTCGCAATGTCCCGTCAACCACTCCACTACCATTCTTATATCCTTTTTGGGGAGATTGATCATCTCACTCACCCACCTTGCCGGGGCAGATTTCGCGATAAACGCTTTGTGTATCTGCAATTCCCGTACCTCTTCCATTTTCTAGTCTGCTCTCTTCTAATCCAAGTTTGAATTCTGCTATCAATTTCACAGCCTGATAGAGCCGTCTCGACGGCGTCTGCTCTAATTTTTGCCGCACCTCTTTTTGCCAGCCTATCATCCTTCTCGTTTTCTCGAATGCCTGCATGACCAACTACCCATTTTAACTTAACCTTGCATCTCCTCGCTAAATTGTCGAGTGATGTTCTGCACTGAAGTACCTCATATGAGGCAATTGTCACCTTACTAAGCGCCGGAATAGCAGCCCTGCTGTCAGAGTGTATGTCAACCTTCCGATTTGTCCACTCCTCCTCAAGCATGACCTCTACGCAGCTTCAAATTGCCTTAACTTCCTCTTGAAAGACCGTAGCGTGTGGCTCAAGTGAGAACACGATATCTTTGCTGCTTCACTATAGCCACGTCGCCGCACATACTCCTAGCTTGCTCGTCGAGCCATTCGTGAACCATTTGTTAGTGTGTTCCCTTCTATCAACTGTTGTGTATCCACAACCTCAAAATTCTTTTCAAATCTGTAGCTGCGGTTAACCTTATCTAGCTTAACACTCTGCTTCTGATTCATGCCAATTGATTTGACAATCTCCGCATCTTAGTGTAAAAACCAGTCCTTAGACGCCCTGATATTCGCCTTAAGCGCTTCTGCCCTTACTATAGTCTCAAGAGGTGGGAGGCCTAATACCAGCTCCAAGGCTTTCAGTGGTGTAGACCTTCTTGTTCCCGTTATGCCTCTTGTCACCATCCCTTGCATTCTATCTAGGAGCAAGCTTCCTGTTTTTAATTTGCAACGACGCTACCAAGCAATGTCGTTGTGCAATAGCCTCGGTCTGAGGAACGCCGTGTAGAGACATAAAATCATCCTGGGTTTCAATCCCCAGATAGCTCCGAAAGCTCTTCTGCAAGCCCAGAAAGCAGCTGTAAAGCTCCTTTTCTTGCTTTCCAAGTGTTTACTCCAATTCAGCTTCGAGTCGAAAATCACCCCCAAGTACTTTGCCTCTTGGGACATAGAGAGTGTTTTCCCGAATAACCTAATGGGATCTATTTTCTTAACCTTGTATTTGGTGGTGAAATTGTCCAATACCATTTTCTCGGGATTAACGGACAGATCAACCGCCTTACACCAAGCCTCTACTATACCTAATGCAAAATTCATTAGGCCCGCTAATGTATTCTCGTCTTGACCTGTAATCAGGATCAGAACATCGTCCGCATACGCCTGAGCGTATATGCCTGCTTCGTTTAACCTGACCAGTAGTTCGTCCACGACGAGGGACCACTCGGTGGGCAAGAGGACTCCTCCTGGTGGACAGCCCCTCCCCGCCCGGCCCCCCGTCTCCGATCCCAACTGTGCTTGTACTACTCTCCCAACTAGTGAGTTATGTAGCCATCTAACAAGAGACTTGGGAATGCCGTGTCTCTCCGCTCCTCGGCATATGCTGTTACCTGTCGTGAAATTAAAAGCTCCTTCCACGTCCAGAAAAGCAGCTAATACCATACCTTTCTAGTGGTAGCCTCGCCGAGCACCGAGTCCACCGACTTCCCCTCCCTGCGTGTAGAGGATGAGTCGTCAGGGCCCGTCCTTGACTTCTTGGTCCACCAGTCTCTCCAGTGTTTTAAGCATAAAAGACGTCAGACTAATTGGTATGAAGTCCTTTACGCTCTCATGCGCCTGTTTACCAGGCTTAGGTATAAAAATAACCTTGGCCTTCTTCCATTCGTTTGGTACGTAACCAAACGCCAGACAAGCCTTGTAGACTGTGTAGAGGTTCCAACAGTAGGTCCACACCCTTTTGAAGTAGGCCCGGGAAAATACCATCGGTCCCCGCTGCCTTGTTCAAATGAGTCAATTGCCCATCTTATTCTATCATTTGTTATAGCCTGATTCGCTAAATTCCAGTTTATTTCTACAACCATTTTACGGGGATTCCGTCCCATTCGTACACAGTCATGCTAATACCATTCACATGAAGAGTCCTTTTTACGGGGATTTCGTCCCAGTCACACTCCTGTCAGATGGTGCAAGGGTAAGTGGACCAAACGGTCTGACGAGATTTAAGCCCCTTCACCATCGTCAAGGTCGCACAACCCACAGAAAGGGAAGAGCGATGTTAAGTGCATAACAAGTTTCTAAAGCAACAGATACAGCTATTACTTTGCAAAAGAGAGGAAGGTGTTTGGTTTGTGATCCTAATAAAGACAGAAAGACTACGGCGGCTTCTTGCTCATGCTTGCGTCCAATGTGCCAAATACACCGCTCAGTTCTCTGCGTCGAATGTGCAGGCCGAAAATGAAAGAACCCCGCACAAACCCTTATGGAAATTGGCCCTCTGTCGAATTGGCTGAAACTTTGGGACAATGAAGTTCTCAGCATCCTGAACAAAAGTGTCCATGGGCACAGAAAGATCCTATGCGTATTTTCAGAGTTATGGGACCTATAAGGCCCAGATTATCAATGATCTTGCTGAGCTGGCAGTAAAAGTAAGTCTGAAATGAAGTTCTAAACAGCTTAGACTGTGGCAAGAACAGAATTTTTCCCGACCTTGAATCCTGCCTTTTAAGTACAGGTGAGTATTTTTATTTTTTGTTTGTGTTACAGAGCTTTGGTTAGCCGCGAACGTTATCGTATTGCTGCTAAGAGCATGGCGCAACGTTTCCGTTTCCAGGGAGTGGGACTTGGACCCTGAAGTTGACTCCCCTGTGTGTGTGTGTGTGTGTGTGTGTGTGTGTGCGCGCGTGCGTCTACGTGTGCGTGTGTGTGTGTGTGTGTGCGTGCGTGTGAATATAACTGTTACATATTTGTACAAAAGAGACGACATGCTTTACAACCTAAAATCATATTATAAATGCCTTTATAAAAGGCATAAATTAAAAAATAAAAAATCATTGTTCATGCTAGTAATCTTCTAGCAATACATTTTCTCTTAAAAATCCTGGGAAGTATATTATTAAAATAAAATGCAATATACGTTGTTTTGCGGATGCTAATAGTTCTTCTGCAATAGAGAATCCAGATATTGATTCTACAAAGGTAAGACATTGATCCGATGCTTTATGTTATTTCTGTCTTTAGTTTAGCTTACAAACTAATTTTTTTATTTGCTTTATACTTAATTACATTATTTCGTTTATTAATATTTAACTTTATTTCTAAGATACAGTTCAAGTATTTAAAGTTGAAAACATACACTTAATTAATAATTACTTACAGACATCAGTACTTCATTATTACTTACCTTACTGTTAGTTATAATATTAATATTGACTTTACAGAAATATGGCTTTTAGATTGCCATGTTACGTTTGCGACGCTAGATTAATGCCACGTTTAATGCCGCGGATCGGCGGTGTAGATAATAATCTTGTAAGGCAAGAAATCGCTATTGAAAGGCGTCTAAATAATGGAAGGCCAGTGCAAGATATAGAAAATGACACTCGCCTGTGCAATAACTGTAACATAACGATATTAAGAGAAATACGTATGTTAGAAGAAAATCCAGAAGTTTTGCGATTGAATGTCTTAGCTCAAAGAGGTCAAAGAGGTGGTTTTATTTGCAATGCACGCGAAAACGTTCATAGACTTTCACTACAAAGTAGACTAGATATTTGTGTTAATCGAAACATCTATGTTCCGGAAGATGTTAGATGTTGCAATCATCATTTGAATGGTAACGGTTTTTTATTAGACGTCATTCAACGTGGACTAAGGTACGTAAATCGTCCATATATAATTCAAGGCCAGCAATTGCAAATATTTCTGCAAGGGTTTCGAGAAAAATGTATTCGAGAAAGGCATCATTCTTTTCAAGATGAAACTGATTTTACAGAAGAAGAATTCAGTTACCTCACTTCTGTCACTAAAGCACAATTCTACGACTTGTTTACATTTTGCGATCCAATCCCGGTAGACGGTGGTTATCGACAAATCAATAGAAAAGATCTCTTATGTTTTATTACAAAACTACGGCAAGGTTTAAGTGATGATTTTCTTACAATTATGTTTAATTATAGTTCTAGACAAGCTGCTAGTCTAGCAGTTGCAACAGTGCGTCAATCATTAACACTGCGCTTTACAGTTGAAAACATTGGATTTCAATCTATCACAAGACAACAGTATATAGAGAGACATGTCAATAACTTCACAAATCGATTATATAATCCTGAACCGCAAGAAAGAAAAGCTGTAGTTTATATCGATTGTACCTACTTAGAGATAGAAAAAAGTTCATGCTTTCGTGCACAGCGTTTATCATATTGCCTACATAAACATAAACAGTTAGTTAAACCACCAGTATTAGTAGCTCCGAATGGTCACATATTAGACATTCACGGACCTTATTTTTCAAATATCGCAAATAATGATGGTACCATTTGCATTCACGAGTTTGAATATGAGGTAGAACAAATGCACGAGTGGTTTGAAGAAGGTGATATTGCAGTTGTAGATCGTGGTTATCGGGATGCCGTTCCATATTTGGAAAGACTGGGAATGACTGTAATAATGCCACCTTTATTACGACGGGGCCAAAATCAGTTTACAACCGTTCAAGCTAATGAATCACGTCTAGTTACATGCACAAGGTGGATTAATGAAATGCGTAATGGCCACATCAAAAGTATTTACAAGTTTTTTGCTTATTTGATTAGAACAGCGCATACTGTTCACTTACGCGATTTCCTTCTGATTTCTGGAGCGATTATAAATAGGTACCGTGGTCTCATTGTGAGAGAAAACTTCAATGAAGCAGTAGCTGAACAAATGCTTGAGCGGATTCATGATGTAAATGTCGTACAAGCTAGATTAGAACAGGAAAACTTATTACGCACAAGAGGAAGATGGGTACCATTGACCCCGCAACATGTTCCATTATTTCCTCAATTAACATTACATTTTATACGTACGTTTACACTTGGAACTTATCAACTCGCTTCGAGTTCATTCTCCATTTACGAACGCAACACGCTATCAAACGTGGATTGCTTTTAATGAAGAAAATAATGAGCAAGCAATTGTACTTGTAAATGTGTGACTCTCACACACACACACACACACCCACACACACACACACACACACACACACACACGCAACCACGCACACGCACACGCACACGCACACGCACACGCACACGCACAACGCACACGCACACGCACACGCACACGCACACGCACCGCACACGCCACACGCACACGCACACGCACACGCACACGCACACGCACACGCACACGCACACGCACACGCACACGCACACGCACACGCACACGCACACGCACCACGCACACGCACACGCACACGCACACGCACACGCACACGCACACGCACACGCACACGCACACGCACACGCACACGCACACGCACACGCACACGCACACGCACACCGCACACGCACACGCACACCGCACACGCACACGCACACGCACACACACACACCACACACACACACACACACAAGGGAGTACTTTTACTGCCAGCTTAGTCTACTTACAGGCGCAAGATCATTGATAATCTGGGCCTTATAGGTCCCATAACTCTGAAAATACGCATAGGATCTTTCTGTGTCCATGGACACTTTTGTTCAGGATGCTGAGAACTTCATTGTCCCAAAGTTTCAGCCAATTCGACAGAGGGCCAATTTCCATAAGGGTTTGTGCGGGGTTCTTTGGACACTTAAACATCTTTTTTTCCTTTCTATAACTATTTTGTAAATGATTTGGTACTTTGAAATAAAAATACGAGGTTTAAATATTGGAAAATAGGGTGTTTCATTTTACCCAAAAATCGACATTTCATTTGGCAAAATAAATACCTTTTCTTTATACCCTGGTCGAAAGTACGCACTTTCGCCACTGATTTCGATGGCGAAAGACATTCTTTTATTCATTATACATATATAGTCGAGCTTTCGCCACTGATAGCAGTTTTCGCGCCGCATGCCTTTGAGCTAGTAGCTAGGCAACTGTAGATTTTGTTAAAATAAACGTTTTGGAGGTTTTGTTTATGATTTGAAAGATAGCGCGGTTGAGGTTTTGTTTATATTTTGCGAATATAACGCGTTTCAAAAATCTGAGTGACGTCACAATTGTGCACAATATACAGGGTGTTCGAAATGTTCCGGACCCCCCACTTATAACATAAAGTAAGCATTTTGGAAAAAAATGTTAAACACAAAAGTTGTTAAGTTTTGAAGGTTGAACTAAATGATGACCTTGGATTTGTTATTGGTTATCATTTTCAAGGTCATTTAAAGGTCATCTTCAGTTTTTTAAATAGGGACCCCTATTTTTTATTTCAGATTCTGAAAGAGCACAAAATTTTACATCTGGATATGTACCCACGTTATGGCTCAAAATGACCTACAGAGGTCATTTAGTGGTTAAATGATTATTTAGTAGCAGAAAGCCAAGAAATCCCGATTATTAAGAACTTTGAGCGTATCTGACCAATACTAAAGTAATTTAATTTTGCAAGACAAACTTTATGGTGGCGTTAAATTGACATTGCCCTTGATTTTCAAGGTCATTTGAAGGTTAACTTTAGTTTTCCAAATTAAGCCTCCTAGTTGTAATTCTCCATTTTGCACCAGCGCTAAATTCTGCATTAGGATTGTAGAAGGTGTAATTGACACTGGCGTAAAATAAGCCTTAGGCCAGACAACCACATAACTCGGGCGAGAAAATGATAAATAAAAAAATGTCTAATCAAAATAAGCCTTAGGCCCAACAACTACATACCTCGGGGGGGAAAATGATAAATAAAAAAATGTCTAATCAAAATAAGCCTTAGGCCCAACAACTACATACCTCGGGGGAGAAAATGATAAATAAAAAAATGTCTAATCAAAATAAGCCTTAGGCCCAATAACTACATACCTCGGGGGGGAAAATGATAAATAAAAAAATGTCTAATCAAAATAAGCCTTAGGCCCAACAACTACATACCTCGGGGGAGAAAATGATAAATAAAAAAATGTCTAATCAAAATGAGCCTTATTGCTCAGGCACGGGAGGTACAAACTAATTAAGGTGACATCATGGGTGATCCAGCCAACTAAGGCAAGACCATCGGCGGCCCAGCCTACTAAGACAAGAATACTAGCGGCCCAGTCAGCTAAGGCAGGACTATCGGCGGCCCAGCTAACTAAATCAAGACAGTGGACTATTCGCCCAAACTGAATTTTTTTAAAATGTCGTTGACAGGAACTTTTTACAACAACTGTTCAAATTATTTCCCATTAACAGTTTGGCAATGTGCTAACCGATTGTAAAAGGCTGCAACAACATTTCGCAAGATTTTCTGAGGTATCAAGTCTATTTCATCAGAGATTCTTTGGCGTAATTCATCCAAGTCACGTGGTTTTATAACATAAACTTTATCCTTCAAGTATCCCCAAAGGAAGTAATCAAGAGGCGTTAGGTCTGGGGACCCAGGTGGCCATTCAATTGTACCTCTCCGCCCAATCCATCTATCATGAAATGTGGCATCTAAATATCGGCGAACATGAATACCGTAGTGTGCAGGAGCACCATCCTGTTGGAAGTAAATTTCGTACAGATTTCCACCCGTTAAATTCCGTATAGCAGGTATAATTTGGTCTCGAAGCATGTTTTCATACATTGCAGCATTTAAATTACCTTCAATAAAGAAAGGGCCAAGTACTCTTCCATTAAATATGCCAGCCCAAACATTTACTTTTTCAGGAATTTGCGTGTGGTCCGCTCTCATCCAATGTGGATTGATGTTACTCCAGTATCGACAATTATGTCTGTTCACTGTTCCGCTTAACTCAAACGTGGCTTCATCAGAGAAAACAATGTTATTGAGGAGCAAAGGATCATCAGATATCATTTGCATCATTACATCACAAAACTCTACCCTTCTATCAAAATCATCTTCAGATAATTCCTGTACCAACTGTAATTTGAGAGGATGCCATTTGTTGAGTTTCAAAATTTTGTGCACAGATGCAGCTCCCATTTCATGCTGTTGTGCACAACGTCTGATGCTGCAATGGGGGTCCTCAATAAATGATTGTAATACGTCTAAGCTCTTTTCATCATTAGACGATGATTTGGATCTACCTGATTTAGGACGATCTTTAATACCACCTGTCTCTTCAAAACGTCTAATTGTACGAATTACGGTACTTTTTGAAATAGGGTTGTTTTCTTCAACTCTGAATGTTTCATTGAATAAACGCTGTACCTGTTTGTAACCTCTCTCTTGATCACCCCACCCTCGCATCATCAACAAAGATATTCTTTCTCGTTCAGTAAGATGTGCCATTTTTCACTACGATTAAAAGTACAATTATTGAAAATTAATACAATTATCTGAATTTCGAAGTAAGAGAACTTCACTTAACTCTTGAAAACAGAAAAGTAAATAGGAGTAAACAATTGTTAATTAATAATTATAAATGAACTGATTCCTAAAAAGAATAGTGAGCAAAATCTTCTAAGGTACAAGTAACGATCCTGAAAATGCTATGAATCATGCGTAGAAACTCGTAACCCTTGCAAAAAATTATTGCAATAAAAACTGTTCATGTAAAACGGTTAGATTATTTTGCTTTTGAAATTAATAACCCCCAAGTGTCCTATGTAGATCATTTCGAGCCATGACGTGGATATTGTACATATCTCCAGACCTAAAATTTAATGCTCCTCCAGAATCCGGAATACAAAATGAGTCCCTTTTTAATAAGCTGAAGATAACTTTCAAATGACCTTAAAAATGAAGGCCAATTTTAAAGTGACCATAAAGTTCGTCCTAGAAAATCAAATTATGTACTTTAGTATTAAAGTACGAAATTTTTTTTTTCTTTTCGTCAAATACACCCAAAGTTCTTAATAATCGGGATTTCTTGGCTTTCTGCTACTAAATAATCATTTAACCACTAAATGACCTCTGTAGGTCATTTTGAGCCATAACGTGGATACATATCCAGATGTAAAATTTTGTGCTCTTTCAGAATCTGAAATAAAAAATAGGGGTCCCTATTTAAAAAACTGAAGATGACCTTTAAATGACCTTGAAAATGATAACCCATAACAAATCCAAGGTCATCATTTAGTTCAACCTTCAAAACTTAACAACTTTTGTATTTAACATTTTTTTCCAAAATGCTTACTTTATGTTATAAGTGGGGGGTCCGGAACATTTCGAACACCCTGTAGATATAGTAGGCCATAGTTACATCACTGTTATTAATCATTTATATCTTTGTTAGTAAAAGTTTGAATGAAAAACGGAAAAATTGTTATCTATTATTTTTTATCATTCTATGTAATGAAATTATACTCTTGATTTTTTCGATGCCCCCCCCCCCCCCGACTAGCAGCACTCGCTGCGCTCGTGCCGCAAATGTCGGGGCGGGCATCGAAATAAATTTACTCGAGCTAACAAAAAATAATTTTTTTAAAATACAAATTTTGAATCGAAACTTGACGTACTTTCGACCGGGTATAAAGAAAAATAGTATACAGTACATGAGACGAACGTTGAAGGCCCGCCACGGCGTGAAGTTGACGCCCGAGGCGAAACTTCAGCTTTCGTCTCTTGTACTGTAATGTACTATTCTTGGAAGCATCAATATAACAGTAATTTTTTTCTTAAAGTATAGTATCTCAAGCATGCATTTTTTTTAGCTTAAAATATTAAAAATTACGTGATTTTTTAAGTGAAATAACTGCTTTTTTCGGTTTTTTTTTTTCAATAATTTTTTTTCTAACTCAATTCAAATGAATGGCTACAAACCCAATTGAACTTTGAAAAATACATTCTAAACTACATTAGATTTTTTTGTGCATTATGATTTGATACCGGCTGCGCTAGGCTCATTTAAATACGCTGGGGTCGTAAAGACCCCCAGTGCCAGTTAAGGATTAAAGGCCCTCCAGTCTTATAAAAAATTTGTGCCAAATTGATTAAATTACCAAATGCTGCAGTTGTTGATTTCATGCATTGTGTTTTTCAAGGAGTCGTAAAGCGCTTGGGAAAATTGTGGTTTGATACTAAATTTGCTAAAAAACAATTCAATATTTATAATTTAGTTGAAGTTGTAGACAACAATCTTTGTTCTAGTAAGCCTCCAAATTATGTAAAAAGACGACCAAGAGCTATCAAAACACATTTTAGTCAATGGAAAGCTTCTGAACTGAAAAACTGGCTTTTTTATTATTCTTTGTCAGTTTTAGATGATATTTTATCTTCGGAGTATTTTGCCCATTTTAAACTTCTAGTATTTGGTATATATAATTTATGTAAAGAAGAAATTAACGAAGAGATGCTAAAGCTATCTGAAAAAAAAAATTCAAGAGATTGTATTAAGATTTGAAGATTTATATGGCCTGAAATTTTTAATGTGTAATGTACATAGTCTTACATTTACCTGATGTTGTGCAACACTTAGGTCCTTTATGGACAACTTCTTGCTTTCCTCTTGAACATATAAATGGAAAATTAAAGAATTTTGTATATAGTAGCACGAAGCCGGAATTGCAGATAGTGCACAATTTAAATATGCGTATTAATAGGCACACGCTTAAATATAAATGGCTAAGAGAAGAAACCGACGCATACAATTTTTGTGAGACACTTATGTCTCAAAAAAAAAAAAAAAAATTTAAAACTATTGAAATTGGAAATTCTTTGTATATGGTAGGCGCTGCATTCAAAATGTCAGTTTCAGAAATTAAACATATATTTCAATATTATAATTTACAAGGAACCAATATCTTTAAATTAAAAAATTGTATAAAAATAGAATTCTTTTCACTTCACTAAGTAGTTACAAAGATCAAAAAACAGAATCTCACATCGTCTCATATGTACATAATTTAAATATTAATATAGGAATTATTCAGAACTTTATACTTGTGTCAAATTGTAACTGTGCAAAAATATGTAAATGTAATGGAGAAATTTATGCGTGCATAAAAAAATTTAAAACTGTTCGCCCTTTTACTGTAAATATCGATGAAAAAGTAATTGATTTTATACAGGGTGTTCAAAAATGAACTGGCACGACCAGTATAACCCTGTTCAGAAAAATATTTTAAGCACTTTTTCGCTTTTGGCATTTTTTGATATTATGGCTAATTATCGAGTTATCGTTAATTAAAAACTCTGATAATTAGCCAATCAGCGCGCGGACGGGCGCTGGTGGGCGGCGCTTTTCCCAGCGGGGAGAGCGGCATCGCCGTGAGTGCGTGTCCGTGCGCCGATGGGCCCGCGAAGTGGGGAGGCTTGTGAGGCAACGCCCCGCCCAAGCCGCTCTCCCCGCTGGGAAAAGCGCCGCCCACCAGCGCCCGTCCGCGCGCTGATTGGCTAATTATCAGAGTTTTTAATTAACGATAACTCGATAATTAGCCATAATATCAAAAAATGCCAAAAGCGAAAAAGTGCTTAAAATATTTTTCTGAACAGGGTTATACTGGTCGTGCCAGTTCATTTTTGAACACCCTGTATATAAATGCTTAGATGTATATAATTCAATTTTTTAAATTAATATTAAGGATGTAAAACAAGTATGTTTTCATATTAAATTTGGTAATAATAGTTGAACCTGTATGTGAACCTGTTAACGTATTAGAGTATGAGTAGTTCTATGTAAATTATTAAATATTATTATTAGGTTGAAAATAAAAAAAATGTAAAATAAAATAATGTGTATATTTCATTCATTTTCATTATTTATTGTAGATGTATTTTTCTAATTATATTAAAACTTAAACGAATATTTTATGCAACATATCGCCAATATATCATATATAAATATTAAAGAAAAAAGTAGCAATATAGGGGCAAAATATTGCAAGATGCTCATTAGCTATGCAGTAGTAATATATTATAAACTTAGATTAACAATAATGCTAATTGAAATATCCATTATATTGCCAAATGGTAAGATTTTTTCGCGGGTCTTTTCCAATTTTCGTGTTTGTTGTCCTTTTTTTATATGAAATTCTGTAGGAAATTATTATTCAAATATACTACAATATTCGTAAGAAGATTACGAATCTGTTACAAAAAAAAAACTGTGTTGAATATTTATAGGAGCAAAGTTATAACTATTTCAAACTAGAAAATAATTAATTCAACATTCTTGGTTTTCGTATTTTCCGCCTTTTTTTATATGAATTTTTATGAAAAATTATTATTAAAGTATGCTATATTATTCGTGAAGTGGCTACAAACTTAATGCAAAAATAAAATTGTGTTAAATGTTAATAGGAAAGAAGTTATAATAATTCTAAACATGAAAATAATTAATTTGATTTTTCTCGCTTTTGCCTATAAGGCCTTGTTCGATTTTCTTTTGCTTTATATCAATTTATTGTTGTTTAAGTGATTTGTTATAAACAAGGGTCCGGGTGTAAGAAACCTGGTAATGAGGTTGTTTACGTGAAGCGTCGCGAACGTGACTAAACACGCACTTTCTCTTCTGTAATTTATAACTTAATTTATGAATTTGAGCTGATTTATCATCGGAAAGTTCGGGGATTTGTTAATGTAAAATAAAGTATGAGTCCCTTCTCGGTTATTAGGAGTGGCGTTAGAAGGACTTAGTGGGATTGGGCCCGGGAAATCGGAGGGTGAGGGACGCGGAAATGATTACCGCGCGGAGCGATGTATATACCGACGAAAGAGAAAAGAAAAAACGAAACGAAAATTGAGTGGACGTCACATACGTTAGTGTACAATCTTAGGACGTACGCACCGAGACTTACTCTATGAGTAGACACACGGAGAAAAATAGGCTGCGTCGTGCACTGTGCTGCCGTCGTCCACATTTCTGCTCCTTTTGCAAAAAATTTTTTTATTTTTCTCGTCGGAACAGTCATACCGAGCAGACGTGTCTACGATTGCTCCGTAGTCCTGTAAACATTCTAATGTTGTGACTTTTATTTACTTATACTGTGTTTGTGTTTCTCTACTTTAATTAAATATTTTTAGACTTTGTAAATATTTACCACTTTTAATCACAAACTATTATTCGGTGCTTTTAGATTTTAAGTGCATTTTGTTGTGTATTAGCAAAGATTTATCATATTGCAGTTTATCTTTGTTACACCAACAATTTCAGTGCCTTGCTTGTGTATTCTTTAGCTACCTTTAACTTTGTCTGTGAAATATACATTTGAAATATGTCGAATATCTGTGTGCATTGCAAGGAGATTGCTTTGGATGATGAAAGTGTAACGTGCTCTGCTTGTTTTGGTAGATACCATATTACTTGTTCAGAAGATTGTCGTACGAGTGCAGAAAACATTTTCTCTTGCTGTATAGTTAGCAATAATGACTCTATTGATGAGTCTTTTTCTACTTCTATTAATCTACCCAACAGCTTTATTACCAAACGCAAGAAGGCTACTCCAACTGAGCACGCATCTCTATCTAATGACTTAGTTTCTAGCATAGCTAACAATCAACCATTTGACTCATCTAGTCTGGACACGTATTTTAAGGAGATTGAAGAAAGAATTACTTCTAATCTTACGACGGTCCTTAAGAATTCCATTCAGAAAGCGATAAGTGATATGAAGTTCGGCTTGTTGAAAACTGTGCAAGAGAAACTAAGGATCACAAACAGTTAATTGATAGCAATACGTCTAGCATCCAAGAATTGAAGACTGAAGTAATGAATATTAGTAAAAAAGTTGATATCCTTTCTTCGAAAAGCCATGTAAGTGCTCAAGCTGACAACGTAGGATTAAATGCTGCTGACATGACAGCTGAAATTCAAGATTGAATGTCCAGGTCTCGTAACCTGATTTTTTATAATGTCCTAGCTAATCCATCTTCGAGTGATCTTGAAACTGTAAAAACTGCTCTTTCCAAGATCTCTAATGTCAGCTTGCATGAATTATCGGTGAGAAGATTTACTAAACCTACCTCTCGCAGTAACATATTGCCATTAGTTGTTACTTTTAAAAACCAGCATGAGGCTTTGAGGGTATTAGCAAATAAAAAAGCAATTGTTGGGAATGTCGCAGTTACAGCCGATCTTACTGTGTCTCAGCGAGCAGTGTTGAAGAAACTTAATGAAGTAGCTGCTTCGTACAATTCTTCCCATGACGATTCTCGTATGGTAATCAAATATTTCAACGGCAATCCTAAATTACCGAAACTCAATTTACCAAAGAGCACTGTGAATATAAGAATTGATAGTATACGTGATTCTTTTCAATAGTTTTAGTGATTTAATATGCTATTATCAGAACGCCCACTCGATACTAGGTAAACTGTCCTACATCAAAACTAATTTTTGTCACTTGTCAATTATCCCTCAGATTTTAATTCTGACGGAAACTTGGCTGCTACCTACAGTTTATTCTAATGAATTAGGCCTTCATAAGTATAATATATTTAGATGTGATAGAGACTGTATTCATAGTGGTACTATTCGTGGTGGCGGGGTGCTTATCGCAGTGGCGAATTCTATTCACGCATCCTTAATTCAAGTTAATACTAAGTTAGAACTGCTGTTCGTGAAATTAAAATTACCACAATCTAAGATTATTCTGGCAGTATGTTATTTCCCACCGAACTCTCCGTCTACTGCCTATAAAGAATTTTCAAATTTACTGGACGAAGTGACTCATAAATTCAACGATTATAAGCTGATATGCGTGGGCGATTTTAATCTTCCTCATACAATATGGTCATCTGAACCTCTTCGATATGCACATACGAGTTATGTATGCCCTACTACTAAGCTATCGTGTGACCATATATGTGGCTGTTTTTCTGCACTGGATCTTGTGCAATACTTCCCGCCCCTCGCTACCAAGGATTATTCTCTTGACTTGCTATTCGGACCAGCTGGATCAATCTCAGTCATGGACTTTAAAGAAGATTTGCTGCCCACGGATTCTCATCATTCTTCTCTTTATTTTTCAGTGAAGTCAGTGACTGATAGTGTTCAACCCAGTGAGCCTTTGAGGTTTAATTATAAGATATGTGATTTTAATTTAATTTCGTCCCATTTGCGGGAAATTAACTGGGAAACACTATTAGATCCGGATATCGATACGTCTATAGATAAATTTAATAAATTAATTAAGGATTGTATTCGCACCCACGTCCCCCTTGTAAGATGTGATTCTAGTACGTACCCTGCGTGGTACGATAAGGAGTTAAAGATTGCTATTGTTAATAAGAAGCGGTTACACTGTCAGTGGAAGGCGTCGCGTAGTGAGAGTGCGTATATTGACTTTAAAAAACAAAGTGCCTTGTGTATAAAGCTTTCGCGCCAAAAATATTACAATTATTTAAATAAGTTTCAATCTAATGTAAAAAAGGATGTTCGCTCTTTCTGGTCGTATGTCAAGTCTCTGAAGGACCGTAGTATGAACGAGGTCAATATTTCTGCTAATTCACTAGCTGATTTCTTTAGCTCTGTTTACAGTGACGAAGATGTTGATCCCGTGCCTCTCATTGACAATCCTGTCATAGAAATTCCATCTAATATTCAAGTAGATTTAAGTATTTTAAGAAACATTATCTGTAGTTTAAAAGACTCTACTAATACTGGTCCCGATGAGATTCCAGCGTACTTTATTAAGCGATGTTGGTCGGAGTTGGAGCAACCTGTTGTTACTATATTTAATTCGATTTTCAGAACTGGGTGTTTTCCTACTCTTTGGAAGGTATCTTATATTACTCCGATTTTTAAGTGTGGTGACAAGCAGGAAGTGTCTAATTACCGACCAATTTCTATTATTAGCTGTTTAGCGAAGGTGTTTGATGCATATTTAACGCATGTTTTATCATCGTATCTAGTCTCGGAATTACATTCCCAGCAGCACGGCTTTGTCAAGGGACGTTCAACGCTTACTAATTTGTTAGTTTTTAATAATTTTGTGTCCGAGGCGTTAGTTAATGCTAATCAAGTCGATGTTATATATACAGATTTCTCTAAAGCATTCGATAAAGTAAACATTAAGCGTCTTCTCTCGAAGCTATGGAATTTCGGTGTGCGTGGAGCTTTATTTAGTTTAATGAAATCTTATTTACACAATAGATCACAGTGCGTACGTCTTGGTAATGAAAAATCCTATTTCTTTAATGCTTCGTCTGGAGTACCCCAAGGCTCTCACATAGGACCGCTATTGTTTTGTTTATATATAAACGGTTTAGTTGACTGCATAAAACACTCACGTATCTTGTTATATGCAGACGATGTAAAAATCTTTAGGCTAATAAAGTCGCTTCTAACGGGTTTTCCTTAAATATTGATAAATGTAAAGTTATCGGGTTTCACAGAACAAATTCATTTATCAAATCTAATTATGAATTATGCGGCGACACACTGACAAATACCACTTTCATTAAGGATTTAGGTGTATGGTTTGAAAGTGATTTGAGTTTTGCATATCATGTCGATGTTACTGTGGTTAGAGCGCTCAATTTATTTGGATTTATCAGACGTACCACTCGCGACTTTAACGATATTACAGCGATCATACACCTTTACAAATCCATTATTATCCCTATTTTAACTTATTGTTCACCTATTTGGTCTCCTTACAACTATACCTTAACTAACAAAATTGAATCCGTGCAGCATAAATTCCTTCGCTTTATCTCATTCAAGTTAAAAAGACCCATGCATATATTTGATCATGATTATTCTCCTTTGGCTACTGAAGTTGATTTACGGACTATCATGTCCCTTCACAAATATTATGATGGCCTGCTAGTCTTTAAAATTCTTAATAATTTGTTAGATTGCGACCAGCTGTCTCAATTATTCATACATAGACTTCCGGTCTATAATATTAGATTGCACAGGCCTATTGCCGAACAAAGCTCTAGCACAAACTTTGGATTTTTCTCTACACTTAATAGAATAAAGAGGCTCTGGAACTCGCTACCACATAGTACTACAAATATTAATTCTATAGGTCAGTTTAAGACCTCTTTGCGCTCTCTAACTTGTTTATATTGATTACTGTAAGATTATTTTATACTTTTGTATCTATTTTATATTTAAGTAGTTTTATACATGATTATATTTGTTTTATATAAGGGCTTTTAGCCCGTTGAATTGTTGAAATAAATAAATAAATAAATAAATAAATTTTGCCGAATATAGGGCCATCATCTGTTAATTGAACGACAATAATAGTTCCTATTTTATAAACGATTTCATCTACATTTACGTTAATGAAGCACACTTCTTTTTTCGTTCGAAAATGATTTGTCTCGTTTACCTTTGGACCAAGTTTAATGTACATTTCTTGATACTGTTTGCAGTGAAAATTTATTTGACTTAATTCGTACTATTTAAAAATAAAAATGATTATTTTACAGCGACGCGTCATAATCTGTAAATTGTATATTTATAAATAAATAAAAATAAAACTGTCAATTGTCAATTTTCTTGAACATATATATGCTGCTTTTTCCTTTCTACACTCTAGTCACGCCAAAACACGGTGACCACAGTCAGCGAAAAGCAGCGCGACTAGATTCAGCGTATGCGCAATGGCTGGCAAGACGTAGGGCGCTGCCTTTACGTTGCTAATTGGCATGGTTAACACACCTAACAAAATATAATTCACATGTTTCATGGGGTATGCTATCCTCCGCGTTGGTACATTAATATCCCTATAATCAATGCAAAAAAGAAATTAGGCTTGTCAGGTCGTCCGCTCAAACATCAGCATCGCACTCTCTCCCTTTCTCTCTCTTTCTCTCGTTCTCTGGTCACCCTCGATCTTCAAGTTCCTAGGGAAAATTTAAATAAAAAGTAAGTTGTTAATTTCAAAAATATCTGTCTGTACTCTTCTCTTATTTCCGAAGAGGTACAGGTTGACGCCTAGATACGCTGTACATCCTAGACTAAAATCCCTCCAATCCATCCCTACGCGAACGCGAGCAAATCTTAAACCCTTTTTCATATAGAAAACAATCCTCTCTCGGCATTGCCCATTAGTTTTGCTAAAGCACATGCAACCGGTAATAGAGAGAGTCGACCATCCCGTCACTCTCTTGGCGATCCATTGACTTGGACGTCACACGAAATAAATAATATTTAACTAAGAAGCATTTTATATTATTTATGTATTAGCTCTCAACAGGTTATGGGCCCAGGTCATGCCTTAAGTTTTCGTGCCAAGTGTATTATTCTTTGATTTAATAAATCTATAAAATTATTTGTCGTACGCATTTAACACTGTAATAATGAATAGTGTCACAAAAATCGAGTTATTAAATAAAGTAACGACTATAATAAAGCCCGACGGGCCCGCGTAATGGGAGGGGGGGCATGGTGAAGCTTTGGAGCAGCAAGCGAAGTGGAACTTGATGCCCAAGCCCCTCTCTCCGCTCGAGAAAGCCCCGCCCACCAGCGCTCGTCCGCGCGCTAATTGGCTAATTATCGGAGTTTTTGATTAACCATAACTCGATAATTAGTCATAATTACGAAAAATGACAAAGAGGAAAAAGTGATTCTAATGCGATTGTGTGCACGGATATACGTGCTTGCAGAGCAATACCTTTGTTTCATTACGCCCCCCCCCCGTAACAAAAAGCGGAGCTTTACGCAATTCCGTAATATATTAAAGAATATTACAAAATAATATTAAAAAAAAAAAAATTAAACAACAACGCTCAAAAAAATTCATTAAGGCACTCACTTGCATGGCGTCATAAATCTTAGCACTCCGTCTTTCGAAAATTTAGTCCGCTACGCGTAGCCCCACATGACCGTACGAAAATTTCGAACCCCCAGTGGCACCTTGACTTCGGGCCCGAACGGGATGGAGATTGTTCGGGTCGGCCACAACTGCGCCGTCGTTGTCTCTGCTGTTGGTAATGTTGTTGCTGCCGGTGTTGTTGCTGGTGATGGTGATGGTGTTATCTGCATCACTGCCGCTGCTGGCCTTCTAGCTACTGCCGCCTGCCATTTTGCCACCATCCTTTCTTTCGATATTGGCGGTAGTGACGTTGCGTCTCGTTTCTCCAGCATTTCTTTCGGCGTCGAGGTGTATTCCGTCGACACATTCGACGGCATCCATACCGGAACGTATTCCTCTTCGACGTTGTCCTTGGGTGGAGGTCCTCGGACTTCCAACCACTTTTCAAATTCTTCCAGGAGCTGTCTGTCCATTTCTCTGAGCTTATACTGAATTTCGCGCAGTTCAGGAGCTCCATTTATTTATAAAATCTTATACACTAACGTTCTTAAAATCTAATGTCCGTACCTTGTATTATTTACATTATATACAGTATGTATATAAGAGCTCATCAACCATTAAATTTCTCACTTGTCTGAACATGACGAATAGTTGCATTTTCATCGTTTTTGAGGTCGAAAATAACTGGAGAAATTATTTTAAAAACCTTAAACGGACCGATATATTTTTCGCACAGCTTTGCGTTAATATTTTCGGCTTTATTGGACAAGACAAAATTTCTTTTTAATACTTGCTCGCCGATTTTCGGTTTCCACTCTCTCCTACGGAGATTGTAATATTTCTCTTGCCTTTGGAAGCTTTTTGCGGCAATAACTCTGGCCAAAACTAAAGCTACTTGCAAGCTCTTCATTCGGTTTTTTATTTTTTTAATTCTTTTGACGTGAATTGCCTGTCGTTATCGGTCGAAATTGTCGCGATAGAGCATCTGCGACGTTTTTTTCTGAGCCTTTTCGTTATAAAATATTAAAGTTATACTGGTTTAACTCAAAGGCCCAACGTGCAAGTCGGCCTGCTGGGCTATCTATACTGTTCAGCCACTTTAACACTTGGTGATCAGTCAGTACAGTAAAATGACATCCGTCTAAATAGTCATGCATCTTCCAAACTGCTCATTTAATGGCTAAATATTCAAGTTCCGTTACCGAATAAATTTTTTCTGCTTTGCTTAAAGAACGACTAGCATAAGCAATAACTCTTTCGCTTTCTCCATCATTTTGAGTTAAAACTGCACCTAGAACTTCTAAACTTGCATCGGTTTGCAATGTGAATGATAAATTCCAATCCGGATATGCGAAGATTGATGCATTCGTTTGACATCTTTTTATCTCCAAAAATGCATGTTGTTGTGCATCTTTACATTCCCACTGTGCTTTTTTCTTTAAAAGATATTGTAACGGCGTTGTCATTGTTGCAATGTTCGGTATGAAACGCCGATACCAAGAAATCATTCCCAAAAATCTTTTTAACTCTTTAAAGTTAGTTGGTACAGGAAGTTTCTGCACAGCGGTCATTTTTTGTGGGTCCGTTCGAACTCCGAATTCACCCACAACGTGACCCAAGTATTTCAACTCTTTACGCGCAAAATTGCATTCTTCCCAAATCGGTATCAAATTCGCATTCTTTAATTTCTTAAAAACAATCTTCAGCCATCTCATATACTCTTCGAAAATTTCGGAAATTATTATAATATCATCCAGATATACGAATACATTTTCAGCGATATCTGGAGTGATAATCATGTCCATGAGCCGTTGGAACGTTGTACTTGCGTACTGCAATCCAAGTGGCATCACGTTAAATTCAAACAGACTCAAGCCGCGTACTGTGAATGCGGTTATCTCTTTGCTTTCTTCATCTAACGCTACCTGCCAATATCCGTTTTTTAAATCAATTAATGGCAGTATACGGACGCCTTTTAATGATCCAGCATCGAATTAAAAAACGGCAACGGATATGCATTTTTAGCCGTTACCAAACTCACTTTTCGGAAATCAACGCAAAAACGCATTTTTCCATCTTTCTTTTTCACTAGTACTATTGGCGAATTCCAAGGACTTGTTGATCTTCTTATAATCCCAGCTTTCAGCATCTCTTTAACTTCTTCATGGATTGTTTTCTGGATTACTGGGTTTCTCGGTCGGCACTTCTGTT
Organism: Sycophila sp. Sp_5; assembly: GCA_018906775.1. Lineage (NCBI taxonomy): Eukaryota > Metazoa > Arthropoda > Insecta > Hymenoptera > Eurytomidae > Sycophila > Sycophila sp. Sp_5. Next base: position 161,076 of record JACCID010000232.1, on the reverse strand, counting down.
GCATCGGTGTTTCATCAATTAACTTGATTTTACGTTGGATTACCGGTATGCATCCTTTCATATGCTGCATTTCTTCTTTTTATTGTCTAATCTGGGTATCTAATCTTGTCTTCTGATCTTCCGTGAGCTCCTTTATCCCTACGTTATCTTCTATATTACATATTTCCTGAATTGCAAATGTCGGTAATAACTGTTTATTATTCAACGAAAAAATAGGTTCTAATTTTATTAAATCCATACCAAATAGCATAATCTGATTCAACTCCAGCATAATAAAAAATTTTGCAAAACAAACTTTATTTAACACTTTAATTTTACCCGTCCAACAATAATTAATTTTCACTAGCATTCCATTTGTAACGGCTGTTATTTTTGCAATTTTCCTAACGTTGTCATTATTTTTTTTTATTTTATTAACGGTTGACTTATTATGAAATGAAAATTTGCACCGGTATCGATCAGAGCGTTACATTTAACTTTCCCGACATTTACATTTACATACAAACGAGAATCAACTACGTCGGCCGAGGCTCCGCCGCTTGCTTCGTCTCGGCCTGTGCTCTGTTTCCCGCCGGTTGTACTGAATGACATGTACAATCCTTTGTAAACACATTATCTCTGCCGCAGAAAGAACAGAATTTTCGCCATTTATTCTTACAGTTTTGTCTCGAATGGCCCTGCTGTTTCCATTTCCAGCACGCTTTCGACCTATCATACGGCGCATCATTTACTGCGTTTACTTTATTTGTCGGCTCTATACGCGGTTTTCTATCCTCGATTTTCATCAACTTGAGTGTTTGCTTGATCCGCTCAACTTTCTTTACTAAAACTACCGACGAGATCACGCTATCTCTATTAACGTACAATCGTAACTCCGGTTTCATATTATAATAAAGGTTGTTGAGCTGCTCTTCCGCGTCGATCTTCCCATGCCACCGCATCATCGTTGATAACGCTGTCACATACGCACGTACTGATTCATTTGTCGCTTGCTTCCGTTCTCTTATTTGTGCGTACAAATTTCTCGTTTCTTCTGGTGGCAGGTAGAAATCGCGTAAGGCCTGCTATAATATCCTGCGAAATGTTCCGGAACCACAGAAGTGCTTTCCCTCTTAATAATTCTGGGAACCCCTAGATGATATGTCACTCCGAAAACTCGTACGCACGTCTAAGCTCGTCTACTCTTTCAAGAAAAGAGTAAACGTCTCTTCGCTGTTGGGTTGCTTTCTTGTTGCATGACGTAAATCGGTTGCTATCCCTCTTGCAGTTGATGTCCATAAACACGCTGGTTAGATTTTGCATTCCTAACCTGTTTGCGACTGGTGTCAATGTCCGTGACTACTTAACTATCACCTGGACATACTCTGGTTTTTCTTCGTCCTCGGTTTTAGCTAACGGTTTTTTATAATCTTCAGAATCTTCTGATTTATCGGTGAATAATTGAGGATTTTTACGTAGAAAAGCGATCAAACATTCGCGCAATTCATCAACTTTCCCGGACATTTCCATATTGTGCTTCGTTAATGTCTCTACCAATTCTTCGCGTTTCAAACGGTAGATCCACGCTACGCCTATTTTTTCGTGACATTCTGACAATAAACAAAATTGAGAAACAATAGTGAGAGACAAAAAAAAGCCGTTATGTGCGGATATCAGAAAAAATAATTAATGCCGCGCAATGGCTTTTAACAATCTAAACGTAATAGGAAAAACAAAATTAATCAATACTCCGAACGTACTTTAATCGCTAATCGAAATACACAATATAACTAAAAAAATATTCGCTTAAATTTATCCGTCATCTATATGCTTATAAAACTACCTAATTTAAGGGGGCCAGCCTGGGTTAAATTGGAAAAAATACACTCTCCAGTATAATAGGTATAACAATTATATTCATCACGTTTGAATGCTGGAACATTTTATACTTTAACTACTCACACAATTTAAGCTATTTATTCATTATGAAGATCCAAACAGTGTTCTTTACCTCTAATATTGTTCCATCAAAAACAGTTAAAATTTTTATTGATTTGTCCAATTGCCATAGCATTTTTCTCAATAAAGTAACTTATATGTCACCGGACCAGGTATTACCTGCGCTTCAGATGTATCGGATCACTTTTCTGAAAAAAATTACAGAAATAGTACATTACACAACAAGGGCAAAAAGTAGAAGTTTGCTGCACTGCATGTACATGAGCCCGAGGCGAAGCCGAGGGCATCGTGTAAACGCAGTTAAGGGGATGCCTAACTTAATTTTCGCTCTCTACTATACCGACGATTCTCTATGTTCTTTGCTAACCTCTAAGGCAAATTTGATTTTTCAAATAATTTTGAAACGGCTTGCTCAATGGCAGTTCTATTTGCATCAAAATATTATTTATAATTTGTAGAATGTACGTAGACTTCTTTTTTGGCTGATTTCGTTTCCTATTGCTGAAAATAATGACTTATTTTTCAATTGGAATTGAAATCAGTCAAAAAAGAAGTCTACGCACATTCTACGAATTATAAATAATATTTTGATGCAAACAGAACTGCCATTAAGCAAGCCGTTTCAAAATTATTTGAAAAATCAAATTTACATTAGATGCTATAGCAGAGAATATAGAGAATTGTCGGTACAGTAGAGCGTGGAAATTATGTTCGGCATCCCCTTAAGCAACTTTTACTTTCTGCCCTTGTTGTGTATACTATTTTTCTTTATCCCTCATCGAAAGTGCGTTGCCTAAATAACGATAACGCCGTTTTCGCTCAGTGATTTTTGTTTTTTTTTTTAATGCAATGCCGAAAATACATGGCCGCACTTAACCTAATCGCATAGAGGTGCAACTTTCGGCGCGGAGAGAAAGCATGGATCATATGTGCCATGTGATCGGGGCGGCCGTCGAAAAAATCATTATAAGTAAAAAATAATTAAATAAATTGTAAATTATGGAAATAGCGTTATTTTTTTATTTTTTTTTTTTTTTCATTTTAAATACATTTTAATGCTTATAATAATAAAAAATTATTATTCACAGATTATGAACCGAATGATACCGCGATATGTCGTTATTGTTTTGTCGCCCTAGCGATGCCGCAAAACGATGTTTTCGGCTGCAATATCTTGGACAAATATATATAATATTTTGGACAAAAGTATCTATTATACTGAAAAGTAACTGCATACGCTCATTTGGCCTAGTAGCCTCCCCTAGTTAGCTCCCACTCGCTCCGCACCGCTCGATCCGAGCCGCGCCCGGTGGGAAAGATTGTCGCGATGGGAGAGTCGTCCCGCAGTGGGAGACTCTCGCGAAGTGGGGACGCTCGGGAGCGCACTCGCTCTCCGGCCGTCGCGGTCGCGCTAACGCAAGTATATGGTGATTTCTCAAAATATCGGTCATTTCGAAAATTAATGAATTTTTTTTTTTGCAAACACGTTTACTTGACTTTTTTTCTGGCTGTCACAATTTAAATAATAAGTAAAATAATAAAATCTTAGGAATTGAGCTTAAAGACAAAGACAAAGACATAAAATCAAAAATTAATGTTAATGGAGGTTACGCACAATGTTAACGGAGGTTACTTTTTATTTTATAATAGAATAAGACACGTATAATGACCCAATAAATAAAGAAGTTAGCATTATTTATGGAGAGGGCTATATAAATGAAATTTTAGTGAAATATAATATGTAACATAAAACGAGAGATCGAAGTGCCTCCACATCGATCATTTATCAATTTTGCCTTTGGAGAGCCTTTTTATGTTACATAGTTAGTACATTAATTAATATTATTTATTAAAAATCATATTTTATTTTAAAATAAAACGAAAAATCAATGAATTATAAGTATACATATTTTATTTGTTAATGGAGGTTACGGATTTTATTAATTATCGTTTAAAATCTTGGACATAGATAAACATAACATTTTTTAAATATGCGCATCATAATATGCACAAATTTGCTTACCATTTTACCGAATTTTTAGAGTTATATATATAAGCATTTCATTAAAAAAGCTTGTTAACGGAGGTTACGCGTAATTAAAATACGCATTATATTTTATCAATTTTTTTTAATTAGTTACTGTATATGATATTTATTTCAAGGTTAATTTGTCAAAAAAGTTTCAAATAATATTTTAAGCATATTAAACTGCATATAATTATGTATATAACATAAATGTACATAAATAATTACGTATTTTGGCAACTCCGTTAACAAATTCGATTGCTGTGGAACATGCTTTGTCGTTAAAATAATATGCCTTAATCATAAGTATGACTTCTATAATGCATTTTTGTTAGTATTTTATGTTAAAATGAAGACATCAACCATGCAGAAAGCATATTGCAACATTCATTTTACTAAATAAGTTCAATATTATTATTTAATTTTGTTCTGTGGAGTACACGGAGGTTACGTTTTTCGCCACTTCGAGCTCCATTAATTAATTATAATTAATGTTTAACAACTTATTAAGCATTGGCTATGTTAAAGAATATTATGAGCTACGATAAGCATATTTTTAAAAATTTTGGCAACGTTTATTCCTTTAACTATTAAGCAAAGAAAGAAAATGGCCAATATTTTGAGAAACAACCATATATTACATATACGCGCGTTGGAAATCAACTTATACGTAACAAAGTGTATTACAGGAGCATAAATCTCAGTGTAATTGACTACTTTCTGCTGTAGAAAACCTTTGGCTCCTAGTTGTGCCTTGTAAGTGATTGATCCATCTATTCAATGTTTTTTCTTATAAAACCCTTTAGAGCCACTGGTTAACCTCTGAACAAATGATGGCTTCTTGATAATTGTTAGGCGGCAAAGCGGTGATGGCTCAGTCGGTAGAGTATCGGACTCGTAACCGGGAGGTCCCTGGTTGGAGCCCGGTCTATACCAAAAACTGAGAGACACCACTGTTTACAAGTGTCTCATAACATCAATAAGCTCACGAGGTTCGGATCCCACGTTTAAACGTAAAGTCCAGTTGTGATGTGCACCCACTCTCCGTAGGTGAGCCGGGCATACAATACCCCTCCGACCGTGGGTGTACCAGCAGTGGGTTTTTTCCTTTGTCCCCTCTGCTAGGGAGCCGCCGTTCCTCGTCTGCGCTATCGCCTCGTATGCACATTACAACTAGGAAGTAAAGCACAAGGGGCTTATTTAGCCTACGTGCGAGTCAGCACGTCCCCGTACAGGGGCCCGCTGGTGCGCCTTCAAAATAACAATCGACTAATCGACTAATTGTTAGGCTCATCAGCTTCTGTTATCGCTAAGTATGTAACAAAATCATCCAATCATTTTGGTCTGTTTTTTCTGCGTTATGACTTACTTGCAGGGCTATTAGTGTACTCCTCATCTGAACTAATAACCTCTATGTTGACATGATTGGGATCTTGTTATGGGTCGAGCGGTAACTGATGGAAGCTGATTTGTTATTGAACTCGCTGTTTTTCATTCTAAATGTTTAAGTCTATGTTTTCTTCAATATCTATGTCATCTGGTAAATCTTGTTCTTGAGGTTTGGATTCGTGTGCATCTATCTTCTGGATTTCATTACTACTGAGAGGTAAGTACGTTGTATATTCTATTCTATTAATATCCTTGTGACTCCAAAGTCAATATCCTTTTTGAGTATCAGAGTAACCTATCCTGATGACTTGTCTTGAAGTAAGCTCTATTTTCTTCCTTTGATTGCTTGGTATATATGACCTTGCTGTGCTACCAAATACTTTTATTGATGTCAGATCGGGCTTCTTTCTTGACCATAGTTCTTCTAGTGCCACCGAGAAACTGCTCGGATCTTCGATTTGACAGGTAGCATGCTGTGGAAGTTGCTTCCGTCCAAAATTTATTTGAAAGTTTTGATTCCACGAGCATGCAGCGTACCTTTTCCAGGAGCATTCTGTTTACTCTTTTTGCTCGTCCATGCTTAATTCCTTTTCTTTGCATAAAGGAGATGACTCGACTATTCAGGCATTCTCTAACATTATCTGTCCTGAGAATCTTGAGTTTGTGACCTGATTTTCTGTAAATAATACAAATTTTATCAGAATACCTGGTACTTGATCCTTAGTTTGGAAAAAATAAACAAATAGATTTCTTGAAAAGTCGTCTAAAAAAGTGTGAAGGGACAACTCCTCGACTTGGCAAAAAACATCACTGTGTACTAACTACAATAGTCTGGATGCTTTGCTAGTCGATGCTCGAAAAGGTTCATTTACAAGTTTACCTGCCCCGCAGATCTTACATTGGCTTATCTCCTTGTCGCTAAAATCCACTCCGGTAGCAACATGTTTCAATTGGTTTAGGTAAGTACGATTCAAGTGATGCATTCTCCTATGCCACAGGTTGATACTTATGTTTTGCTCTGCTTGTAGTATCATCGGTGCCTTTTCTTCTAAAACGAGTGGGTTGGAGGTTGTAAGGTTTAATATGTAAATCTTATTAGCTGCTAGATTTCCTTCCAACACTACTGAACATTCTTGGTTTAATATCTGGCATTGAGGACCTTTAAAAATGACTGAGCCTCCCAAATTGGTAATTGCGCCCACTGAGACCAAGTTTGCTGTGAGACCAGGGAGATGAAGTACGTTCTGCAAAATAATTCCTTTCCCTATAGATTCGAAGTTATTCAGTCTTAAGTCACACACTTCTTTAACATTCTTTTAGATTTGTTTGCTGTAGTGACTTCTTTGATTTTTGGAACTCGAATATTTGTAAGATTTTCACCTTGACAGCACATATCTAAGTCCATATATGTCCAAGATCCAGTCGTTATTGCTGGTGACATCCAGCATTCTAACAGCTAGTAATCCATTGTTCGTTGTTATTGTAGAGTTGGTCAAGGAGAAATTATCAGTATGCTTACTTATTCCATCCATCGAACTGTTCAGTGCACAAACTGTCTCTTCAGCGTCAGTGACGGGTTGTCCAGATGTAGTGCAGATATTGACTTATTTTCGTTTTGGAGAAGGACGGTCGCGCGCGTATTATAATACCCGAATTACAGCTGAAACATCTAACAGCTGAGCTGTTTGAATTTTTTTAATTTACTGAGCGTTCTTCACGCTTACGATTATAGCCTCTGTGCCCTCTGTAGGATTGGCGTTCAAACTGTTGCCTCAGCGCATGCACAAATAGGCCCTGATTTTCAAATTCAAAATCCGATGTCGCCGTTTGCGACTCTTCTAATAATTTGTTTTTGATTAAATCTCCAGTAATTTTTCTACCTGAATTACTTAGTCCCATTATCGTGGGCTTGTAAGCTGGGGGTAATCCCGCAAGTAGAAGGGCTCCAGTGAGGTCGTCGGAAATGGTTATTCCTAGGGCTCTTAGCTTCTTGACCGTGAAGATGACGCGCGACACATTATCCTCCATCGAGCGACAATTTTCTAATTTAGTAATCATTGCTTCCTGCAGCAAATTTACCTTTCATGCTAGCCCTTTGTCGTACGTCTTAGCTAATTCATGCCATACTTGTACAATGCTTTTCTAATTCTGCAAACTTTGTTTCTTTTAAGTTCCTCAGTCATTTTCAATCGTTCTGCGATCTCCATATATGTTTCCAAATTTTGCTATTTAAGAATGCAGTTGTCACATCTAACAGTTAGTTTTCTTTTGAGTACCCATCTTGAGTCTATAATGTTTGGTTTGACACGATCTTTGGGTTTTGGTCAATCTGCAACTTCCCATACTTGAGTTTTGCTGATCGATGTAAGTTCCTTGTCCGTGAATTCATCGCCTCCGTGTATGATGCTGGATCATCATTTCAGTTACTTGGAATGCATGTATGACTTGTTTATTTTGTCTCGTCTTCTTGGGTCTTCCTTTCTTCCGCCTCAGTTCTCTTCCTGGTTTTTCGATTGCATTCTCGTCCAATTTTTCTTCAAATTTAAAAAACCATTTGTTTTTTGTCTACCTTCTCAAGTGGGTTGTTTCAATCTTTAATACTCGATTTATTATATAGATTTTCGAACACGAGTTTCTCTTCAAAATACACGTCTCTGCTTGTATACATTATTCCTTCTTCTGGTTTGATAAATAAATATCCTGTTGTCTTGTATTCAATAAATATTACACTTTTGAACCTTAATATACGCAACGCATCCAAATCTTTTTAATTGAGCTGGGTCGAATTTCAGATCAGGTTTAATTTTCTTAATGGGAGCTGTCATATCATTAGATTTGTGTGGGGATCAATTATACATAAATACTGCAGCGTTCAATGCCAAAATCCTCATATTCTCTGGTAAGTTCGCATCGAAAATCAGTATCCTTATCCGTTTCTGAATAATCTGATTAAATCGTTAGGCAACACCATTGTGTGTGGTGTATCGGGGCACGCCAGTTGCATTTCTGCATCATTTTCGATTAGCACATCTATTGTATTTCCTCCTGTAAATTCAGTGCCTTAATCGCATCTAATATAACAGAATTTTTCCTCACGTACAATTATATTTCTAACTGTACTTAAAAATGATTCTAAGCAATCACCTGCTTCGGTTTTGCTCTTAACCGCATATGCATTTGCAAACCTGGAATAATCATCAATAAATATAATAATAAAACGGTAGCCCTTTAGATGTGTATCGCTGTGTAATATTTGCAGTGGTCGTAGGGCGCGCTCTCTAGTTTTTGAAAAAGGTAACCTATTAAATTCCGCAATCTTACATACTGCGCAATTTAAAATAGACTCGTCGAATTTAATTTCTTTTAATGATTTACAATCCAGATTTGGTTTTTGAAATGATTTTAAATAGTCGATTGAAGCCTCACCTAATCTATTGTGCCAATGTAATGCCTTATTTGTGATGTTAGGTTTGGATGCCTGATCGATTGCTTCTTTATCTAATTGAGTAATTTCGCCGCTGTGGTCCTGGGATCCTGTTTCTTGTTCCTGTCCTCTATTCTAAACCAGATTTTCTTTTGAACTTACACTAGTATTTCTATATTTTTATTATCAGTTTGGTTTGACAAACCTTTCCTTTGCGTTGAATAATTTGCATTAATTTGGTTGTTATCTAACTCTAATTCTATCTCCAAAAAAGTTCGTTTATATAATCCTGAAAGAAATAATTCATTTGATTTCGCATCGAATACTTCGATCTTATTTTCGTCTAAATAAATGCTGAATTCCTTTTCTATCATCTGCCCGAGTGATAGTAGATTTTTGGTTAGACTTTCAGCACATACAACATTATCTAAATAAATTCTCGTTCCATCGAGAGTCAACACTTTTATTTCTTCTTCTCCCTCTGATTTGATATAGGCGCTTTCTTTCTTATTTGCGCGTTTGATTTTCAAAAACTTACTCTGATCTAAACGTTTGGCGGGATTGTATTTTAGGAGAAAAAGCTTAAAACAAATGATGTAGAATTTTTTCTTAGCTATTCGGCGGTGATAATGACCATAACCTTCAATGTCATTTTAAGGTTAACTGTGTTTTGTTTTTAAATTAGAACCCCTATTTTTTATACCGGATTCGAAAAAAGCACAAAATTTTGGATCAAAAATGTTTTTAACACTTTTTTGACTAAACCCAGAGTTTCTCTCTCTCTCTCTCTCTCTCTCTCTCTCTCTCTCTCTCAAACTCTGTTTCTCTATTGCGATAGATGTATGGCTTCGTTTCTCTTATTACCAAACTTTTATTCTTCAATGCTACTTCAAAATAATTAACTCCATTCTTGGGCAGTGCTAAAATTACATATCAGATCATTTCACTCTTCTTGGTTGAATGTTTCAAGAGTATACTAAGATGAAAGAGATCGTTGCAAGAGAAAATAAGTATAAGAAAGCTATTTTTACACTTGTTAACGCGGCTTTTCGAATTTTGCCTAAACCTATGAGTAATGAAGCTTAACAAAGATGAAAAACGAGTTAAGGACATTAAAATCCTTAATAATTATAACTCAATAAGATCAGAAATATTTCCCAAATTATTTCACACGCTTTATTGGTTATTTTTTTGCGATTTCCGTTAACCTATTAGTACCGACATCGTCATTTTTGGACACTCGATATTTCCGGACTGTTCTAAAAAAAACGAGATCAAAACATGGTTCTATAGGTAATTTTAGCTGCTCTATCGGTTCATGAGGTCAGTTTGACCCTACGCCTAAGTTACCTATAAAAACATGTTTTGATTTCGTTTTTTTTTTAAATTCGCCCGAAAATATCGAGAGTCCAAAAATGTCCGCGTCGGCACGAATGGGTTAATATTATGTTTGAAATATACTAGTTGATAACCAAAAAAATTTTTTTATAATTTTGTCGCACTTACTACTAATATGACCTTATGATATTTCTTACGATTTACGATAAAGCAAGGGTAAATGGAGTAAAGAACCTCAACATTTTGTTGCAGCATGTCAAATGCGTACAGCTGATGGATTTGGTCAAAAGTACAGACACTTTTTTGTGCGCCGGTGTTATTAAACGGGATAATTTTTAATTTTATTTGTTATACACTATATATACAATTATTATCCATTTTCAGATTACTCCTTGGGAAGCGTTAATAGAAGAAATGAAATTTGTAGTCAATATTCGGGCAGTAACTAAACCAGTTAAAACAGGAAAAAATAGAAGTAATTCAACTTCATTTCAAATCAATAATGGCGACAAAACAAATTCAGTGAACAGTTCATCATTGAGTTCGTTGCACGGATTGGAAATGAAAAATATTTCAAGTGTATGAAATAAGTTAATATAATATGACTAAGTTAAAATAAATATAAACATTTTAGAAATGATTTTACCTAAACTATCCTGCGTGTGTTTTTCTACAGACTTATGACAAGTAAAATTACATATTTATCAAATTCTACCGTTACTCATTATTCCGTGGATTATTGTCCGACGAGAAGAATAAATAAAATAGAGCCTATTACCCGCACTAATTTCGAATATAGTATTTGCGTGTCAGGTATTTGCTTAGATAAAACATAAGTATATTTCTATCACAAATCTTCATAAACATATTAGTAATGTAATATAATGTTGAATTTAGTTAGCCGCGAATTCAATAAATAATTATTGATGACCGTTACGAAAAATACGACCCAGTGTACTGCCGCAATTTCCCAAACTTCCTTTTTCCCGGCGCGGCTGGCTCACTGCAAGGTCTCTCCAGTACACACACTCGCAAATTACTAAAGACTCACTACTCCCGAGAGAACACGTTCCATGAATTAACCAAATTAATTATTAAATTGTAACGTGGAAAATGCAACGTTACGACACTTACGTAAATGTAAGCGCCGGAGACGCTGCGCACAGCATAGCCCGCGTTAGGTTAGGCTAGAGACGAGAGAGAAGCGCGGCGCGACACCGCGGATAGGCAGCCGAAAGCGCGCCCCACCCCCCCCCCCCCCGGATAGGTAAGTGGGGGAAACTAAGCGGCTCTTTATAATGAGCACACATTACGGAAACGCTCTCTCCGCCCAAGATCAGCCCTAGCGACAACAACGATAACGAGGCCGAAGACCTTGACCGAACCGGCGACCACGAGGCTAACGCACGAGACGAGACCCGCAACCGCCTAGACACACCAGGGCAGACATCTCGCCCCGCTGACGAACCAGGAGTTACATTTGCCGCAAGTCCGCGGCAAGGCACAGAGCCGGGAGCAGGCGCCCGCCACACGCCCGCAACGAGACATCCACGTCGACCTTCTGCGAGACTCCGAGGAGACGACATCGAGGCTGCGTTCAGCGCGCGATCTTACGCGATAAGTATCGATATCTATCTCTCTCGTCCGCGAGTAGGATTGGCGAGCGCGCAGATAAGATCAGGTGCGAGTAAGGTCTAAGGACCGCGGTTGCGAGCCGCATGTATATAGTTTATATTAAATAAATATACAGGGTGTTCGAAATGTTCCGGACCCCCCACTTATAACATAAAGTAAGCATTTTGGAAAAAAATGTTAAATACAAAAGTTGTTAAGTTTTGAAGGTTGAACTAAATGATGACCTTGGATTTGTTATTGGTTATCATTTTCAAGGTCATTTAAAGGTCATCTTCAGTTTTTTAAATAGGGACCCCTATTTTTTATTTCAGATTCTGAAAGAGCACAAAATTTTACATCTGGATATGTACCCACGTTATGGCTCAAAATGACCTACAGAGGTCATTTAGTGGTTAAATGATTATTTAGTAGCAGAAAGCCAAGAAATCCCGATTATTAAGAACTTTGAGCGTATCTGACCAATACTAAAGTAATTTAATTTTGCAAGACAAACTTTATGGTGGCGTTAAATTGACATTGCCCTTGATTTTCAAGGTCATTTGAAGGTTAAATTTAGTTTTCCAAATTAAGCCTCCTAGTTGTAATTATCCATTTTGCACCAGCGCTAAATTCTGCATTAGGATTGTAGAAGGTGTAATTGACACTGGCGTAAAATAAGCCTTAGGCCAGACAACCACATAACTCGGGCGAGAAAATGATAAATAAAAAAATGTCTAATCAAAATAAGCCTTAGGCCCAACAACTACATACCTCGGGGGGGGGGGGGGGGGGAAATGATAAATAAAAAAATGTCTAATCAAAATAAGCCTTAGGCCCAACAACTACATACCTCGGGGGAGAAAATGATAAATAAAAAAATGTCTAATCAAAATAAGCCTTAGGCCCAAAAACTACATACCTCGGGGGGAAAATGATAAATAAAAAAATGTCTAATCAAAATAAACCTTAGGCCCAACAACTACATACCTCGGGGGAGAAAATGATAAATAAAATAATGTCTAATCAAATTGAGCCTTATTGCTCAGGCACGGGAGGTACAACTAATTAAGGTAACATCATGGGTGATCCAGCCAACTAAGGTAAGACCATCGGCGGCCCAGCCTACTAAGACAAGAACACTAGCGGCCCAGTCAGCTAAGGCAGGACTATCGGCGGCCCAGCTAACTAAATCAAGACAGTGGACTATTCGCCCAAACTGAATTTTTTTAAAATGTCGTTGACAGGAACTTTTTACAACAACTGTTCAAATTGTTGCCCATTAACAGTTTGGCAATGTGCTAACCGATTGTAAAAGGCTGCAACAACATTTCGCAAGATTTTCTGAGGTATCAAGTCTATTTCATCAGTGATTCTTTGGCGTAATTCATCCAAGTCACGTGGTTTTATAACATAAACTTTATCCTTCAAGTATCCCCAAAGGAAGTAATCAAGAGGCGTTAGGTCTGGGGACCGAGGTGGCCATTCAATTGTACCTCTCCGCCCAATCCATCTATCATGAAATTTTGCATCTAAATATCGGCGAACATGAATACCGTAGTGTGCAGGAGCACCATCCTGTTGGAAGTAAATTTCGTCCAGATTTCCACCCGTTAAATTCCGTATAGCAGGTATAATTTGGTCTCGAAGCATGTTTTCATACATTGCAGCATTTAAATTACCTTCAATAAAGAAAGGGCCAAGTACTCTTCCATTAAATATGCCAGCCCAAACATTTACTTTTTCAGGAATTTGCGTGTGGTCCGCTCTCATCCAATGTGGATTGATGTTACTCCAGTATCGACAATTATGTCTGTTCACTGTTCCGCTTAACTCAAACGTGGCTTCATCAGAGAAAACAGTGTTATTGAGGAGCAAAGGATCATCAGATATCATTTGCATCATTACATCACAAAACTCTACCCTTCTATCAAAATCATCTTCAGATAATTCCTGTACCAACTTTAATTTGAAAGGATGCCATTTGTTGAGTTTCAAAATTTTGTGCACAGATGCAGCTCCCATTTCATGCTGTTGTGCACAACGTTTGATGCTGCAATGGGGGTCCTCAATAAATGATTGTAATACGTCTAAGCTCTTTTCATCATTAGACGATGATTTGGATCTACCTGATTTAGGACGATCTTTAATACCACCTGTCTCTTCAAAACGTCTAATTGTGCGAATTACCGTACTTTTTGAAATAGGGTTGTTTTCTTCAACTCTGAATGTTTCATTGAATAAACGCTGTACCTGTTTGTAACCTCTCTCTTGATCACCCCACCCTCGCATCATCAACAAAGATATTCTTTCTCGTTCAGTAAGATGTGCCATTTTTCACTACGATTAAAAGTACAATTATTGAAAATTAATACAATTATCTGAATTTCGAAGTAAGAGAACTTCACTTAACTCTTGAAAACAGAAAAGTAAATAGGAGCAAACAATTGTTAATTAACAATTATAAATGAACTGATTCCTAAAAAGAATAGTGAGCAAAATCTTCTAAGGTACAAGTAACGATCCTGAAAATGCTATGAATCATGCGTAGAAACTCGTAACCCTTGCAAAAAATTATTGCAATAAAAACTGTTCATGTAAAACGATTAGATTATTTTGCTTTTGAAATTAATAACCCCCAAGTGTCCTATGTAGATCATTTCGAGCCATGACGTGGATATTGTACATATCTCCAGACCTAAAATTTAATGCTCCTCCAGAATCCGGAATACAAAATGAGTGCCTTTTTAATAAGCTGAAGATAACTTTCAAATGACCTTAAAAATGAAGGCCAATTTTAAAGTGACCATAAAGTTCGTCCTAGAAAATCAAATTATGTACTTTAGTATTAAAGTACGAAATTTTTTTTTTCTTTTCGTCAAATACACCCAAAGTTCTTAATAATCGGGATTTCTTGGCTTTCTGCTACTAAATAATCATTTAACCACTAAATCGACGCCCCGTACGAAGAAAATCCCCTGTCTGCATTTTGGCGACGAAGAAAATCTCCTCAGCTGATTTCCCGACGAAAACTATCCTTTTTAGAACTTTTGCGGCGAAGAACATCTTCTTGAACGATTTTGCGGCGAAGACTAGCCCCTCTAGCATTTTTGCGACGAAGAAAATCTCCTTAGCTGATTTTCCGACGAAAACTATCCTTTTTAGAATTTTTGCGGCGAAAACTATCCTTTCTAGTACTTTTGCGGCAAAAACTAGCCTGTCTTGTCTCTGGCGTTTTTGCCCTTTATTGAAATAAAATAAATGAAGTAAAATCGCTGGTATACTAATAATTAGCTATGGTTTTAGTTAACGAATAAGCCAAAAATAAGCCATGAATAAACCAACGTTTAACATTAAATTGTATAAAAAAAGGATTACACAAAACGTAAAATAAAATAATTTGTTTAAATAAATGCACCCTCGATTAAAAAGTATGGGATAGTATTGGTAGAAAATTGTTTTATAAGATTGTAGGAGATCTTTTTCGTCGGAAAAATCAGCGAGGGGATTATTTTCGTCGCAATAGTGTAGAATGAGATCTTTTTCGTCGGAAAAATCAGCGAGGGGATTATTTTCGTCGCAATAGTGTAGAAGGAGATCTTTTTCGTCGGAAAAATCAGCGAGGGGATTATATTCGGCGCAAATTTTGGAAGGGATTTTCTTCGCCGCAAAACTGAAAAGAGATTTTCTTCGTAGGAGGCGTCGAAATGACCTCTGTAGGTCATTTTGAGCCATAACGTGGATACATATCCAGATGTAAAATTTTGTGCTCTTTCAGAATCTGAAATAAAAAATAGGGGTCCCTATTTAAAAAACGGAAGATGACCTTTAAATGACCTTGAAAATGATAACCAATAACAAATCCAAGGTCATCATTTAGTTCAACCTTCAAAACTTAACAACTTTTGTATTTAACATTTTTTTCCAAAATGCTTACATAATGTTATAAGTGGGGGGTCCGGAACATTTCGAACACCCTGTATATCAAATATATGAAATACATTATAGAAAGTTATTCAGCTATTTACGAGAAGAGTGCAGACCCTCTAGATAATGATTTTACACGAAACGTTTCGTATTAATTTCTCGTATCAAATAAAAAATTAATTCCTTTTAGTTTGATCTCATAACTCTTTATTTAACAATAATTTTAGTTATATCTACTGAATAAAGATAATGTTCGCTTGAAAATAATTTTGAATTTATGTTGAAAATAATTAATTTTTTAAATTTAATTGTTTAAAATGAAAAAAATTTTAATTTTTTATAACATTTTATCAATTAAATGATTATAATATAATACATTTTATTTAATATAAATAAATTTAATACAAATTTTTTAAAATATTATAAATAATAGATGATTTTTTTTATAAATTAGACTTTACAGTAGAAACAACACAAGGAATAGTTTTAGTTACATTAACAGATAATTACGTAAATACGTAAATAATACGTTACGAGAATAAGATGTCTTATTTTCTTATTTTCGCCGTAGATCTACTTAATTCCTTATTCTGCCCCCCTTATTTACATATTCCTACTCCTTACCGCAAGTGTTCGGCAAAGGTGCTATACTATGTCTTTTGTTATTCTGCTGCTCTAATTATTTTATTGTGTACTAGGCCTAATATCTAATAAGACAATTATACTTTTCGGAATGTGTTTGGATGCTTATGTTAACAGAATGATAAAAGGGAACGTTATAGTCATAAAATTGAACACGTGTGTTCACCCCGCACTTGGTCATTGAGAAAAAAATCGGGCGCTGTTCCTGTAGACGATGTGCAGGTGTCCAGGAACACCCTCAGGACGACGGGACGTCGTCTACAGGGCAAACCACCCCGCACTTGGTCATTGAGAAAAAAATCGGGCGCTGTTCCTGTAGACGATGTCCAGGTGTCCAGGAACACCCGCAGGACGACGGGACGTCGTCTACAGGGCAGCCAACCCCGCACTTCATCATTGAGAAAAAAATCGGCCGCTGTTCCTGTAGACGATGTCCAGATGTCCAGGAACACCCGCAGGACGACGGGACATCGTCTACAGGGCAGCCCACCCCGCACTTGGACATTGAGAAAAAAATCGAAGCGGAAAAAATATTCCTGGACCAAGTTACATCGTCTACAAGTATCGTCGGTCAAAGACGTGAAAAGTGGTCGGAAAAAAAAAAACCTGGAAATAAGCTACTTAATATAATAGAGGAAGGATTATTATATGTAAATTTACGACATACATGGCTAAAGCTTTCATAGACGATCTAGTATGATCATTCAAGAGACTTTCATGAAAAAAATCTGTAAGCATTTCTGAAAGTTTCTGTAAACATTCGCAATGACTTAATTTTCTTTGCTACATTTAAACTTACAGACAGTTTTGCTAAAGCTTGTGACACGGCAGTTTGCACGCTTCGCAAACGTAGGTCTCGACCGCGCTTTTCACACAAAATCCTAATTCAACTCACTCGACTCACGCTCTCGCTCCCTCCCGCGTGCCCGGAACGACCGGTCTCATTAAGGGGGCCCTGCCGGACCGCGTCCTCGAGACGGAACGCACGCGCGGATTACCGACTCTGCTTTCGCGGCGGTGCCCCGTTGGGCACCCCGAACACCACTACCCGCTCGCGACTAACCTCACACTCGTCCTCTCCGCTCACACGCATACACTGAAACTACCGCTCGCACAACCACTCTCCTCCTCTCTCGCACCACTAACACCAACCGCTCAACCTGACGTCCGGCGTCCTAGGCGAAGTCGTCCCCTCGGCGGCGGCTCTCAGGTGAACGGTCAGGTAGGCTCCGCTCTCTCTCTCTCTGCTTCGCTGCTACCCTCGCTCGATGGCTGCGTCCCGACGTCCTCTCCTCCGGTCGTCGTCTCCGCAGTATCGTCCTCTCGTACCAGCTTCGCTCGCTTCTCTCCTGCTGCACTCCCGCCGCACTCCGCGAATATCCGCTCCTGACACACCCGCTCGCTGTCAAGGCTCGACGGATACTGGCCTCCGCCGCGCGCGCGGCGTTGCTCGGACCCTTGCGCGGCCCTATCTGTCCGGCGGGGACCAATCACGGCCGCTAGCGCGCGTCTGGCCAATCACCGCACTCCACTCTCGCGACGAGGAGAAGTCCGCCGAGGGCTCGCAGGCCCGCGTTCGGCGATCGGACCTCTCCTCTTGTTCTATCTCTCTCGCACACACCCGCGACTTGTCGCAAGCTTACAGGGAAGTTCTACTATGACCTTCCAAGAAACATTCATGAAGGAATTCTGTAAGCATTTCTGAAAGTTTCTGTAAACATTCGCAATGACTCAATTTTTATTGTTACATTTAAGCTTACAGAGAGTTTTGCTAAAGCTTACAGGGAAGATCTACTATGACCTTCCAAGAAACTTTCATGAAGGAATTGTGAAGCAATTCTGAAAGTTTCTATAAACATTCGCTTTGATTTCATTTTCATTCTTACTTGCAAGCATACCGAAAGCTTTGCTGGCGTTTTAGAAAACTTTCATGATTACATCGTAAGATTGAAAATGTCTTAATATGGATTCTTGTGTACAAGCTTACCGGAAGCTCTTCTAAAGATTAATTGAACGTTATATGTTTATTCGATTAAGTTCAGTCGCTCTTATATAAAACATAAGTGTAATATTTATGTACGTTCAACTTAAACCTTTATATACTCTAAATATGTTTAAAATCAAATAAAACATAAATAAATAAATTATCTCCTGGAGTGAGGCGAAAATCATATGTAACATTCGATATCATTATCACAATGATGTCGTTAGGTAAGTGGTCTAGATTGTTTCTCAGTATCCTCATGCACCCGGGTTCGAATCTTACCTGTCGGCCGAATTTTTTTTTTCTTACTATTTCCTGTAATTAATTAAATGAAATGATTATTCAAAACTAATAAGAAACAATGAGAATTTATATTTTGTGAATTAAATGACATAGTTTACAAATACCAGAGTAATCTTTTTGCAATCTTGCATGGAATTTTTCTACAAGCTTTCGAAAAAGTTTCTAGTAACCTTTATCGGAAGCTTTTCAACAGTTCTATGTGCGGACATTATGTGCTTCCAAAATGATTACAGTGGAAGCTTTAAGAAAAATTACAAACTTCCATAGAAGTTTCCTAAAATCTTCCAAGAATCTTGCATGCTATGTGGGTTACACGCCCGAACAGAACGGTAAGGCCGAAGCGAGAACAGAACTCTCGTAGAATCAACGCGAACTACTTTAAATAAAGGCGGATTAAAAAAGAATTTCTGGGCAGAAGCTGTAAATACCATTTCATATGTTTTAAATCGAAGTAGAAAAACTAAAATTAAAAACAAAAGTCCGTACGAATTATGCTTCGGAAAAGATGTTAAATTTTCACATTTATGAGTATTTGGTGCTCAAGTTTTTATGCATATTGCAAAACAAAAACGTTGAAATGGGATTCGAAAGCCAAACATGGAATTTTCATTCGTTATGATAAAACTGTAAAAACATAAATCTTAATTACCGAAACTAATGAAATAAAACTTCACAGAGACGTGATCTTTAAGGGGATCAGGGTTGCGTGATTTCAAATACTTTTAGATTTAAAATCCACTATGAATTAAGAAATCATATTTATTTATGATTTGATTCGTGAGACAAATAAGTAATCAAATTTATTTGGGATTGATTTGTGGGACAAATAACAATAGAATTTATTTATGATTTGATTCGTG
This sequence comes from Sycophila sp. Sp_5, assembly GCA_018906775.1. NCBI lineage: Eukaryota > Metazoa > Arthropoda > Insecta > Hymenoptera > Eurytomidae > Sycophila > Sycophila sp. Sp_5. The sequence continues at coordinate 141,634 of JACCID010000232.1, read as the reverse complement.
AGACAAATAAGAAATCAAATTTATTTGTGATTTGATTCGTGGGACAAATAACAAATAGAATTTATTTGTGATTTGATTCAAGCGACAAATAAGAAATAAAATTTATTTGCGATTTGATTCGTGGGACAAATAACAAATTAAACCATTAACTAATTAATTTTTAAAGAATTTTTTGCTCAAATATATATGTTGCGTTAAACGCGACTGAAGAGCAACTGGTCAAGTACTTTTTGAATTGCAACTAGACCTTTTTGAGCGACTGGAATTTCAGACAAAATTTGTAAATATCAGGGTTCTTATTCATTAGACTAAATGTTCTGCTTTTGCTTGAGTATCATTCTAGAGTCAAGAAATAAAACAAGTCGGCGGTAAGAAATAGCGCGCTTAGAAGGTCAAAAAGAATTTTTCTTAAGCCAACTTAAAAAAAAACATTTAAAATTAATTAATTTATTTGTTTTTAATCAATTTGATTTATTATTTGAGAGTCGAATCGAATCGCAAATAAATTTTATTTCTTATTTGTCGCTTGAATGAAATCGCAAATAAATTTTATTTTATTTGTCGCTTGAATGAAATCATAAATAAATTTGATTTCTTATTTGTCCCACGAATCAAATCACAAATAAATTTGATTTTTGGATTTGTGAGTTTATCAATTCAAAATCATGCAACCCTGAAGGGGATGCCGAACATAATTTCCGCGCTCTACTGTACCGACAATTCTCTATATTCTCTGCTATAGCATCGAAACAGAGATCGCCAAACCGAAAGATCCGGAACGCCAATTATTTTCAACAATAATTTTGATATAGAAGAACTGGTAATTACTCAGGCGAGTAAACCTATTTCTTTCAACGATGTTATACAAAGTATTGACTCGCGTGAATGACAAAGAGCCATAAAGGAGGAGATAGTTTCCTTGCAGGAAAACAATACTTGGGAACTTGCAGATGCTCCGAGTGATGCACCTATTTTAAAAAATAGATGGGTTTACAAAATTAAAAGTAAAGAAAAAGAAAAGAAAATTTTTGAAGCTAGACTTGCAATGAAGGGGTACGAGCAACGTTCAGGCATTGATTACAATAAGACATTTAGTCCGGTCGCTCGTCACAATTCAATTAAGTTATTTTTATCAGTTGCTGCAAGTGAAAAAATGCATCTTAAACAATTCGATGTAAAAACTGCGTTTTTAAACGGTAAGTTGACTGAAACTAGATATATGCGTCAACCGGAAGGTTTTTCTAGTGATAAGAAAAAAATTTGTAAATTGCGAAGAAGTCTATACGGACTTAAATAAGCTGCGAAATGCTGGAATGACCAATTCGTCGAATACCTTAAATCGTTTAATTTATATCATACAGGAGCGGATCCTTGTATTTTTGTAAGTAAAGATAGTGAAGAAATTATTATTTTAATTTTTCATGTTAATGATGGCGTTATTGCGAGTAAAAATATTAAGAGAAAAGAAAACTTGTGAAAGTATTTGCAGGATAAATTAAAAATTATATTTAAATATTTAAAAGTAACTTACATGACAAATGGGTGCATATTTATTAATCGAGAGCAATTTGCTGAAACGGATGTAAAGCGTTTTAATGTGCAAGATGTACACAAAGTCTTTGTACTTTTCGATTCGCAGATGAAGCTTGAAAACTTTGAAAATAATCCGATTATAAATAAAGTACCTTATAAAGAGGCAATAGGTAGTTTTATGTTTCTTGCTATGTTCAGTAGACCCGATATATCATTTTCGAAATAATAATAATTTTTCAAATAATGACCGTTTTACAAATAATAATAATTTTTCAAATAATAATCGTTTTTCAAATAATCAAAATTTTGAAAGAAATCAAAGCTTTTCGGGTATACAAGGATAAAGTAGTCAAGGTATAAGAAACAAGGGAACTCCTATACCCCGTATGACTTGTTTCTATTGTGGTAAGCCCGGGCATATACAGCGGGACTGCTTCCAATACCAGAAGGACACGAGAGGTCATGCACCGATCTCGGGAAATGGGCCCGATCTCTCTCTCACTTGCGTGCGGAGAGAGAATACGAAGCTATGCGCCCACCCGTCAAAAAGATTAGTGCGTCACCCGAGTCGAAAAAATAAACTTGACCTCAAACACTTGTTCTCATATAATAGAGTTAGCTATGTGAGCATACAATCGTCCCCTAAATTTCATACTGGACACAGGAGCGTCCGTGAACGTAGAGTGAGGTGTCACCATATACACCTATCGACAGAGCAGAAGTACTAATATTAGAAGGAATAACTAAATAATCTATAAATACTTTGGGTAAAATTAGAGTTGATTTTTATAATAAACAATTAGATTTTCATTTTGTAAATGATAATTTTCCTACCCTATCGCTAAAAATGACGTTATAAAATGACGTTATAATATGACGTCATTAGTAACGTTATTGCTGAGGCTACAATTTTGGACCTTTTTTAACGTTATTCAATACCGTTATTTTCCGATTACAGTAGAAAACTCTATTTTAACGTTATTTTCAGGTTTGTGGGGTATTTGGCTTGAACAATGACGTTATTTCTAGATCTTAAATTTGCACATGAAATGACGTTATTCGTTAATGAAGTGTAGATACGAAGAACGTCATTTTTACCATAAAAAATGTTGTACGGATTGTAACGTTATTTCCGCAATATACAGCATGCTTAGTAAATAACGTCATTTTTCTTAGGTTTGTAGTGGCCATTAACGTAATTTTCTTTTGGTCCGCTGAAGCAAAAAATTACGTTATTTACGCAATGGGCGTAGGTCGAGGCTGAAAACGTCATTTTCCGAACCCTGTTGAAAATATCCAGCTGGATTTCCAGCTGGAAATTCCAGCTAGATTTCTGGGGAACCTGGGGGTTAAAAAAGGTCCAAAATTGTAGCCTCAGCAATAACGTTACTAATGACGTCATATTATAACGTCATTTTTAGCGATAGGGTATATATGAATCAGGAATATTGGGCACTGATTTAATATTAATAAAAAAGAAATAATCAATCAAATATAACACAAAATTTAATAAGAAATATAATTTATTTAATCACCCTTGATTTTGTAAGTGATTTTTAACAGAGAGTTGATAATGCTGCACATACTGTATTTGATTATTATTTTCTAGTAAATTTGTTAGCTGGTTCTCATTGTAGTGAATTAAGTAATGTGTTAAAAATTGTTGAATAATTGTTCGTGGACGATGCAATGTTGGATTCTTGAAAAAAAGTAAATTATATTAAAAAATATTTTATTTACAGTATGCTTGAAGATTAATATGATAAATAACATTTACAATAATGTAACAATGTTGGATTGACATTATGCAATCGTTGTAATCATTTAAGCAATCAATAAAAGCAAAGAAACTAATAATAAATGATTTTTCTATATTATTTGATTTCACCGCAATAGCGTTGTTCTCTCGATGCTCGGCACATTGATAATGTAATTAAAATTTCGTTCATTTCTTTAAATCTTTCAAATTAAACGTCAAAAAGATGTATTAAACGTTGAATTATGGCAGGTCGTTTATCCTCTTCCAAATCAACATTTAAAAACTAATTAAACAATAGTTTTATAGATTGATTTTGTGTTAAAATCTCTTCTTCGTCCGTTACTTCAATCTGAGCCTCTTCGACGTGTACAAGATTATAAATAAATTGCAAATAATAATTATCTTTAACATTATTGTCACGGTAATCGTCAGTAAACGAACATTTAACATTTTCGTCCCCGACTCTCGTAATACGTCGAAAAATATTTACACAGTCAATTGTATTTACATAATTGTATTGTACATAATTGTTATTCATGTTGTAATACTCAACATAATTAATAAAAATATTTTTATTTAAAATGAAACTTCTTAATTTAAAATAAGAAAAATGACTCATATTCAAAAATCTTTTAATAATAATTTTTTAATTTTTCTTTACATTAGATTGATTGTAATTAAGGTAACTTAATTGATTTAAAAAAATTGATTTAGATAATGTCAATGTAGGTTCATATTTGCAATGAATTTTACAAATATTTAGATAATCTAAAATTTCACTGGCTCCAGCCATTTTAACATAAATATTCCCACATAGGTTTGTGTCATACAAATTATCAAAATAAAATGTATGACATATTTTTTCGTAAAATATATCTCCTTTTAATTCTCTTGCAATATAATAATCAATAATCTGTAAGTCAATACTCAAATATTTATATACTCTCTGTAAAAAAGAAATATTATAATTAGTTAAAGAACCGATCAAAATATTGTTTATAATCCTCGATCTCAATGAATTTTCCTAACAAGCAGTACGTTAACAATTTTAACCTTTAGAGGACGGGGAATTTTGGAATTTTCAATTTCTCAGTATTTTCTATAAAAAACACATAATATGTGACTCTAATATTGGGAAATACTCATATGTAAAGTGTCTATCCATGGTCGAGCCACTATAGTGGCTTTCCCGTCCCCTACAGGTTAACGACACATATTCGCTGTTGTATAAATTTTTTATAAATCTATGCATTTATTTAAGAAAAGTAACAAGTGGCTGCAATAAATAACGAAATTCTCGTTATTTTGCTAGAACGAAAATGATAAACAAACATCGCAACTGTTTCGACATTTCTGTTCATGAAAAAAATTTGATAAATAATTGTTAAATACTATATGACGACAAATGAAATTTTTCTCTAAATAAGAATATAAATTAATAATATCCCGTAATCGTATAATTTGCTCTTCTTCTGCAACATTCTGTTTAGTGTTGTCATATCTATTTATTTTTGTAAGGGACTTTGGTTGCGTCCAGCGCGACCACATTTTTTAATGTGGTCATTAATAATGTTCTCCTATGGGTTGTGCGACCTTGACGATGGTGGAGGGGCTTAATGCCTGATGAACTGGGCTGCTCAACCTTACACCGTCTGAGAGGAGTGTGCATGAGGATCCCCCTAAAAAGGGCTCTCCGAATGAATGTGCGAAAATGTAGGGTTGTGAAGTGTGGAGTCTGCGGTCACACACAGAAGGCCATGCCCCATTTCCCCGGGACGAGGTGACCCCAGCCTCCCTGAGAGGGGAGGAGGGAGTAGAGGCTATGTTCATTAGGCAAACCAAGGTAGAACTCTCGTGGTAGCACCTGGCGTGGGCTCTACGATACACTTACATCACATCACTACAGACCTACACAGACGTTGTAACCCTTTTTGGCGCGGCTGGGACCGCCTGCTGTCCGTCTCGGGGCGCGAAGTTTGGCGCGGTTGTCGAGGGTACAGGGGTAAAACTAGGACAGACTCGGCTAGGCAGCCGGGTAGGACAGGGGCCCGGTTACGGACTAGCCATCCGGAATGGCTGCCCTATCAACCGGCGAATAATCTCCTTCGGCCTAGTGTTGCCGGGTGGCACTCGGGCAGGGCCTCGCTGGGCCGGAGGGAGAGGGGTACCTCCGAGGCCACTACAACGTTGCGGAGCGAGCCTGCTGCGAATTGGGCGGCGGAGGACTGATGACTCGCCGGGGGGTCACTTCTGTCACATGCACCTACATTACTCTCACCGCAAGTCAATTCATCCAAATGTCGAACAAAACAGAAAGCGAGTACACCGTGTCCACTCAGGACGAGCTCCCTAGTTCAAAAAGCAACCTCGAATGTGTGTCTGGGCTGGTACAGCCTACAGGCAATACCGTCGAGGGTGAAAAAGGTAAGGAACGTGAAGGGGAGCAGATGGAGGTCTGTCCGTCCACCAGTGTAGACAAGGCTGACTCTCAACAGCCGCAGCCAGTCTGCCGGATCAGTACAGGCCAACGCTGCTCCCAAAAAAAAGTAAAAGGAGGAAGCGCCTAACAGGGACGCAACTCCTAAAAAGACGAGCGAATCGGGAGGCCGGAAAGGGTGACTCGGCGAGCACGTCAACTGGCCAGACCGCAACTACCGCTATCAAACGGACGAGGGGGAAAGTTGTTCTCGGACAACTCGACTCCCCGACAAATCAAGAAGGTGAGTACGGAAGCGGGGCAGCAAGTTGCTCGGCCGGCCTACAATCAGGTGGTGGCCAGCGAGATGAAGCTCGCGGTCATACATGAAATTTACCCGGGGGAGCGACTCAGCGCCGAGCAGGTCCTTCAACTGGTTTCTGAGGTGTGCGCAGGTTTTTCACTGCGGCTCCTCGGAGACCAGTCGATGGTTAAAGGAGATGGTGCCAACAATGGTAACATGGGAGGGCGCAAAGCTCAGAGTTATGGAGCAAAGCGCCCTCCAAAAAATGGAAAAGGTGACGTTCTACGTCCGGGGAGTTAAATCCCCGGGCGAAATGATGGAGCTACTGGGCTGGCAGAATAACACACTGCCAGTCCAGGAGCGGAAGGTTTGCCAGTCGTGGAAAGTAAAGGACACGGCTGGCAAAGAGACAGGAGAGTTGGCGGTGCGTGTACTAATGGAGGAGGCGAGGGTCAGGGCCCTTAAGGAGCTGGCCTTCAGACCCTTCTGTGGAGTGGTGCGCGCACACGCCGTCCATCACGAGAAGAAGAGTCAGGAGGGTGGGGACAAAGCGGAGAAGGTGGCTGGACGACCATTGGTGCGACCACCTACACTAAGCGTCCCATCCAAGTAGTAGGAAAAAAAATAAATAAAAAGGAATGGCTGTAGCCAAAAAACGAATGAAAGGAACAAAGGAACGTGCCGACAATGCGCGGGCCAACATTCCTTTCACCCGAATCAATCTGCATCACAGCACAAGCGCTTTGGCAATATTAACAAAGATTTGGGCTGAGATGCAAACAGGCATCGCATCAATCCACGAACCATGGATTAACGCAAAAAGTATTGTGGCTGGACTGAATGGCTGTGGTAAGGTGTTCTACGACAATAGCACTCGCACTAGAACCTGTGAGATCCTGAAGGGACTACAGGGCGAGGCTTGATCGAAACACTGTCACACGGATCTCACAACGGTCGTAATTAAAGTGAAAAGGGAAGGAGGCGACACCATGGAAATAGTGGTGGCATCTGCCTACTTCCCAGGAGACGCTGCGGAAGGGCCTCCGCTAAATGAGGTTAAGGCCCTGATTGAGGAATGTCAGAAAGACGGCAAGGAAGTTATTCTGAAATGCAATGAGAATCACATCATCTGGGGTAGCACAAACTGCAACAGCAGGGGTCAAGACCTGCCTAAATATGTAGCCTCTACGAAACTCGACATACTGAACAGGGGGAATACCCCAACCTTCAGAAATGCAGTAAGAGAAGAAGTCCTAGATATCACTCTGTCGGAATTAGTCGCATGGTCTCTGACTGGAGAGTCTCGGAGGAGGTCTCAATGTCGGACCATGAGACGATCCGGTTCGGGCTAGAGGAAGTAAAAGAAGAGGTACAAAAATGGAGAGAACCCAGGAAAATTAACTGAGATCTATACCTCAAAAGGTTAAAAGAAAGGTTAGCTGTAGTCATGGATACACCCACGACAACGGAGGAAATAGAGACAGTTTGCAGATAAATCCAGGGCACTATGGTAGGTGCCTTTGAGGATAGCTGCAAGCTGAAAGAGAAAAAAAGTAAAAAAGGAGCACCTTGGTGGAATCCGAAAATGGAAACCCAGAGGAGAGAAATAAGGATATTGTTAAGGAGGTGGCGCAAGCGCAAGGGAGTAGCGGAATGGGAAGCCTTCCAGGCAGCCCAAAGACGCTACAAACTTGCGATCGATCTAGCCAAAAGAGATGGCTGGAAACGCTACTGTCAGGAGCTAGATGGAGTATCCGAGGTAGCAAGGCTAAATCGTATCCTTGCAAGGCCTACAACCAACACCTCGGGTAAACTAAGAACTCCCTCGGGCGAATGGGCAGCTGACGGAAACGAGGCACTAGAGTGCCTGTTGACTGCACATTTTCCGGGGCTGATAAAGGATGATCAGCCGAGCACACCACCCATGCCGGCGGCAACGCCGGACTGGGAATTGGCTGAACAAATAATTACAGAGAAAAAGGTGAGGTGGGCTATTAGCTCGTTTGAACCGTATAAGTCACCAGAACCAGATGGCATTGTACCGGCAATGCTACAGAGAGGTATAGGCACCTTGGTAGATCCACTAATGAGTATCTATAAGGCAAGACTCTCGTTAGGCTATATACCAAATGAATGGAGGAAAGCCAAAGTGGTCTTCCTACCTAAACCAGGCAAGCCAGTCCATATAAAATCAAAGGACTACAGACCCATAAGTCTGACTTCTTTTGTCTTCAAAACCTTGGAAAGGCTAGTGGACCGACACATGAGGAATGGGCCACAGGCTAATGACCGTCTATATCCGACACAACATGCGTATAGAGAGGGAAATTCAGTGGACTCAGCGCTGGATGAAGCGGTAACCAGAATAAAAAAAGGTATTAAAAAAAGAGGGATGGTAATGGCAGCCTTCCTGGATGTGGAAGCGGCTTTTAACTTTACCACCGAAAGAAGCATCTGCCAAGGGGCACAGAGGCACAATGTTCCAACGGGCCTGGTAAGATGGATCAGTCGCACTCTACTTGATAGGGTAATTGAGGCAGGATGGGGTGAGGCAAAAGGAGGGGGGCGCGCAACCAAGAGTTGTCCACAAGGTGGCGTGCTCTCACCAACGCTGTGGTCCCTAGGGATAGACGAACTATTAAGGAATCTCAATGACAGGGGCATCTACGCGCAAGCCTATGCAGACGACGTACTTAACCTAGTCATGGGAGCTATACTGAGGCCACTATAGCAGGCCTTATGAGGTTTGCTTTTAGCATAGTGACCAAATGGTGCACGGAAGTGAGTTGAATTTCACCACCAGGTACAAGGTAAAACCACTAGGATCAATCAAGCTATTTGAGGAAGAGGTGACACTAGCCAAAGAAGTAAAATACTCGGGGGTGACATTCGACTCCAAGCTTAACTAGAGCAGACATCTGCAAGCAAAGAGGGACTGCTTCTTAGCAAGCTTCTGGGCCTGCAGAAGATCTTTTGGAGCAACCTGGGATCTCAAGCCTATAATGCTGAAATGCCTATATACGGCTGTTCTGAGACCTATTCTGACACATGGAGCAGTGGCCTGGTGGCCAAGATGTCGACTGAAAACAGGTGCGGCAACCTTGGATAGGATGCAAGCACTAATTATAAGAAGCATCACGGGGGTGATGAAGTCGACACCGTTAAAAGCACTTGAAATGTTGCTTGGCCTCCCCCCATTGGAGCTGATGATAAGAGCGGCTGCCCTTAAGGCCAAGATTAGATCAACAAGAGCTGTAGCCGAACATGAGGACACTGAACTGGTCCAGTCAGTAGACCTTAATAACAACCACGAGGTTGACAGAACCACTAGGAAATTCTTCTTTGATAAGAAGTTCAAACTGGGGATTCAGCCAAAGAAAGAGGTCAATCCGCGGGAAACAGGAGCTAGTCTCTGATTTACTGACGGTCCAAAAGTGAAAAAGGAACAGGAGCTGCGGCGTGGCTTAAGGGAACTAGCATAGAGCTGGTACTTTCCCTGGAAGACCATACAACGGTTTTCCAATCGGAGGTTAAAGCCATCAGGAGTTGCGTAGAGCACATGTTGGAGAAGGAATTGAGAGACTGCAAGGTCACCATACACTCGGACAGCAGAGCAGCACTCCTAAGTGTTAGTAAAGTAGAGGTAACCTCGCTAGAAGTGAAAAGGTGCCGCAATGCTTTAGATAAACTTGCGGAAAGGTGTGACGTAGAATTAAAGTGGGTCCCGGGACACTCGGGTGTTCTGGGCAATGAAAACGCAGATAGACTCGCAAATAGAGGAGCGGCAGGAATTAGAGCACCTGTTACCAAGGTTGTTATACCGCTTTGCCACCTAGAAAGGAAAATTCAGAAACGGCTGATCAAATTTGAAAGAAGAGAGATCAGGCTAGTGTTGGATAAATAATATTCCATACTGTTGGATAAATAATATTCCATTGCAAAATCGACATTTTCTTCATCCACGCCCATTCCATAAGCAGTGGTACAAATAACAAAATAATAATTATTACAACATTAGACGATACTATTATAAATACGGAATTCTTTCAATTCGTAAGATAAATCAAAATATTCATTATTTGTTGAACAATATATTATTCCTATTTTATTGTTAACTGTTTTCAATAATCCTACAAGTAGATTCAGTCTTACACGCGAATCCTTATTAAATTCTAATGTATTTATAACGTTCGTTATATTGTTATCATCGTTGTAGATATTTAAATTGTTGATTTTATACAAAACTTTACTTCAAGTTACATTATTATTCTTTACATAATGAACAATATCTCAATTTATAGGAATAATCTTTAAATTCTAGCGAGAACGTATAACTGAAAAAATTAAACATTTATTTGAGTAATTTATAATTATTCTTAAGTTTTAATGAAAATAAATATGTTTTAACAACTTTTACTTACAATTATATTTTACAAAAGGTTTATTATTATTTAATAACTTTTGCAAGTTAACTTTATCTACATAATTTAGTGTAGCACTAATGAACGACCATGGGCAGGTTATGTTTAATTCATTAACCATGATATCGTAAATATACGTTTATCTAAAGGTGTTGCCCCATCTAAAGATGACATGTGCCTCGTCAACTATAATTCTTTTGAGTAAATCATTTTGATGTAAAATCAGTAAAAATTGTTTAATATGAACATTTTGAAAGATCTTTTCAGGTGTAATGTAAATTAATTTATACGTTCTAATTAATTGTAAATTATTCTGTGCATTGCTTATTAAGTTAAAATTAGTTGTAGATAATTTGTCAAATAAAGCCAAATGTGGTACCTTCAAAATAATAGACAATTTATAGAAAATAGATTGAAAATTGCCTGAGACGAATTCATTTCATTTATATAACTTTTTGTCTCACACTATAAGTATTTGGATATTCGTAAAAAAGAAACTAAAATGTCTGAGACGATATACTCCTTTTAACTCATCATATTGCCTGAGACAATATACTCCTTGTGAAAGATCATATTGCCTGAGATATATTTAATATTATTCATTTAAATTATTGCCTCCATATTATTACAAATACTAATTATCTTATCTCAAACTATATGAATATATTATTGCAATTTGTGACGGGTGTTCCCGATTCCCTTGTTAACTCCGGGCAGCGGGGCCACGCCGAGCGAACACATGCAAGCACGCCGCGATTATTATAAATAAACTCACATCACGGCTTCCCTTTCGATGTACACCAGCACTCCCTTACACGAAAGCACGCCCTGTCAGCCGAGGAAGAGAGTAAGGAGTAGCAGCCAACAGCGAGGGGAATCTGCAGGAGCACCAGCTTCCTCGAGGCGGCTGCCAAGCGACGAATGACGAGCGGGAGCACACGAGAAGGGCTTGGCCAGGAGGTTAGCTCCGGCAGACGATGGCAGTAGACGGAGAGAGAGAGAGGGAGAGAGAGAGGGAGAGAGGGAGAGAGGGAGAGAGAGAGGGAGAGAGGGAGAGAGGGAGAGAGGGAATTAACGTAACGGGACTTCTAAAGCGCGCCGATACACAGACGGCGCGCGCGCAGGCCTCATTTATCGGCGAGATAGCCGATTGCGGGTTAAATGACTAGAAGAAGAAGTGCCGGCGCGAAACCTCGCGAACATTATGAACAATTAATTCATAGACGGAGACAAAATGGAAAAAAGCCGCGAGAGTAAGAGAGAACGAGAGATACGCGGAGGGCCGAGCCGAGTTAGCCATCTTGACTCGGCCACTTGTTGCCCGGACAGCATTCTAGCTAGACGTGTATTTGAAATTAATGGAGATAAGCAAAACAATAGACGCGGTGAGTGGACCGGAGCAGCGGCCGTGAGGACGAGCGGCATCAGTGATCAGCGGTGAGTCGTGATTCGGGCGAGGAGTGCCGCGAGCGAAAGCGAATGTGCGAATCGGGGGTACGCGTGTAGAATCGGGAGTTTAGTTCGGAGTCGCGTGCTTGCGTGTTATCGTGTCGCGTGTTAGGTACACTAGATATTTGTATTTAGACGAAAATAAAGAGTATATTAGAGCGTAATTAGTGTTGTTTAGCGTGATTATTTTTATTGTACCGTGTGTTCCTTATCGTGGCGTTTCCCCATTGCGCCAGCTACCCAAGGGCCTTTGCGCGCCCACCCACGCCTACCACCGAGCAGCCAGGAGGAGGAGGAATTGGACGCAGAGGAATATCTTCCCTGTCGGCTGGCATTATTTGTCTGGCGCCTGACGACGCTGCAACCAAGAGGACTATCAGCGTCGATACGCCTCCGAGGACGATCCACGGCCAAGGTATAAGGTTGGGGATCAAGTGTACATCTGAACCCGTTACCTCTACAACGCCGCTGAGAGATATCACGCAGGATTCGCACTAGAGTGGGAAGGACCCTTTCAGGTGCTTAAAGTCCTCACGCCGACGATCTTCTCTGTCAATCGCCACGGCGTGGCAGTTAAGCTACACTTGACACAAATAAAACCCGCGCACCGTCCGCAGCAGCGAGCAACCCGCTAACGACTGGCCCATTCCAGTCAAGCAACCCTCCTCGGGGCTGCTCACCCTCCACGGGCACCAGAAGATCCCCCAGATCGCAGGACGCAACAAATGTAAAGAGGCGAAAGCGCCTTAAACGCCGCGCTCCTACGAGACAACCTCGCGATGAGGCTTAGCCTCAACGACACTACAATTTGCGACCCAGAAAGGACGTGATTTATCAGTGATTAAGTATTTAAGTGATAATTGCCTACTCAAGCCAAAGACTGAGAATGAAATTAAATTAGTTGTAAGAGAGAAGAAAAACTTTATTATTATGTACATTATTTCGTATTATTTATCACATGTTTAATATTATCTATTTTTATGTTATCTATCCAAAACCCTCCAATCGTAGACGCGACTTCAAAATGGAGAGGATTTGTTGCGCTAAGGTGCCTGCCCCTGCAGTAAGCGCGTCTACTTTGCGCGCCGCTGCTTGGTGGTCAGCGCCTAGCGGCGCGCAACCCTCTAGTGAAAGGGGCGTCCAAGTAGCATATATGGAGGCGCAAGGAGAGGCCTAGGCAACCGATAGCTAGCCTCTCCCCTCCAGTGCAATACACCAGAGGAGCGAAAATAAAGCCTGCAATGCAGTTTAAATCGAAAGTTTCTGGCCTAAAATTCTTTTTGGTGCCCCAATCCCTCCTTCCAGGTCAGGATTGACTTTTGTCGAATGAGACGCTCAGCCCCCGCTCTCGTCACGGGCCCCGCCCGAGGCTAGAAGGGGCCTCGGCCTCCGCCTCCTCTTTCAGCTGCACTTCAGCCATTCCCCCTGTTGGAGATCACCAACAGGGAGGTGGTCCTCCAGGTGCCCAAACCGCTGCAGCCAGTGAAGAGGCCAGTCGGGAGCACCAAGAAGGCGCCTCCTCCGAGGAAGAAGCCGCAGATCGTCTCCTACGTCGTCCTGGCGAGGGCGAGGGGTTCCCCGAGCATCAAGGAGCAGATGTCTTCTCAGAGCGGCACCGTTGACCTGACGGACGGAGCGCCTCAATAACTTAGTCCCTCAGCCCTGCGCACCATTAGCTCTGAAGCAACGCTTGCTCCAGAACTAAATTTTTTAGCGCCCCTGCTCCACCCCGTGGCTAGAGGCCATAATCAAATCTAGTCTAGCTCATCGGTGTCTCTGTCACTGGGTCTCCCTCACACTGAGAGATTGACGCTCTAGGACCATAGAGGACAAGGAGAGAGGGTTAGTGCTGTGTCCTCCTCTCACCCAACGACGACGCTATCACCGCGACCTTCAGGTTTGTCAGCTGGATTCGTCTCCCGCAGGAGAGCAAGAAAGAAGACCCCGATTGTCACCTTGCGCAAGGGTGACAGGATGTATCTGGTTTCCCCATGATTTTATATCCAGCTTCTTCCAGCGCAATATTAGCCAAGGCTACAGCTTTCTTTCGTACATATTTTTCATTATATAAAAACTTAGAATGTCTAAATTCGTGGCTGATGGGAGTGCTTTTTGTACAAATCCATCTTCTTTTGCATCTTCTACAATAAATAGTTTTGGATGCTCGGTGCGTGATAATGGGGCTTCACATACTTTAATTGGCCCGTTTTCCATAATACAAATGTTACTTCATTTGATTCTAGTCGATAGTCGATAGTCGATGTCAGAGCGGAAACGCACCCACGGCCCCTCGCGGGGACATGTGGGTGATGCACCTAGGCCTATTGGCCCTTTGCGCTCGGTCTCCTCATCATTCATTCCCTATCGACCTCCCTATATATTCGACCAGTCTAAGAAACCTGCTGAGCCCCATAGAGCAGACCCGCTCCGGTTCGAGAAGCCACTCCTCATACACCCCGTGCCTACCGCCCATCAGCCTGGGGCATAGACACAAGAGGTGTAAGGGGTTTTCCTCACTCACACCACAAAGTCTGCAGGTATTCTCAGCACCTAATCCTATCCTATTTTTGAAGTGTGCCAGGTCGCAGTGTCCCGTCAGCCACTCCACTACCTTCCTAATAACCTTTCTGGGGAGAGTGATCATCTCTCTCACCCATCTTATCGGGGCAGACTCCGCTATAAACGCTTTTGTGTGCCTGCATTCCCCGTACCTATCCCATTTCCTTGTCTGTTCCTTACTAAGCCAAGCCTGAATTCTGCTATCAATCTCACAGCTTGGTATAGCCGTCTCGACGGCCTCTGCTCTGATCCCCGCCGCACCTCTTTTTGCCAGCCTGTCGGCCTTCTCGTTACCTCGAATGCCAGCATGGCCAGCTACCCATTTTAACTTAATGTCACACCTCCTCGCTAAGTCATCGAGTGATGTCCTGCACGCAAGCACCTCATAAGAGGTGATCGTCACCTTGCTAAGAGCCGCAATGGCAGCCCTGCTGTCGGAGTGTATGACAACCTTCCGATTTGTCCACTCCTCCTCAAGCATGGCTGTCACGCAACTTTTTATAGCTATGACTTCCGCCTGGAAGACCGTGGCGTGGGGTTCTAGTGAGAGAACAATCTCCCTACTGCTCCCCTCTAGCCACGCCGCGGCACCTACACCCAGTTCGTTTTTCGAACCGTCCGTGAACCATTTATATACGTGGTTCCCTTCCGTCGCCTGATGTGTATCCGCAACCTCAAAATTCCTTTCGAATCTGTAGTTGCGGGTTACCTTATCTAGCTTAACACTTCGCTTCTGATACATGGCAATTGAATTGACGATCTCCGCATCCTCGTGTAAGTGCCAGTCCTTAGAAACCCTGATCTTCGCCTTAAGTGCCGCAGCCCTTATCATAGTCTCAAGGGGTGGGAGGCCCAACACCAGCTCTAAAGCTTTCAGTGGTGTGGACTTTCTAGCTCCAGTAATGCCCCTTGTCACCATCCCTTGCAATCTATCTAGGAGCAAGTTACCTGTTTTTAATTTGCAACGAGGCCACCAAGCAATGGCCCCATGCAAGAGCCTTGGTCTGAGTACCGCCGTGTAGAGCCGTAGGATCATCTTGGGTTTTAATCCCCAGGTAGCTCCAAAAGCTCTCCTGCAAGCCCAGAAAGCAGCCGTAAAGCTAGCTTTCTTGCTTTCCAAGTGTTTGCTCCAGTTCAGCTTCGAGTCGAAAATCACTCCCAGGTACTTTGCCTCATGGGACAAAGTGAGTGTTTTCCCGAATAGCTTAATGGGATCCATTTTTTTGACCTTATATCTGGTGGTGAAGTTGACCAGTACTGTCTTCTCAGGATTTACAGACAGTTCAACCTCTTTGCACCAAGCCTCCACGATGCCTAACGCAAAGTTCATTAGGCCTGCTATTGTGTACTCGTCCTGCCCAGAAATCAGGATCAGGACGTCGTCCGCATACGTCTGCGCGTATATGCCTGCCTCATTTAACCTAACCAGCAGTTCATTCACGACGAGGGACCATTCGGTGGGCGAGAGGACTCCTCCTTGCGGACAGCCCCTCCACACCCGGCCCTCCCTCGTCTCGGATCCCCACTGTGCCTGGACTACTCTCCCAACTAGTGAGTTATGTAGCCATCTAATCAGGGACTTGGGAATACCATGTCTCTCTGCACCTCGGCATATGCTGCTACTTGTCGTGAAGTTGAAAGCCCCCTCCACGTCCAGGAAAGCAGCTAATACCATACCTTTCTTTTTCATCCCTTTTTTAATTCTGGTGGTAGCCTCGTCAAGTGCGGAGTCCACAGACCTGCCCTCTCTGTACGCGTGTTGCGTAGCGTGCAGAGGACGAGTCATCAGGGCCCCCTCCTTGATTTCCCGATCCACCAGTCTTTCCAGTGTTTTGAGCATGAAAGACGTAAGGCTAATCGGTCTGAAGTCCTTCACGTTCTCATGAGCCTGTTTCCCGGGCTTAGGTATAAAAATAACCTTGGCCTTCTTCCATTCGTTCGGTACATGACCAAGCGACAGACAAGCCTTGTAGGCTGTACCCAGCGGTTCCAACAGCAAGTCCACGCCCTTTTGTAGTAGGGCCGGAAAAATACCGTCTGCTCCCGCTGCTTTGTAGGGTTCGAATGAGTCAATGGCCCATCTAATCCTATCTTTAGTTATGACCTTATCCGCCAGATCCCAGTCTTGTTCGAGGAACTCCTCTGGAGGTTGCTCCGGCGGATTCGTAGAGTTTAGTCCCGGGAAGTGAGCCATCAGAAGACACTCGAGAGCCTCTCCATTGTCAGACGCCCACTCCCCTGAGGATTTCCTGATCTGGTGCTGAGCGCTTCCGGTCGGCCTGGCCAAGATCCTATTCAGCCTAGCCGTTTCCGGAATACTGTTGAGTTCCTCACAGTAGCGCTTCCAACCCTCCTTTTTGGCCGCCTCGAGAGCCTTTTTATACTCTCGTCTGCAGTTACTGTAAGCCTGTAGCTCCCTAGATCCTCTCTTCTTTTTCCATCTGTTAAACAGCTTGCCGACCTCTTTGCGCAGGGCACCCAATCTAGGGTTCCACCAGGGTGTCGTTTTGCCCTGTCTGCGCTTCGTTGGTCTACAGCTATCCTCAAATGCACCTACTATGGCTGCTTGTATACTGCCACAGTACTTTTCAATCTCCTCCATATTCTCCAGCCTGCCTGCTTTGTCCGGGAGTCTCTCCCTTAGACGACTGCAGTACAAGTCCCAGTTTGTTTTTCTGGGATTCCTTCTCGCCTGATCATCCTTGGTCAGATCGCCCAGCTCAAAGCGGATCTGCTCGTGGTCGGACATGGAGACCTCATTCGATACTCTCCACCCCCGTACCTTCGAGAAGATACCCCTTGTTGCCAGTGTAATATCAATGACCTCCTCCCTCCTTCTGTCTCTGAACGTCGGAACCCTGCCTCTATTGAGGATATCAAGCTCCGTCGTGCAGAGGTACTCCAGGAGCCTCTCGCCTCGGTCGTTGCAGTTTGAACTGCCCCAGACGAGGTGATGCGCATTAGCATCACATCCTACTATAACCTCTCTGCCTCTACTGCGGCAGTCCTCAACTAGTGCCTTCACCTCCTCTGGGGGTGGCGAGTGCGCTGAGTCGCTGGGGAAGTATGCCGAGGCCAAGATAATCTCCTCCTCAGCTCCTTCCTCCGTCCTTCTCTTCACTATTATTGTGGTGAGATCACTGTGGCAGTGAAGGGGCCAGATCTCCCCCTGCACGCCTTTTAGGAGAATGCAGGTACGTACCCGCCCTTCCCCGGCCGCCCGGAAGAGCCGTCCACAGCCCCCTAATCCTGCCACCCTACCACTCGCATTGATCCAAGGTTCTTGAATCAAGGCGATGCCTGTCTGCATCTCTGCCATGCACTTAGCCAGCACAGCCGTAGCGCTTTTGCAGTGATGCAAGTTGATTTGCACAAAAGGAATTATGGCTCCTGCCTTGTCTGCCTGAGCCATGGTTCCTTCCTTCCCACTTTTTTTTTTTTTTTTTTTTTTTTTTTTTTTTTTTTTTTTTAACAACTAACTACTAGCACCGGCTCCTCCGTCAGCCGGCTTCTGGGCGGGGGGTCCCGCCTTCCCCTCCTCGTCTGCGCCTTTACCCCTGTGGAGCACAGCGTGCGCCCTACCTGCCCCACAAAAGGGCCGGAAGCCCAGCGCTTTAAGCGCCTCAGCCTCCGACTCCTCCATGAGTAAGCGCACCGCTGTCTCCACAGTGCCTTTCGCCTCATCCTTGGCATGCCAGGAGGCGGCCACTCTCCATTCCCGGACCCGCAGTGTTTCATTCTGCAGGCCCAGGCGATCCATGACCACCTCCACGGCATTCTGACCTCTTACGTACACCGTAACTCTCCCCATCTTCTGGAGGGAGCTCTGCTCCACAACCCGGAGCTTCGCCCCCTCCCATGGAGCCCACGTCGGAACATAGCGCTCTAACCACTCCTTGTCTGCTGCGGTGGTGCAGTGAAAGATCTGCGCCCCCCGCAGCAGCCAATTGTCCTTAAAATGTGGGGTGTGGCCGTCCACTCTGCCGTCGATGGCTTTCTCCACCGACTGGACGACCAGCACCCCCTGAGCCTCAGTCAGGCGCACCTCGGGATACAGCTCAGGGACAACCGCCACCTTAAGGTCGCTGGCCGTCGCCTGGCTGTACGTTGGAGCTGGGCCCTCATGCATCTTTTTTACCTGCCGGGGGGTAGAGTCACCGGATGACCTCTCCTCACGACTCCTTTTGAGTGAGTCCACAGGGGTCCTCGGAAGAGCGGCACCTGCAGGCTTCGTCGCTCCCGTTGCCGGTGCGCCTTGGCCTGCCCGCTCTCGCAGCCTTTGCCGTCTCTTCCTTTCGGCCCCTGTGATCTTCTTTTTCCTGTTAAACGCAGAGTCGGTCGGCGCCCCCGAGGTCAGCGGAGTCCCACTGCCCAAAGGACAGCGGAAGCCCGCCTCAATCGGTGCACAGACCTCCATCTGCGTACCTTCTCCTCCTGCACTAGTCCCGGGCCCGATGGACCCTGTCCCAGTGGGGAGTTCCGTTGAGCTAGGGAGCTCGTCGCGAGATGTCACGGTTAACTCGCTTTCCTTAATTTTGTTATCCATGGTTTTGGGAATGGGTTGGGTGGAGTGTAAAGTGTATGTGAGAATCGTGTGACGGCCATTGAGCCCCGGTGAAACGCAAGCTCGGGACACTACCGAAAACGCCCTTCGGCAGCCCCATCCCGCAACAGTGCTGTGGCCTCGGAGGAGCCCCCCCCCCCCCCCCGTCCCAGCAGGGCCCTACCCGGTCGCCATCCGGCACTACTAGGACGAAGGGGATTTTTCGCCGGATGATGGAGCAGCCGGTCCGATCGGCTACACCGTAACCCGGGCTCCTGTCCTATCCGGCGGCCTAGCCGTGTCATCCTAGTTTATCCCCTGTACCCTCAGCAACTGCGCCAAGATGCTACCCCCTCCAGGCCAGCAGCGCCCAAACCCGCGCCACCGAGAACTCCCCGCAGTGTAAGTGTGAATGTGTGTATGTGTGTATCGTGGGGTCCCACCCGACCGCCACGAGGGTTGTTCCTTGGTC
This sequence comes from Sycophila sp. Sp_5, assembly GCA_018906775.1. NCBI lineage: Eukaryota > Metazoa > Arthropoda > Insecta > Hymenoptera > Eurytomidae > Sycophila > Sycophila sp. Sp_5. The sequence goes on along the minus strand of JACCID010000232.1, from coordinate 122,178 downwards.
GTCCCGTCAGCCTCAGCCACCTGCTCCCCCGCCTCAGAGGCAGGTACGAGCACCCCTTGTCCCGGGGAGACGCCTTGAGGGCCACTGGTGCCTTCTGGCCCCTCCCTACAATCTCTCCTCATGCAGACTCCACATCCAGGGAAGAGCCCTTTTTACGGGGATTCCTTCTCATGCACCGAAGAGCCCTTTTTACGGGGATTCCTTCTCATGCACCGAAGAGCCCTTTTTACGGGGATTCAATCAAACACATGAAGAGCCCTTTTTACGGGGATTCCGTCCCATTTATACACAGTCATACCAGTCTCATTCACATGACGAGCCCTTTTTACGGGGATTCCGTCCCTGTCACACTCCTGTCAGACGGTGCAAGGGTAAGTGGCCCAAACGGCCTGACGAGACTCAAGCCCTTTCACCATCGTCAAGGTCGCACAACCCACAGAAAGGGCATTTGATTCTAACGAATATAAAATTTTCATGTCTCCTATTTCTTGAATTTTATTCATGTGTCCTTCATATAATAAAGAATATTTCTGTCTACGATGCGTTTAGAAATAGTTTTTTTTCCACGGAAGCGTTTTAATATTCCAGGTGAAGATACCTAGGGCCAAGATATTTATGCAGATGCGCACCGAAGTGAGCCAGGTACCGATCGCTGTCGTCATCTGAGGCACGCCGTTGCTGGGATAACAGCCAGGAGCAACGGAGGGTCCAGTTCGTCCAAAAAGATGAGTATTGCCTCCCAATTAATTTCCTCAATTTTAGCCTGCAAAATTTAGCCTGAAGGCAGTGCTGCCGAGCCGCATGAAAATAGGAAAATTCCATCAGCGAGTTAAACTCGCTGCGACTCGGAATGTCGCATGTTTACTCGAGCCAGCACTTACCTCCCGTATTTTTCAGGAGGACATGCGAGGGATGAGGAGGCAAGAGACGAAGTGTTTTCACCTTTACACTGGCCCTCCAAAATTACCCTATCAACGGCGACCAATAAAGCGTGGATACCTTGGCCTCACCGAATGGCCTACTGGGAGGATCTCCAGGAGCAACTTCCGCGCTGCGTCGCTTTATTTTAAAGTCCAATTTGATTTAATTTGTTAATTTGTTCTGTGGCGGCCCACGTATTTTATTCTTTTTGCCGTTCACTTGCCTTCGTTCAGGCCCTGTGGCCGAGCAAAATCACATGATATACTCGGCAGCTACAAAACGGCAGGACAAGGTAGTGACAAATTCTTGCGAAAGATAAGTGGTCTTGTTCGCCTACGTTGAGGCAATTAAATTTGCGCTAGGGTGCTCGTGCCTTGCCCTTGATTACGCGCTTTTCATAAGGCATTGTTATTCTTTTTGCTGCGCCTTTATGCGCCTATTTGATAATTATTTAGAGTCCCCGCGTATTTGGTGGAGTTAATTTAATTCTGAATTGTATTGATTAATTCGATTATTGTAAATCTTGATGCTTAAATTCTGAATATCTCAGTTGTAATTTTGCTTAATTAAATTCTGGATATCTCAGTTGTAATCTTGCTTACTTATAATCTGAATATAAATCTGTAATCTCAGTTATAATTCTGCTTAGTGAACTTCTGAATAATTGAATGAATTGTGTAAAATATATTGATTTTGAGTTGAGATTTGTAATTGCCTATTTTGGAAGGTCGCGCGCCTTACGTCGCTGGCTAAATAAAGGCACCTCTTTAGATCTAAGTCTGTTCAATTTGATTTATTTTTGTGTATTATTTTTATTGTGTTGTCCGCAACTTCCGGCAGCTCTGCCGTTCCAACCTCACGACTCTCCGATGAGTAGCCGGATTGAGAGTCCGAAACGTTACAGAGTAAACCTTTTCGCGAGAGGCTCTGCTCGCTAGTATTTTATTTTACAGTGCCTGACGCTCCATCCCTATTAAGGGGGGCAGCCTGGGTTAAATTGAAAAAATACACTTTCAAGTTTATTAGCTTTAAAAATTTCATTCATTACTTTTGATTGCTGGAACTTTTTACACATTAAGTACTCATATAATTTAAGCTATTTATACACTACTAGAATATAAACAGTGCTCCTTAGCTCTACTATTGTTTCACTAAAAATATCTTATATCTTTATTTATTTATTCACTTGCCGTAGATTTTTATTCAGTACGATGAGTTATATGTAACCAAACCAGGCTTAAAATACTCTTCATAAGTTTCACTTCAGATGTAACGGATCATTTTTTAGAATAAAATAAGAAAAAAATTATCTGGTCTGGTGACATATATGTCATCGTTCTGAAAAAAAAGCTGCGGCAAGTCAATAAATAAATAAAGATATAACATATTTTTAGTGAAACAATAGTAGAGCTAAGGAGCACTGTTTATGTTCTAGTAGTGTATAAATAGTTTAAATTATATGAGTACTTAAAGTGTAAAAAGTTCCAGCAATCAAAAGTAATGAATGAAATTTTTATAGCTATTAAACTGGAAAGTGTATTTTTTTCAATTTAACCCAGGCTGTCCCCCTTAAATAGGGATTTTACAAATTTTTGATTGGGCCGCATCGGTAATTTCATCCGCGGATCCCAAATTAACTATCATTTTATTTTGTGCGTTGTTGTATGCGCATCGTGTGCGTGCAGCCCGTCGTCCCCACACACGCGGCCGGTTGCCCGTTACAAGTGATGCACGCTTATTTTTATCAATACTTCTGTGAAATTTTTTTTTACCTGTATAATCATTTATTTATTTTTACAATGAGTGATAATTTGGTGTGCAGTGGAAAGAAAGGAGGAAAACCGGCATGTGGTAATAGCAAGAGACCAAAAGCGTCTCGAAGAAGATCATTGAATCGCCATGAGTTAGAAACACCAGATAACTTGAATGTCAGTACATCGGCAAAAAAAACTGAAACAATCGGAAGATCTGTATGATATCAAAGTGAATGAAGCGTTTGGTTATCGTATAATAATCTTTATTGGTGTATTTTCGGCTATTTTGATCATTATCGTTTGTAAGGTATGTCATTCAGAAGTAAAATTTACTGAAAGTGGCAAGCGCGGTTTGGGATTCAAACTAGTAGTGGCCTGTGAGAATTGTGAAATGACTGAGATACCGAGTTGTTCATTTGTTAACAAAGGTTACGAAATAAATCGTAGAATCGTACTTGCCATGCGATTGCTTGGAGTTGGTTGGCACGGAAAAAGAAAATTCTGTGCATTCATGGAATTACCTCGGTGTACCTTTCACTCATTCTATGACAAAATTGTCAAAAGAATGTCTACTGCAACCAATCTAGTTCCCAAGAACAGTAAGGTGAGAGCTGCAGAAGAAGAGAAAACCATTTGTTCTGAAAATGGAGAAATTGGAATTATAGTATCAGGCAATGGTTCGTGGAGAAAACGTCGGTTTACATCTTTGTACGGGTTAGTGACCCTTATCGACAGCAACAGTAAAAAAATCGTTGATTGTGTCGTGAAATCAAAATACTGTAAGTCGTGTGAATTTTGGGTTCAAAAAGAAGGTACCGAAGAATATGCGGAGTGAGCAAAAAATCATAAACAAGAATGCGCTGTGAATCACGATGGATCTGCAGGAAAAATGGAAGTCGACGCACTAGTTAGATGTTTCGCGTTCTGAACCTTTGCACCAGGTCAAATACTCTCACTATATTGGCGACGGTGATTCTAAGACTTTTAAAGGCATTATAGATTCTATATATGACGTGAAAAAAGGAATGGGTACCCGACTTTGTATTTAAAAAAAAGATAAAAGGTATCGGTGGAAGGGGGAAATTAACTGGAAAACTTATAGACGAGCTATCTATTTATTATGGATTAGCAATTCGTAGAAACAGTGATTCAGTTGAGAACATGTAAAGCAGTACGTGGGCTACACTGGATCATAAATTATCTACTGATGACAAACCGCAGCACGACCAATGTCCTATTGGAGAGAATTCATAGTGTTCATAGCAACGGGCTAAAGCTACAAATACTTTGGATGAGTATAAACATAAGTCAGCTCTGCCAATTGAAGTCTACAAAGCTATTAAACCAGTCTACGAAGAACTGACCAGAATCTTCTAACTCGATGCATCGGTGGTTACACACAAAATAGTAACCCAAGTTTCAACTTGACTGTGTGGGCATTGGCCCCGAAATCAATTGCAAGTGGTAAAGCAGTCTTGGATGTGGCTACGGATATTGCAGTTTGTATGTGCAATGACGGGTGTCAATTTTGTTTTGTTCTTCAATTTTGCACATAATGGAGGCAATGGACTTGAAAATCGGACCGAGTAGTTACGAAATGTGCCTGGAAATCGACAAAGGGCGTATAAAGCATGCAGAGAATTCGCTATCTGAACGAGTAAAAGAGGCTCGGATCGCTTCAAAATTAAGCAGAAAAGAAAAACAAGAGCAGGACGATAACCTGGAAGGCTAGTCGTATGGTGTACTCATTGCTGATTAAAGGTATTAAAAAATTATTCACGATTTTCTACTGCTCAAATCTTAAACATAATTTATCTCAAAACTGTATTTTTTAAGTTGGCCGGACACATCACTCAGACAATTTTTAATCGATTTAGTTGAGATTGTGAACATATCTTGAAAAAGATATTGCTTATAGAAGTACGTAGGATTCTTTTACTAAATTGCATAGTTCATTTGTTATTAACAATTATCTGATGATTTTTCAAGCAAATTCTTCAGTTTTCACTTTGGGAGTGCACTATTTGGCCATAAATTAAAATATCGAAACAAACCTACCTACTTCTCTAGCAGTCAGTATATAAAAAAAAAATAAAAATTGGCTAATTGAAATTCAAAAATTGCAGGAGCTGTTTGTCCGGCCGTAAGCCTTGAAAAAACGAAGATGTCATCGGAAAAATGTTGCACAGCCGCCATTTTAAATTGAGTCTGTCACGTCCAGGATAAGGAATATAGGCTAAATTTATTCGGAAAAACAAATAAACATGATTCACACAATTTTAAAGGTTATAAATTTTAATGATTAAAAACTTTAAGTGGAATTACAATTATTATACAATTTTTAAACGCCAGACGCGATATTCTAAAGTTTACTCTTTTAAAAATTAATTCATGTACCTTGTGTATAAATCTTACCTTATCGTGAGTCTCATTGTCTAATTCGAATTATCTCCAGATGGTGAGTGAGGGAAGGGGGAACAGTGATTAAATAAACTACTATTAAGTCGCGAAGGAATGAAGGTGCACTTACTTTGGCATAAAAACCCTCACGGATTAGAGGGAAAAGCCGGAGCAAGCGCGAAACTTTATTAATAAAAAGAAATACAAATTGTTAAGACTACATACTAACTCGCAACGCGCCTTGCTACACTCGCCTACGATTTTCAGCTCACAATTCGCCGTGGACGTGGAGTCTCGCCAAATCCGGACTGGGAGGGAGGCTGCACCGCAGTAGAGGAGGCGGACTGGATGCGGTAAGCGGAGAGATGGTCCTAGACCTGCTCCAGGCGCGCCCCAACGTCTCGGTGAAACCGCCACCTGGAGTCGGGCAAGATGGGATTGCCGCTGGATCCGCTCACCCTGGGAGGGTCACGCCGATCACGGCCCGTGGACGCCGTCCGCTTGGATCACTCGCTCGCCTCGAGGCACACACATAACGCACACACACGCGCGCGCAATTATAATTAAGACAGGGGAAATAATTAAACAAGAGAAAGCAAAAAAAAAAGAGAGATATTTGCAACCGAAACGGAAAGGTCGCGCGCGCTCAAGTGGTTGGATCGGCCTATAAAACCAGAATGCCCTTGCAGCGTCGAAAGCTTGGCTATTTGACTGGAGCGGCCTAATGCGCGCGTACCGACGGTCCCGCGCGCGGCGCTATCGACGCAACGGCGCGAAATATAAAACTTAATAACGATAAATACAAACATCCCGCCCGCCTTCGTCGAATAGACGAACTATGAACCTTCGGACGATTCCTTATCTGTTTCTTCAAGATATAATGGAGATAGCCGCGAAATATGTCGACGAAGGATTGTCGTAGCGGTCTTAACAGAAACAACCCTTACAAGGCCATCGGGACCAGGGTGGACTTCGGTAATCCGTCCTAAGTGCCATTTTGAAGGAGGATAGCAATCATCCTGAATTAAAGCTAACCTACCGACACAAAAATTCTCTATAGGATTCCTCCATTTTTGTCGTTGCTGTAGATGGAGATGATATTCCAACGACCAACGTTTCCAAAACTGATTTCGGATTCTTTATAATAGTTGGAAGCGGTCTAATCTATTTTGTGGTACATCAACCAAATCAGCATCTGGGAATAAAAAAGAAAAACTGCCATTTAAGAAATGAGCAGGCGTCAAAGCCTGGAAATCGTCAGTCTCTGAGGATAGCGTAGAAAGCGGCCGTGAGTCAAGGTAGGCCTCAATTTCAACAAGAACGGTTGATAATTCTTCAAATGTCAGCATATGCTCCCCTACTACTCGTTTCAAATGATGCTTAACAGATTTTACGCCCGCTTCCCACAGCCCACCGTAGTGTGGCGCGCTCGGAGAAATAAAAATCCAGTCAACACCATCATTTGCAAGAACAGACGCGATTTCTTTATAAAATTCACTCGCGCGTTGGAACATTGCTGTCAGGTCATTGTCCGCACCATGGAAATTAGTGGCATTATCGCTGTATAATTTTTTACAGAACCCCCGCCTGCCCACAAAATGACGATATGCGCTTAAAAAGGAGGCAGTAGTGAGATCACTTGAAAGCTCCAAATGGATCACTCTCGTAGAGAAACATACAAAGACGACGATGTAGCCCTTGTACGATCGATGACCGCAACCCTTTGTAGTACGCACTTGGACAGGGCCCGCGTAATCCAGGTCGGAAACGGCGAACGGCCTTAGAACCCTGACGCGATCGGCAGGCAAATCTCCCATCAATTGCTGTACGGACTGAGGTTTAACTCGTTGAAAGGTAATGCACTTGGGAATCACCGATTTAATTAATCTACTTCTTCGGAGGATTCGCACTTGCCTCATCAACATGCTGGAGGTCACTGTGAGCCCCCGTGCAAGCAACGATGATGTGCAGCACGCGCGAATAAAAGACTGAGACTTGAACCATGGGCTAGTATAGGGGGGTGTTTACAGGTAAACGAGAGATCCCAGTCTGCTAATCGACCGCCTACACGGAGTATGCCATTTTCGCATAAAAATTGGTTTAATTTACTCAGTCGATTACGATTTGGCAATCTCTTTCCTGTTTTTAACATCTCAATATCCTCGGCGAAGTGCTTAGACTGGGATAAGCGGATGACAGTGTTACGAGCTTCTAATAATTCCGCAGACGTGAGATACGAAGGGAGGACTTCTAAAACTTGTTTTCGTCTGCGCAGGCTAATATTCAGGCGCTTGCAGAATACAACAACTTGAATCAACCGTGACAAAGATGAAAATCGAGTTAGAATTTCCGCATCAGAAGGCTGTACCCTTCGCGTGGGTAAATTTCGCACCTTTACAGAGGAACTCGGACATTGATCGGATATTAAAGACAGCCAACAGAGCCCATGCCACCATAATTCAGACCTTGATAGAGCCGCCGGCTCACAGCCTCGCGTCGCTAAATCGGCAGGGTTTTCCTTCGTGGATACGTGCGACCATACTGTAGGAAGCTCCGTTTGAATGTAGTATATCCTTTTTGCTACAAAGGTCTTCCAGTTGCACGGGTGCTTACGTAGCCACGTAAGCACAACCTGGCTGTCGGACTACGCGAAAACCGGGAGCTCGCCGAGAAATTCTAATTTCCTAATGTGACACATGAGTTTTACAAGAAGCGCCGCTCCGCACAGCTCTAAATTTGGAATGCTAACCGTTTTTACGGCGGCAACCTTCGTTTTAGCAGCTACCATAGAGACTGTGAACCTATCTTCTCCTTCGCTAACTCGCAGATAAATTACAGCGGCATAAGCGCGAGAAGAAGCGTCGGAAAACTCATGTAATTCGTACGAGCGCTTACTTCCAACCCCCAGCCATCTATCGACAGATACAGACGGTAATTCGGACAATAAGCAGACCATCGCTCACGTAATTCAGTCGGCAAAGGGGAGTCCCATTCACATTTCTGTATCCACAGATCCTGCAACAAAATCTTAGCCGTCAGAGTCACAGGAGAAATCCACCCGAGCGGGTCGAACAAACGAGCAATATTGGACAGTATTGTCCTCTTTATTGAAGGCTCTGAAAACTCTGCTAGATCCTTGACGTTGAATTGGAATTGATCCTGTGCCGGATTCCAGTAGACTCCTAGCGTTTTGATGGATTTGTCCGCTTGAATTTCTTTTATCGAACCCTTCAAGGTTTGTGCAGGAAGAATTTCTGCATTATTTGCGGCCCATTTGTCAAGCGAAATTCCCGCTGAACCTAAAACATCTGTGCGCTCCATCCTTTCTTGTACAGCGTAGGAAAGATCATCAGCACCTGAAAATGGGGAATTTCTCCTTTTCGTCCTCCGAAAGCTGCATTAATGTCCGGATCGCTTGAAATGGAGCGCAAGTCGTCCCGTAAATGACCGTAGTCAAATGAAAATCAATCTATTTGACGAAACATTTTTATAATATCTGCTGTAAGGGCGAATCAAGAGGCGCGGTAGCGCCTTGAGGCAAGTCTGAGTAAATATTTACGCCAGTTAAGGAGAATTAAGGGAAGGTCTTTCTGCAAAGCCGCCCCTGAAATCAAAAAACTGTTTAAGCAATGACCGTCGCGCGTCCGCCTAGAAGCGTCAAAAATAACCCTGATTTTAATTGCTTCACCGAGATTTTGCACCACTGCTTGATGCGGCAGGTACCAGGCTCCATCTTGCTTAATTTGTGAATCACATGTGACCTAGCTGCTCGTATTCGTCCATAAAATGCCGATATGCCTCCGCTACTCTAGGGTCTCGAGAAAAACGACGGTGTGTAGACGACAGCAAACCGAGCGCCATTTGACTTGTTGCAGCCGCTACAGATGGTACCTGCTTTAAAGGGAGCCGCACCTTGTACCGCCCCTCGCAATTATGAATATGCGTCTCCTTGAACAGCCTCTCACACACCTCAGCCTTAGGACTTAACTTAGATGTAACCGCGGGCATGCCTTCGAGCGCCCAGAATAGCTGTAAGGTATGATCGAGCTCTTGGAACGAGGCGCAATGAAACCCTTGCACCGGTGAAGGTCCCGCCCGCCGTGACGCTTCTATGTTTATGGGACCGGAAATAATCCATCCAAAGGCCGTATTTTGCGCGATCAACTCCGAGGGAAGGAGACGTTTGAATCCTGGACGCAGCAATTGTCCGTAAACATCAGCGCCGAGAAGAATATCAATCTTTTCGACGTAAGAAATTCTGGTTCGGCTAAGGAGAGCCCCGAAAATAAATTGAAATCGAAGTCTGACAGATTTTCTACAGGGAGGCGCGAGGTAAGCTTATGGAGAACGAGAGCCTCCGCCTTAAGTTCGAAGCTCGATCCATAGCAAGGACGGAGAATCAGTTGAGTACTTGAACGCGCGGTACCCGCGGAGCTTGCGCCAATGCCGGAAAGTGGCACGCACGCGTGCTCCTTTTGAAGACCCAACAATTGTACCGTGGATTCTGAAACGAAAGAAGCCTCCGATCCCTGATCTAACAAAGCTCGCACCTGCGTCGATTCTCCATTCGGACCAAACACTAGTATTCGAGCTACTGCCAAAATAACCTTCCTAACCGTCGCCCGCAAATTCGCGGTGTGTATACCTACAACGGGAGGTTTAGAAGACGAGGAAGTACCTTGGGTGCCGTTGAGCATTAACGAGATCGATTGCGTCCGTCCGTGAGGCTTAAAGTGCAAGAGCGTGTGATGCTTTTTCTTGCAAGTAGAGCATCGACCAGCTGAATTATAGGCATTTACTCTATGTGCTCCAAAACAATTAAAGCAAACTTGTAATCGTCTGATATTGAGTAGTCGAGTCCGTTTTAGGCCCTGCGTTCCGCTGACACCATGCTAAGCGCATGGGTTCGCTTCTCCATAAACCTAACGAGTTCCAAATACTTAGAATTATTCGTTAGATTCGTGGATGCGGTGGTTCGGTTCGGTTCGGTGCGGTTCGGTTCGGTTCGGTCTCTCTCTCTCTCTCTCTCTCTCTCTTTCTTTCTGAGTTGACGGTAGACAGCAGCTTTCCTTGGTATCGTCGGTGGATCAGTCGCCGAGCCCGGTGTTGGAGTCTCTGCTGCTATACTTGTCCCTCCAATGTTATAGAATAGGCCGTTGCCCTTGCTCGGCGTGCAAGATTTCGAATCCACAGCGTGCGGTCTGTCGTACTCTCGGCGATGCTCGGAGAGGTTCGTCCCTGTGCAGACTGGTAGCTTCGTAGATATAACTGGCGTGGACGACAATTACTCGTTGTATAAACTCGATACGACTGAACAATGCTGGTCCTTGGACTAGGGTTTTTATACTCTTTAATCCCCTCCATTGATTTTCGGTGGGTTGTTATTGCTTTACTTAATCTTGAGAAAATTCGGCTACTTAATAATTCGGACATGAATAATAATGATGTTTTGCGCTAGTATGTGATCTGTTCTTAAGGCTCATTCCCTAGAAAGTTGGCTGCGCGCAATGTGTCTCTATTTTCCGTCTTGAATGTTGAGTAACACTTGAATATAAATCGTTTTTATGTGCCGAAAACTTAATTATTCGGTGTCATATTTCAGTAATAAAAATCCTCCGTGATTCACTTCTAAGGTCTATTTCATGAGAAAAGCGAGTGCGCTCTGTGCATTTCTATCTTCTGTTTTGAATATTGATTAGCATCCGTTTACGAATTATCTCCAAATATTTCCTTTAATATATCGACGTATCGTTGGGTAACCTACCTCATCTCTTTTATTGCCTTAATTTGTATTCTTTTTACATTTCACACTTCCTTACAGGTGTACATAGAAATTTTGGTATGTCGTAAAAAGAATTATGTTTACTATTTTCATTCATTATTGGCTTCTTATTATTCTGTACTTTTTTTTTCTCATTTCTCTACTCGTTATTATTCTACACTTATTTCTTTTTACGACGTAATAAGTCTCTTCAAATAAAATTTTTTATACAGTTATTTACATATATAATAAATATCCTTAATTGAAATCTCGATTTATTTTGTAGTATTTCTAGAAAAAAGAATCAAAAAAAGCATATTTTTTTCGGCCTCTGAAGTGGCTTAACGTCTTAAGAGGAGAAATTAACAATTGGTACAGGACTTATATACCGTTTCCGACGAAATTTCATGTAAACACAAAGGGTCTTCCACATTAAGATAGTCAAAATGCCCTTGTTCTAGATTTCGAAAATAACCTATTGGAGCTTGTTTAAGTACTAAAAATAATAAGCCCTGTCACTCAGAGGAAAACAAACGCGCCATGCGATGTGTGTCGCGAAATCATACCAAGTATTAAGGTAGCCGCTCGGGCGACGAGAAGCTCGACTCGCCTTGCAGGGGCAATAACCCGTGCGGCCCCTCGCTAGATTTCGGGGGTCTCCACGCCAACGTTGACGTCACCGCCAGCACGAATGCGCGGAGCTCCCCACCTAAGTTTGCGCTCGCTACTCCGGGTCAGCACTGAAGAGTCTGGTGGGACAGCAGCCTACCAGGCGCCTGCTGCTGGCTCTCTTGCTGTCGGTCGGGTTGCAGAGTTACAGGCACCGTCCGACACAGAGCAGACCAGTACTGGTGAACTAAAGTTAAGCGAAGCAGTGAGTCTGTGCCATAACAACTCAATAAACACAACAGATATTTCTACATCTCTCCCGCTATTAGAAAATGACGCGTCGGATCCTCCGCTAGAAGATAACAGCCTAATAATTTAATACCAGTGAGCACAATAGAGATCTTTTTTCAACGCTTCGGCATGCTTGACAAGCAGCTGGACGACCTTAAGTCCATCTTGGGGGGTGGTCCTGTTTCACATGCTGTTCCCACTATTTCGACGAAGGGACCGGATTGTGAAATAGCGAATTTAACAGCAAGGGTTATTATTCTGGTCCCTGGTTAATCGACTATAAGGCAGGATTGCAATGTGAATGGAGAAGGCGTTCTCCTCTCTGTTCGGAGCGACTATACAGTAAAAGTCTTGGAAAAATCTAACACTGAAGGACCAGGTAAATCTGGAATCCCAGAGTATCTTTTTTGTTTCCTGCAGAGGGGGGATGGTCCCCCCATTCTCGTGGGGGTCATCTACAGACCACCTAAAATACAGATGCAACGCGATTCTAATCTTTTTCCTGTTTTACGTTCTCTGGTCTCGGAGTTTAGTCATAAGGTGATAATGGGGGACCTGAATGCTGACCTGTTGGCGACTTCGGACGATGCAAATACCATCAAGCGTCTTGCCAGTGAGCTCTCCATGCAATTAGTGCCGCATGGACCGACACATAGAACATCTTCGTCTCACATGTGGATTGACTTAATGATGACTAACGACAACGACATTGTACTGAATTATGGGAATAAATGGATGCCACACTTCAGAAGGCACAGCTTATTAGACGTCACCATTGACATTCACAGTCCTGACCCTGTAAGAGAATCGTTATCTTATAGGGATTACAACAGCATCAAAGCTGATTCACTGAATGAAGTACTTTTTGAATGTGATTGGAATGTCATGAATTCCCTAGAAATCAACCTGGAAGGTGCTTTGTCTGCTATAAACACTAATATTAATTTAGCTATTAATTTGTTGGCACCAATTAAACAGGTTTGCCCAAAAAGGAAATGTGCTCCTTGGTTTGGTCCTCAGCTTAGGCAGCTTGTCAATAAGCGAAACGCAACTCTCAGGAGATATAAGCGTACATCTGAGGCGTCGCTTCTTGATGAGTATCTAAGACTGAGCAGGGAGGTCAAGGAACGCTTAAATTATGAACGGGACTCTTACATACAAAAACATCTTATAACATCTCTCGATGAGAACAAAAATGTATGGAAGGAGATGCGAAACCTTGGCCTTCCTCCAAAGCGAAGGGAGGAGGAGTCTTACGGTTTTACCTCAAGTGCCCTCAATGAGCATTTCACCGAGGTTTCATCCTCTCCCTCGGAAGACATAAACGAAGCTAACATCCTTATGCGAGTGATGGCGGTTTTAATTTCAAACCAGTCAATTTTAATTATTTTTCCTCGCAGGCGAGAGGAGAGGATGGAATCCCACAATCAGTGGTGGTTAAAGCACTTCCCACCATCGGGGAATATATCGTGAGGTTATTCAACTCCTCCTTTGCTAAGGGCATTTTTCCGGAGGCTTGGAAGAGGGCGCAGGTCATAGCCCTGCAAAAGAAAGTAGCCCCGACGAAAACCTCGGATTTTAGACCAATAGCGCTGCTTTGCTGCCTTTCCAAGGTTCTGAAAAAGATAGCCCATGACCAAATCACGGAGTACCTTAAAGAACAAAACTTACAAGATCCCTTCCAGACGGGTTTTCGTAAATACCACAGTACTCAGCAACACTAAACAAACTGACGGACGATGTGCGTATGGCCATTGACAAGAGGAAGGTAACTCTTCTTCTTTTATTCGATTTTAGTAAGGCATCTGATACCATCTTCCCAGCTAAGCTTCTGGGAAAGTTGAGAGGTTTGGGGTTTACCAGGGCGACTCTTCATTGGATTAAATCATTTTTACAAGGTTGCTCTCAAATGGTTATCTCTGCAAAAAATGGAAATTCAGAGTATATTGAAATCAATCTGGGAGTTCCACAAGCGTCCGTCCTGGGTCCCCTACTCTTTTTTTCTTTAGGTCACTGACCTGCATAACAGACTTGACGGACTTGACATTAAGCACATTTTCTATGCAGATGACCTACAGATATATCTTCATACTGCAAAAGAGGATCTATCAGACGGTCTGATTCGACTGTCTCTAGCGGCACAAAAAGTGGCGGAGTGGGCGGCGTGCTGCGGACTCCGGCTCAACACCGGTAAAACCAAAGCAATTTACTTTGGCTCAAACAGGAATGTGAACGACATTAACAGCAGGTCACTGCCAGGTGTTGGGCTGGGGGACGGAGTATACGTTCCGTTCAGCACAGAAGTCACCAGCATTGGTGTTGTATTGGACAATAAATTATTATGGAAGCCGCAGATTGACTCCATCTCAAAGAAAGTCAACAAAGCCCTTTACAGTCTGCGGTTTATACGGGGCTGCACCAATGAGGCACTACACAGGAGGCTAGTCGAGTCTTTAGTCCAACCACATCTGGACTACTGCACGGTCGAGTGCTTAGACGCAACGGACGAACATCGTATCCGACTGCAAAGACTAAGCAATGCATGTGTGAGATAAGTTTACGGAGTTAGGAGGGATGATCACATTTCCCCCTACAGGAGGCGATTGGGATGGCTCAGAACGGACTCCTGCAGGCTGTACTTCACAGCCCTGCTATTATACAAAATTATCAGAATGAGGGAGCCGAGTGTCTACTTAATTTCTTTTCTGTGTATTCTCCGAGAGCTACTGCTAGCAAGTACAGGGAGCTCGCTTATGGAACTCCCTCCCTGCTCCTATCCGCCACCTGCCATCTTATATAGCTTTTAAGAGGATGCTGCGCCAGAACCTGTTGGCGATAGATCCCTAACCTCCAATATCAAATTTCATCTACTCTGCTGGGCACGGGTCCAGTGAATCATAGATCTACGCAAGTAATTTGACTGTGATATTTTTAATATCTTTGTAACTTGACTGTGATATTTTTAATATCTCTGATAATTCTACTATTCATATATGTATTTATTCTTTTATTTATTTAATTGTAAATAGACTACATCACCGGCTGTCTTTTGTCTTTTGTAAAGATAACGTCAAAGATAATTCTCACAAAGGAAATATATTTTGTACATGTAAATTTTGACATGAAAGTTTCTGTACAAGTAAATTTTTTGCCTACACAGGCTAATAAAAGAATATCTATCTATCTATAACTCTCCGACCGTTCCTTTCCCCCCTCAGGCCCCTACAAGGCCCAAAAACCCGATTTTTCAGATATTAATTTTTTTCTCAGTTAAATCAGTTAAGAAAAATCTGAAAAATTTCAGGCTACTATTTCGATAGCTAGGCAATATACCTGAATTTTTTTCAAACCCATTGATGGGCAACTTCAAGGTAAAAAATATATAAAACTTAAATTATGTTTTAAATACCTTTAAAATGGACTTACAACAATTTTTTTTTTGTGTTTTGACTTTAGTTAAATGTTGCAGGTATTTATATTAGCTTTCTAATGGTGGGCCGTTGTCACAATCGCAAAAAGCTGCATTTCTTAGGTTATTTTGACCCGTATTCAATCGTCAACACATTCAATCTCTTTGAAAAAAATTCTTTTTGTTGAAAATGTATTAAAATATACGACTGAATTTTTTGGGATTTTTTATAGTTCATTTTGATGATTAAAAAATTAAAAATTCTCAGATAAGTAGGTCAAAAGCTTAAAAATCCCATTAAAAACCTTATTATTTGTTATCCAAGTTCTGTTACCACCACAATTTTGTTCTTTTAACATACATATTTATTAATTTTAAAATGATATTACGATTTCATCAAGATTTTAAAGGTGAGTCATTTTGGAAAATCCAGATGTTTACATATTCTAAAGGAAGAGTTTGGAGGTTGCTATTTTAGTTCTGCTTTTTGTTGGATAATTACATTTTTTTGTAAGGGTGCAGGTTTATCGAATTTTATTCTCTAAGAAAAACCTAATTAGAAAGCGTACAGGTAAAATATGTTGGTAGGTTATATATTATTCGATAGATTTTATATTTATTATTTGTCATCTTTAAATTCAAAGTATTTGATTAACAATACACTTTCTTATTACTGTGACAAGTTACAGGAATTCTTGGTTTTATTTGGAAATGGTTCATATTGTTTGTTTAAATGTACTAGTGCAGAGAATTAACCATAAGTTCAGGCCAGAAACCTCGCGTACGCGGCGCCAGTTTCTGATCAGAATCTGACGAATTTGTTGTTAAACAAGATCATTATATTTTAGGTTATATCTTGTATATATAATGATATTCACTGCAACACTCATCTGAATGCAACACATATAATAAATCTGTCTTTTTTTAGTAAATAAATTTTTTCTGATTGTACTAGCATATAGTTTGTAACAGAGGTGTTTCTTATAATTAAGAAACACGCCTGTTACACTTGTAAAAAGTAACGCTTGTATATTTATACAGGGTGTTCGAAATGTTCCGGATCCCCCACTTATAACATAAAGTAAGCATTTTGGAAAAAAATGTTAAATACAAAAGTTGTTAAGTTTTGAAGATTGAACTAAATGATGACCTTGGATTTGTTATTGGTTATCATTTTCAAGGTCATTTAAAGGTCATCTTCAGTTTTTTAAATAGGGACCCCTATTTTTTATTTCAGATTCTGAAAGAGCACAAAATTTTACATCTGGATATGTACCCACGTTATGGCTCAAAATGACCTACAGAGGTCATTTAGTGGTTAAATGATTATTTAGTAGCAGAAAGCCAAGAAATCCCGATTATTAAGAACTTTAAGCGTATCTGACCAATACTAAAGTAATTTGATTTTGCAAGACAAACTTTATGGTGGCGTTAAATTGACATTGCCCTTGATTTTCAAGGTCATTTGAAGGTTAACTTTAATTTTCCAAATTAAGCCTCCTAGTTGTAATTCTCCATTTTGCACCAGCGCTAAATTCTGCATTAGGATTGTAGAAGGTGTAATTGACACTGGCGTAAAATAAGCCTTAGGCCAGACAACCACATAACTCGGGCGAGAAAATGATAAATAAAAAAATGTCTAATCAAAATAAGCCTTAGGCCCAACAACTACATACCTCGGGGGAGAAAATGATAAATAAAAAAATGTCTAATCAAAATGAGCCTTATTGCTCAGGCACGGGAGGTACAACTAATTAAGGTAACATCATGGGTGATCCAGCCAACTAAGGCAAGACCATCGGCGGCCCAGCCTACTAAGACAAGAACACTAGCGGCCCAGTCAGCTAAGGCAGGACTATCGGCGGCCCAGCTAACTAAATCAAGACAGTGGACTATTCGCCCAAACTGAATTTTTTTAAAATGTCGTTGACAGGAACTTTTTACAACAACTGTTCAAATTGTTGCCCATTAACAGTTTGGCAATGTGCTAACCGATTGTAAAAGGCTGCAACAACATTTCGCAAGATTTTCTGAGGTATCAAGTCTATTTCATCAGTGATTCTTTGACGTAATTCATCCAAGTCACGTGGTTTTTTAACATAAACTTTATCCTTCAAGTATCCCCAAAGGAAGTAATCAAGAGGCGTTATGTCTGGGGACCGAGGTGGCCATTCAATTGTACCTCTCCGCCCAATCCATCTATCATGAAATGTTGCATCTAAATATCGGCGAACATGAATACCGTAGTGTGCAGGAGCACCATCCTGTTGGAAGTAAATTTCGTCCAGATTTCCACCCGTTAAATTCCGTATAGCAGGTATAATTTGGTCTCGAAGCATGTTTTCATACATTGCAGCATTTAAATTACCTTCAATAAAGAAAGGGCCAAGTACTCTTCCATTAAATATGCCAGCTCAAACATTTACTTTTTCAGGATGTTGCGTGTGGTCCGCTCTCATCCAATGTGGATTGATGTTACTCCAGTATCGACAATTATGTCTGTTCACTGTTCCGCTTAACTCAAACGTGGCTTCATCAGAGAAAACCATGTTATTGAGGAGCAAAGGATCATCAGATATCATTTGCATCATTACATCACAAAACTCTACCCTTCTATCAAAATCATCTTCAGATAATTCCTGTACCAACTTTAATTTGAAAGGATGCCATTTGCTGAGTTTCAAAATTTTGTGCACAGATGCAGCTCCCATTTCATGCTGTTGTACACAACGTCTGATGCTGCAATGGGGGTCCTCAATAAATGATTGTAATACGTCTAAGCTCTTTTCATCATTAGACGATGATTTGGATCTACCTGATTTAGGACGATCTTTAATACCACCTGTCTCTTCAAAACGTCTAATTGTACGAATTACGGTACTTTTTGAAATAGGGTTGTTTTCTTCAACTCTGAATATTTCATTGAATAAACGCTGTACCTGTTTGTAACCTCTCTCTTGATCACCCCACCCTCGCATCATCAACAAAGATATTCTTTCTCGTTCAGTAAGATGTGCCATTTTTCACTACGATTAAAAGTACAATTATTGAAAATTAATACAATTATCTGAATTTCGAAGTAAGAGAACTTCACTTAACTCTTGAAAACAGAAAAGTAAATAGGAGTAAACAATTGTTAATTAACAATTATAAATGAACTGATTCCTAAAAAGAATAGTGAACAAAATCTTCTAAGGTACAAGTAACGATCCTGAAAATGCTATGAATCATGCGTAGAAACTCGTAACCCTTGCAAAAAATTATTGCAATAAAAACTGTTCATGTAAAACGGTTAGATTATTTTGCTTTTGAAATTAATAACCCCCAAGTGTCCTATGTAGATCATTTCGAGCCATGACGTGGATATTGTACATATCTCCAGACCTAAAATTTAATGCTCCTCCAGAATCCGGAATACAAAAT
The DNA here is from genome assembly GCA_018906775.1 of Sycophila sp. Sp_5. Lineage (NCBI taxonomy): Eukaryota > Metazoa > Arthropoda > Insecta > Hymenoptera > Eurytomidae > Sycophila > Sycophila sp. Sp_5. The sequence continues at coordinate 103,610 of JACCID010000232.1, read as the reverse complement.
GAGTCCCTTTTTAATAAGCTGAAGATAACTTTCAAATGACCTTAAAAATGAAGGCCAATTTTAAAGTGACCATAAAGTTATTATGTACTTTAGTATTAAAGTACGAAATTTTTTTTTTCTTTTCGTCAAATACACCCAAAGTTCTTAATAATCGGGATTTCTTGGCTTTCTGCTACTAAATAATCATTTAACCACTAAATGACCTCTGTAGGTCATTTTGAGCCATAACGTGGATACATATCCAGATGTAAAATTTAGTGCTCTTTCAGAATCTGAAATAAAAAATAGGGGTCCCTATTTAAAAAACTGAAGATGACCTTTAAATGACCTTGAAAATGATAACCAATAACAAATCCAAGGTCATCATTTAGTTCAACCTTCAAAACTTAACAACTTTTGTATTTAACATTTTTTTCCAAAATGCTTACTTTATGTTATAAGTGGGGGGTCCGGAACATTTCGAACACCCTGTATACATGATTCTTTGTTCCTTCGCCACCTTTGTTTATCATGTATTGATCCTAAAATCAATGAAAGGTATGATAAGGACATACTATTTTATTCACAATTAATATTAAGATGACGCCGAACGGTAGTACAGATTTCTACAGTGTAATTCAAACTTTATTAAAAAACTATTGATTTGTTCAAAATTCTAGGAATTTCCCCCCCCCCCCTAGATTTTTGCAATATCTAGTGGGAACAAGTTGCCGAATCAATAAAAATCAAATCTGACGATGTAAAGTTTGAATTACGAAAATTTCGGTAAGCATGCACTGTTTATATGGGGATATGGCGTCACCTTAATAATTTTACAAGATTTGAAATCCGTAGTATTTTTATAAAGTAGCAGAAAGAAACGTAAAAGATACATGTAAATTATATGTCACTTTATGGCATCACTGGGGCAAATGTTTACAACATATAGTTAATTCATGATTACGTTTAATTTTGAACTATCATATTGGTACTGTTTACAAGGAAAACTTCAAGCTTTCAAAATGGCATAGACCTTTATTTGCTATTGGCGACAAATTTAAGTAAAAACCTTTGAAATAAGTTAATTTAAATGTTCAATAATTTTTTTCAAAATAGATAATTAAAGAGTAGAAAATTTCCTTTTCATTAACATATTATTGAACGTCAATTAGTCATTTAAGATGATATAGCTATTTAAAGATTTTATCAAGACGGTATATGAACAAATTATAGAAAATATTATCAACATTGCCCTTAAATAATATGTCATTGAAAAGGGAATTTTCCATTCTCCAGTTTACGATTTAGTAAAATTGGATTCGACTTAAAGTAACAAATTTTCTGTTATAAGTTAATGATTTTCTTACAGTAACAAAACTAATTATTAAAGATTTTTCCTGAAATAGGGCGCTGATCGCGATTGAAAGCCTACGAGGGAAAAATTAACAATGCTTCTTAATTTTTACGTTCCAGAAATTGAGTATTGAAGATAAAATTTTTTAAAATTTTCTTTCTGCATAACTTCTATATCTAAAAAAAACGACAAATAAATACCAATGTTTAAACTATTAGTTACATATTCAGTAAATTACTATGATTTTAACGTTTATCTTTCACACAATCACCGTTTTTATGAGATACATCTACATTTATTTGTTATGCAAGTGCATTTAGTATTTCCAGAAAGTGAAGATACAAATCCCATACAGCATTCATCAGTCACAGAATATTTCGTTAATGTTATGATAACTACAAATTGTCAAGACATTTAATATCAATTCAATGTTATTATTGTATATCCATCAATTACAATCTCCGTTTTTCCATTGCGGACGAATATTGACCAAAGAACTTGAAAACCCCCGGTCCATATTCTGGCAAGATAAACAATGATTGCATTATTCGCTCGCTGCACAAAATTACCTCATCCTGGCGCCACTTGCTACGAATTTATATGGGATACAAACAATGACTTGAGCACCTATCCACAAAGTGCATGGAACGAATAAGAAATACATTTTTGCCAGAATATCGTCCAAAGGTTGTATGATCGAGGTTTTGGTCAATATTCTTCGGTAATGGAAAAGCGGTAATCGTAGTTGGATGCAAGATTATTTCACTATTATTACAAAATTGTAAAAGATTGAATTAATATGAAACGATCTTGCCAATGTGGGTATATAACATTGACGAAATATCTCGTTAATGATAAGTACTGCATGGATAGATTCATTATTTTACTTATTCTTAAAATTTTAGAGTGATGTGTCGATAGAGTCTACCTTACACAGTTAAAGTTGTAGTGAAAATGGAACGAGGTAAATATGTACTTCAATGGAATGAGTGTTCAACCATACATTGTTGGAGAAACTGAATTCTCTTTTAGGAGTGACAATTTACACACTTATTGTAGTGTATAATAATTCCATTTTGTTGCAATTTTCTCTATCTGAGCGGCGCAATATCGACCTTGTGAGTGACACTTCACTGTAATATTTTAGGGCAGCAGTGTAGGAAGAGGATAAAATGATTTAGTATTATAAAAAAGCATATGCATGCATTTCATTGATTACCGGAACTGCACAGAGAGAAACCAACAGTAAATATTCCTTTGGTGAGTAAAATTTTGGCGACGGTTGAGTACAAATTATTAAAAAATCATAGGTACGATAGTAGAGATTTGAGAAACCAAGTAGTTAAACAAAATTTGCTGAAGTCAAGAATGTTTACTTAGTATGTAGTACATTTTAGTGAAATGGAGTCAATTTTTACTTTACCCAAGTAACAGTTACTATATATTTCTATTCAAATTTTAAAAAGCCAAGCATTATGCAAGAAGATAGTAAGGTCATGTATTATTTGTACGAGTGGATTACTAACTCGAGAAGCAAAAATTTATTTCATTCATGTCATACGTACGATAGCCACACTTTATTACCGCAAACAAGGGAATAATTGACTATTACTCTTGTATTTGATATGGAACTTTATTAATGAAGGAAGCGAATATAGACATCTTTCTGAAAGTCGCATATGTGTTAATTAAAGTGGATTCCGAAGTAAAATATTACAATTTTGAACATGATCGAGCATACAGGTTATATTTGAACATGGTGAAAATAAGAAAAATGTAATAAATATTTACTTTATAATCTCACATGCCATTTTAGTTTTACTTACAAAGTGGTACTTTGAAGTACATGCGTAACTTTTTTCAAAGGTAGTGAAGTAGAACTTAACCCTAAGGTATATTATGGTCATGTAATAATCAAATCTTTAGTAATTGAATCCCCACAACAATTTCTATTTTCTATATAAAATCAGAATATAATAAAATAAAAATAGAATAAGTCTTCTGCGGATGTCAGGAATTCATTATTTAGAACTGAGTGGGATACGGGATTCAAATATTTATGACGCAGTTTTTCACCTTATACCATACAATGTACGTAATAAAAACATATAGATCGATGTATTTGTTTTCTATATGTTATAATAATAAAAGTAATGTAATTTGAAATAATACAACACTATGCTACATGATTATCGAAATTTTCTGATTCCATTTATACATGTATATAGCAATTAAAAATACCAAGATGCACCGCTATAACTATAATGAAGGAAAATTTGAATTAAGGTAAACCGGGGGAATATGCCATCCAAAAATACATCCAAAAATAGTACTTTTTCGTTACATGCGTATATTACTGTTCAAAAATTTTGTTAATATAAAGATGATTATAAGAATAAAATCCAATTTTCTATTGTTGAACAAAATGAAATAATAATCGATCAATGCAATACGGATATAAGGATAAGATATGCAATAATACATGCACACATGATGTTGCTTCTCATTTTTTACAGGCGCTCATAACCATAATAATAATATCAAATAATAATAATACCAGTACAATTACACGTGATAGTTTTTTTTTGTATTCCTTAGTAGGCATTATAAACACCATCAATGTCCGGCACAACTTCCTGTAATATGGCTATAATTGAAATAGTAAAATATGTTTATAATTAAAAGAGTTCTACTAGACGCTTTTCTACCAGGGTTTCAATTTCGGATACACCCATCTTGTAGGAAATTTATTTCTCAACAATTTTTATCCGATTCATTTTTAATACATAATGATAAAAATAGCCTGTGACGTGTATTTTCGCGGAGATGAGGTTCCCTCCAGGCAACGAGGACGCCGATCGACGCCACGCAATCGCGCTACTTATTTATGTTATTTTCACACTAACACGACGCACGTTTCCGTTTCAGACGAGAGGTGGAGGGATGGCGCGACGCTCAGCGGGTGCCCTAGCTGTCACCGGCCACACGAAGACGACGTCCACACGAGGCGGCGAGCCAGCTGACAGCCGGCGCCCTAATCCTACCTGACGCACGAGGTACACTTGGAGCGCTGGAGAGCAGCGCCGACGACACGCACACTCACTCGCACACTCAAACAACCGGCGAAGCAACCACGAGAGGGCACGACGACCTGGACATCGGCCGCGAGGATAACAGATTGGCGGCAAATGAAGATGCGGCGAGCACGTGTTGCTCGCCTAGCGCGGCACGTGTTGAAGCGGCACGGTGCAAGAGGCGCGCGTGCGCCACGAACGAAGGCGCCGCTTGAGCTCGTCGAGCTCGACTATAAGCAGAGCCGTACGGAAAGTACTCGCGGGCCGTCCGGGAATAGAGGGCGCGTGCATCGCGACTGGATCTTCCTGCACGGCGATTCTAGGCGCGATAATGAAGTACTCGCGCGACACCTCACGTTCTTTTATGTTAATTAGGCCGATTGAAGAGAGACACTAATTACGAAGTGCGAGTGCGAGTGAGAGGGCAAGATCGCCATTTTCCGGAACTCACTCGTTGCCTGGATCGCTACCAAAGCATACCTCCTGTCCGAAGCTCTTTATTTAAGTATTTGTAGAAGTCTGTCGGTCGAGCGTAGGAGAGGACGTACTGCAAGGAGGCGAGAGAAGGACACGATGAGTGGAGCAGAGCAGTGGGCTGAGGGACGATCGTCGCCGCTGCGCAGGTAAGGTTTCGGCGGAGTGCTGTAACTCGGGTAATTCAGCCGTCGGGAGGCTATTTTGCCGCGATCCGGAACGCGAGTCGTCGAGAAGTGAAGTCGTTGTCGTAGTAAATATTTGTCGTGTAGAGGTGTATGTAGATTGCGATTGTGTGGCGTACGGGACGCGTTATTTAGCGAAGTGCCAGTGAGGCATTAGATTTATAAGAGAATTTGTATTATCGTCGGGAGAGCCACTGGAAGAGGCGAATAAATAGAGTAAATTAACGACGTTGTTTTATTAACGAAAGAGTGTTTTTCGTGTGTGTGAACAGTTTGATTTTCGCGGATAGCCGAACCCCGTCGGCTATCGAGTCTAGGTCTCTAGCTCTCCCAGAAGCTAGCCAACGCAGAAGGAAGGAAGCAACCCGGGGCGGTGTTTCAAAAACCTGGCGCCCTTACAACGAAAAGTCCCGGGCACTTTTGGAGCAACCCTTTGTCGGCGCAACGTCACAAGCTTAAGTAATCCTTAATGCTAGAAGCGGGTGTATAAGCGCACGAACGTTAAGGTTACAACTGTGCCGCGAAGGACACGATTTTATAACACTGGGTGGTCTCTAGCGTACAGCCACATGTAACTGTATTTGGAACGCGACAGTCTTAAGCTTCTCGCGCAGATGGATCAATCAATAATTTAAAATTTTAGTATAATTGAAATAACTTCGGTAATAATTTCAAAATTATTAATCCTTTTCATTTGAGTTGAGCTAAAACGGTAAAAGCTTTTTTACGCAAAATGAGGGGATCCTCATCCTTGTAAAAGCCACGGTATAATTGAAAATTTTAAATATTTTAACATGTACATTTACTGCATGTCTATTCAGGGAAACTATAGAGAACGTTTCTCCTTATTTTGGATCGGAAACAAAGTCCTACAGATTTAGCTCATTTCTTGAGCCTAAAGATTTGTCTCTTTATAAGTTATTATTATTCGATATGTTTCGAACCGAGAGAAATATGGCAACGCCGCATATTTAACCTTGTTTTGCGAACATGTTAACTCCACAACTATACAAATACATTATTAAAGGCAGATGTTTAAATATTTGTATTGAAATATGTACTTGCTTTAAATGTTTAACGTTTAATAGTTTCTAATGAAATTAAATACACTTACAATGATCTTATAAAAAGTTTTCATAGCTTATAAAATTGCAATAAATAACAACTAATTTTTATTTGATTCTCTTTCATTTAGCTAAATGTATTTACTTGGTCCTGAAGTATATTTAGTAATCGCCGGAGCAGGGCGTTGAAACCCAAATTCCGCATGTACAAAATACATATTGAATTATTTATAAATGTATTTATTTAACAGATAGAGCTTAGTAATTACTCTCTGTACCAAAATTAAGAGCATATCATTGAGTGAGAATGATCCTATTTCGTAAAAACACGCAAGAGCACCCTATCTCGTAAAGTTTAGCAAGAACATCGTATCATAAAATTAAGCTAGAACACGACCCTATCTGGTAAAAAGTGACATGAAAATGACAAGATTTATTTTCAACTTACCTAAAAACAGAACAACATCAATTTTAAGACTTATGCTTTTAATTTAATACAGATTTCACTATTCAAATCCATAATTAAATAAATTCTTCTTTTTTTAACTTTTGTAAGTTATACTTAGAGAGTGCTGACGTTCTGGTAAATTGAAGAAAATTTCAATTTTGTTCATAATTTAACATGCCGGGTGTGTACAAAACACGTATTAAAATATCGCGCAGGGTTGCCACTACAACATTAGACAACTTAAATCCTCAAATGAGATTCGACGGTTTTCAAATTTTCCATGAGACAGAATGTTTTCGCCACTTTTTACCAGATAGGGTGTTTTAGCTTAGTTTTATGGGCTTGGATGTCCTTGACAATTTTTACGAGATATGATGTTCTTGCATGTTTTCATGAGATAAAGTCTTCTTGCATTCTTTCCCGAAATAGGATGATATCATTCTCACCCGACCATATGCAATGAAAGAGAACACGAAAAAAGATTTATTATTTATTCTAACAATATTATGTAATGAACTATAACAATATATTTACCACTTGCTGGAAGAATGTTTTCTCAGACAATTTCTTTTCTGCTTCAATCATGGTCTTTCCGTCATTATCTTCAATAATTTCTATTGGAAAGTATTTATTTATTTCTAGTAAGTTTTCCGAAGACAAAGTCACATCGATGGAAGAGCTTTTTCCTGGTTTCAGTCCCTCGAACTTCTTTTCCATGTTTGTCATTTTTATATCCGTTTTATTTACTTTCAATAAAATTTGTGTCAATAAATCTGAATTACATTATCAGTAATTATTAATATTATCAAATTTTTAGTTGTTGCCTAATTTAAAGGGTTCAGTCTCTGTTAAATATTAGTTGCAAAAATAGATGATATTATTTAATATAAAAATTTTTTTTGTAATATTAATTAAAATAAGTTATTCGTAATTCCTAGAAGCTTTCACGGAAACTTCCTGTACGATTCCCAATATTTCGTGAAAGCTTCGCGAAAGCTTCCCTTAAGATTCCATGCTGTGCGGGAGGCCATGTTCCATATTTAAAAAATATTTATGTTACTTTTACTGTACGTAGCATCTCACTGGAGAATAATGCTATTTCTTTTCTTTTTAGGCACTCGCCCCTATCATATCTGAGGGCGAAGGCTTTATGGATTGATCCAAGTTTGCTTATTTTTTCAGTTTTTGGGCTCTGGAGAGTGTAAACAATTTTTTGCTATATCTTTTGATACTATATTGTAGGATATAAAATTCTCAAGAAATTAGGTGTAAACAAAAAATTTAGAAACTCATAGGAAAAATTTGTACAGCTATAGAAGTCAAAGTGCAAAAATTAAAGTTCCGTCCGTGCACCATGTTTTCGATACATAGTATTTGGAACTTTTAAGGTTTATATTCAATTTTTTTCTGGTATAAAAATGATGTAGCTTGTTAAATAATACAGTTCTAGAGAATCTCTACTAAGAAAAATATTCAAAAGTATAATTTTAAGGTTCCGGATGCATCATTGAATGATATTTCACAAAAAATCATATTTTAATGAATTTAATAGAACTTTTCACACATATAGTGATATTCTATGCATAGTGAATACAACTCTGTACTAAATAAGTAATATTATCTTTCAAACAATCTAAAACTATAAGGATTTCATAAATAAAAGTCATCTAAGCGTTAATAATGGTATTCTGACAGTACACAACTATGGCGATAATCAAAATTCAACTATTAATTAATATCCTAATAGTATTGATACAAAACTATTATTACTATAGATAGGAAAGAGTAATACGCATAATATTCGAATAAGTAAAATTAACCTCCAGATGCAATTATTCAAACTTTAATAAAACAACATAGCTTTTACATAAATAAAAGACAATTTGCTATTAGATTAAACTATTCTGATAACTTTAAAACCTAATTTGAAGATTTTAACATACATGAAATAATATTACATTATTTATAGAAACTACATAATAACAAATAAATAGTTGACTTAATGAAATCCTAATGAGTCTAGCGTTTCGCTCGTCACTATCTATCCACCTTCCGATCGGTTTCAGACAATCAAAAAATTTGTACTTTCACCTTTAACTAATACCCCCATACTAGTTTTTCAGATTTTCGATAACTGCCATCCTTCTCAAATGAATAATTGATATTAAATTCAATAATAGCAGATATTGAGTTTAATCCAAATCTAATAAACCTATCGTTCCGATCACTATCTAAATAACTTCCGACAGGTTTCAGACGCCCAAAAAATTTATTCTTACACTTTAACCCCAGGTAACATTGTTCGTGGCCGATACGTACCCGCCAACAGGTTTTTGGTACGGAGGTACGCTAGGAGTTTCGAATACGGAAGGTGGCGAGAACGTTCCCGTTTGGGTGACAATGTCCGCTTAGGTAGCAAAAATAGCGTCCCCGAAATGTTCCCAGTATTGATGACTATAAGGTTGCGATAACGTATCGAAACCATAATGTAAGTTTGTCTTAAATCTACGTTACTGATTGAGCACGGTGTTTTCTCTAGTAAAATTTCAAGGTCGGAGCATCTATTTATTAATTGCTCAGATACTTTATTACCGATTCTTTCTACTTTTTTAATGTGAGCTATAAAATTTTCAAAATGGAATGATGAAAAATTTTCTAGTTCACCGTATGTCTTTACGTCAGTAGCTAAATGTTGAATATTATGCACATTGTGTGAAACATATTTAGATCCACAAAGTCGCCAAAATTCTTTGACAAATATTTTTGTAAGTTGCTCAGCATAATCAACCCATTCGGGAATGTAGCACAGTTCAGGATTGCTAAAAATACTAAGTATTAAGTGCAACGTAACGAAATTGTCGTAAATATCCTTGTCAACGTTATTTTTCAAATCAACAATACCAGTTGTAACACGGTGGTTTTCTCCCGCAATCCGTGGATGCAGAGAGAGGCCGACCGCACCACAAAATTAATTTTTCGCGTTCGTTTGTCCGCGTTTTCTCCCGGCGAGCGCAGACTCAGGTCGTAGGTACCCGGGACCAAGGTCCCGAACTTTACGCCTTGCGAATGCTGCTCAAATCTCGATTGCGCGGCGCCTTTCGGCATCGCTGGCACCACTAACCACACAAGCGCTTCTCTCTCTCCCTAACACCTTCTGGCTCTCGGGCCGCGCTAGAACCCTAATGATTTCCTCGTTCTCTCCCTCTCAATCACTCTCACACGCACACACTCTCACATGTGCGAGGAATCGCGGCAAAGATAACTCTCGACGCCGCGGCCTCTGGTCGCTGTAACTAAGCGGGCGCGGCGCGTCTAAGTGCTGCCTGGCTGCCTCCGCCTAATTATTTCTACCTCCTTCTCTGTCGCCTAACTACTCTACCACACCTGAGCACACTCACGCTATGAGCGAAGATACGCGCGATTCCACCCACCTTTCTCTCTGACGACGCAACCTAGCTCCACTCCTGGGAGTTCTCTGGGAAGCCCTTCGAGCTCGCTGATTCCCGGCTGACGACTATCGACGATCACGTCGAGTAGGTGGCGAAGGACTCTCTCGCTACTCACTCAACACGCCTCGCATTCACGGCTCCCTCTCTCTATGGCGCTCTGATTTTAATCGCACGTCTGCAGGCAGAGGCTGGTAAAACCGAACTCTCTCACCCACTACACGTTCTCGTTTGACCCGCGATCGGGAGGTGGTGCCGGGCACTAGCTCAACCGATCGGCTCTAGAGTCAAGACGGAACTCTCTCTCTCACCAGTGCGTTCTCAACTTGTAGACACGTCTGCTCACTGTGGCTGACAAGACAGAACTGCCGCTCGCAGCGCGCGGACCTCCCTACTCAGCTCGGCCGGGCCGCGCGTCCGATAGGAGGGAAGCCAATCGAACCCGGCCGGCGACGTTGCTCCGGCAGCGAGGCAGCGATCAAGCTCCACCGCCTCGGCCGCCGTCTCCCACCTCCGGGTCCACTTCACCCTCCATCTCTCTCGCACTTACACGCCTCTCTTCGCTCCACTTCCCTCTCACTCCCTCTCACGCGCACTGTTAAATATGCCAAAGAAGGAAGGTACTGACCGCAGGGAAGTGCGTGCCTTTTGTTTTAATCACGTACGGGTTTCGGGGAAATTCCCAGCAATCAGACGCGAGACTGTCTGGCCCGGGGACTAATCCTTTTATCGCTTTATTGAAGGGAGTAGCCCGTCCGGTCATTACGAAAAAAGGTACACGTGAAAGTTTTGTTTCTGCACGCTGGGTTTTCCTTGCCGTTTTACCATCACGAAAGGACACCGCATGTGTAAGAAGGGGAATGTACCTTTTGGTGTACCTGGAGTTTAGGAGGAGAAGAAGGAATCGCGGAGAGAACACTCGAGAGATAGACACCGAAGAGTGAGGTCGACGTGAATATTATCCTTACAGGAATAAAGTCCCTCTAACTGCTAGTTATAGTTTTGAAGTTCTATTTCTTTTAAGAAACCCTTGAATCCCTTCCGTGTGAATTGACATTTCTGGCGACCGTGACAGGACAAGGAAGTGTTGTGCTGTGATTTGCTAATTGCTGTGAAACTTTTCCAGTTTTTAAAAAGTAACGATGGAAGTGGCTAAGAGGACACGGCAAGTACAGCGCACGTTATTTACGAAGGGTTTGAATAGTTTTCTTCAAAAATGCAGAGCGGATTCCGGAATTTCGGTACAGGAACGGCGCGTTGCTTTACAATTATTTGAATCAAGAATGGGAGAACTGGAAAAGCCAAATACGAGATTCGTCGAGCAGCTGTTGGAATCGGACACAACTGAAGAGATTAAACAACAAGAAATCAAATCTCATGAAGAATTTCGTCACAGATATTTAGCAGCGAAAGCGAATTTATCGGAGATAGAGCAACGACGAGAGCCTGGAAGGACAACGGAGCGACAGACGATTGCTCACGTGGAGAAGCTATACAAGAGACCAACAATTGAAATTCCAAAATTCAGTGGCTGCGTGAGTACTTGGCTTAAATTCTGGTCGCATTTCAAGAAGATTCATGAAGATCCGCATCTGGCTAACTATGACAAGCTAGATTACTTGAAGCAAGCTATAGAAAGGGGATCCAAAGCTGAAGGCGTTATTGATGGATATCCGACGACAGCCGATAATTATGAGAAGGCGTTAGCAGCCTTAAAATCTCGTTTTGGGAAAAAGAAGCTACTCGAGGAATATTACATTCGCAAGTTGCTTAAAACAGTTCTACAAAACGCAAATAACAAAGGCAGAGGATCAAGTGTAGCTGCTATATACGATAAAGTGACTTCGCATATTCGTGCATTAGAGACGCTCGGCATACTCATGGAGTGCCTGGCGCTATTATTACACCCATTGGTAGAGTCCTCGTTAGCAGAGGAAGTTTTGCGGATATGGCAGAGAAGCCCGGATGCTTAGACGACCGCCGACGATAAAGAAGGCGAAGCGCAGCGGTGTTTGGAGAAACTGCTATCCTTTTTGCGTTCCGAAGTCGACAACGAGGAGTTGCTTACCTTGGCCGTCGAAGGATTTAAGATAGACGAGGGAAGGGTCCAACAACAAGGCAAGCATAAGAAGGGTAAAGACGTCCGCCGATAGCAGCAATCGTCCCAAGAGGTACCAACAGCCAGCGTCTTAGTAGCGGCCGAAGAAAAGCGTAAGATCTGTATTTTTTGCAAAGCTAACCATGAAAACGTGAGTTGCGAAAAGGCAAAAAGAATGCCTTTAGAATCGAGAAAAAATATTGTAAAAGAAAAGGGTTGTTGCTATAAATGTTTGAAACGCGGACTTCGGTCGAACGTGTGCAAAGTAAAGATTTTGTGCGCGAATTGCGGCTATAGACACGCGACGTTGATGTACATGAACACAGGAAGCTCGACGACAAAAGGCGAAATTAAAGAGCAAAATTTAGCAACCTTTTGCAGTTTACCGGACGTGTACTTACAAACGTTGCGCGTAGTTCTGTTTTCGGACTAGTTCGTAGTTCGTAGTTCTTGTTTTAGATGTACATTTATTTAATGTCATTAAGGAGAGTACAGAAGGAAAAAAGAAATGGCCAAAAGAAATTACGAAGCAATTAATAAAATCCTTGTATGTAGATAATTGTGTGACCAGCGTAAAAACGCTGGCTGAATTAGAGGCGTTTAAGAAATAAGCGACGGAAATTCTTAGTAAAGGAGGTTTTGACTTGCGCGGATGGGAATTCACGGGCGATCAAACGGAGAAGAAAACGACACTAGTTTTAGGCACAGTATATGATAAAAATGATGATACGCTTACCATTAACCCGACTGCCGTGCAACAAAAAGAGACAGAAATTGTAACGAAACGCGTAATTTTGGCGACTATCCACAAGGTGTTTGACCCAATAGGATTTACGTCACCGGTGAGCATACTCCCTAAACTTTTGCTAAAACAATTATGGCGAGAGAAGCTAGATTGGGATGCTCCAGTAGATAAGAAGATGTGCAAAGAATTTTTAGCTTGGAAAAATTAATTAAAACATTTGACAGAAATAAAAATAGCAAGAAAATTTGGACCCGGGAACTATTCGATACATACTTTTACCGACGCAAGTAAACAGGCATATGCGACAGTTACCTTTTGAAGAATAGAAAAGGAGGGAGGAGTCGAATTAAAGTTTTTAACGGCTAAAGCTCGAGTTGCTCCGGAAAATTCAGCATTTCCTCGTCTGGAATTACTAGGAGCGACAATCGGTAGCAGGCAGACACGTTTTATTATAGAAGCACTCAAATACGAAAATGTACCGACATTTTATTGGACTGACTCCACAACTGTTCTAGCTTGGATAAATAGAGACTCGCAATGGGGAACTTTCGTATGGAATCGCGTTCGAGAAATAAGGGAAATTACAAAAATTGAACAGTGGAGATACGTGCCGACCGATATGAACGCCGCGGATCTGCCGTCACGCGGTTGTTGTGCGAAACAATTACTCGAATCGCGATGGTGGGAGGGACCGCAGTGGTTGCTAAAAAATCAAGAGGAATGACCCAATTTAGAAGGTGAGATTAACGAAACTGAAGTGAACGGAGAGATGAAGAAGTCAACCCAAATTGTGATGACCTTAGAGAAAAATAATAAAATTAAGGAACTATCGGAAAGATTTTCGTCGTACAGCAAATTCGTTAGATTTTGTGCAATTCTGATCAAGTTTAAAAATTTTATATCAAAGAAAGATAAAAATGATTGTAATAGACTCACGTATAACGAGATTAGTAATACTGAAGTAAAAATTTTAAAGAATTTGCAAGGAGAAATGTTTTCAACGTCAGATCCAAAATTAGCCTCTTTTCAAATTTTTACGGATAAAGACGAATTAATTAGAATTAAGACAAAGATTATAGAGCATGATGATCGATTCTCTTTTTTGTGTCCAATTTTACTAGACAATAATCATAGACTGGTAAAACTTTTAATACGTGAAGTACATGAGAGTATGTGTCATGCCGGAGTGCAAAATGTGATGACACAGCTAAGAGAAAAATTTTGGATCTTGCGTTTGCGAAAGACAGTTCGCTCAATTATACAGAAGAGCATAGTATGTCAGAAACAAACCGTAAAAAGATTGCAAGCAGACCCACCCCCTTTGCCGATCCATTGGGTAAAAGAGGCAGCCGTTTTTCAGGTAACCGGCGTTGACTTTGCAGGACCTCTGATTTTAAAGGACGACAAAAGGCGTGGATATGCTTATTTACCTGTACAGTATACCGAGCGGTACACTTAGAGCTTGTAACGTCACTATCAACTCCAGAATTTTTAGGTAGTTTACGGCGATTTATAGGGCGTAGAGGTAGGCTAGACATTATGTACAGCGACAACGGCTTAAATTTTGTTGGAGCAAACAATGCCTTGCAGAAATTAAATTGGCAACAGATAGCGAAATATAGCTCAGTAAAAATAATCGATTGGCGTTTCAATCCACCTATAGCTTCCTGGTGGGAAGGGCGGTGGGAGCGCCTCATAGGATTACTTAAGAGACTTTTACGCCGCGTTTTAGGTCAAGCTTGCCTTACGTATGAGGAGATGAATACGGTGTTATGCGATTGCGAATATACAATGAATTCACGGCCATTAATGTATATTTCAGAGGAGCCGAATGATTTAAAGAGACTCAACCCCGCAATGTTTCTACGCGAGTTGAAATACACCGAAATGCCGGACATTGATTTATTAGAAGAGACGAACCTCCAATAAAAATTTAAGAGAAGGCAAGAGATAACGAAGCAATTAAAGGCCAGATTCCGTAAAGAATATCTTGGACAGCTCATTTTAAAGAAAAAGAGCAAAGAAACACGTCCGATTAAGATAGGAGATGTTGTATTGATAGGCGACGACAATCATAAACGAATAGATTGGCCTTTAGCTCGAGTAGAGCATTTGATCATAGGCCGTGACGATATCACGCGAGTAGCGATTTTAAAATCCAAAGATGGAATATATAAGCGCCCCATACAACGCTTGTATCCGCTAGAATTAAATACAAATTAAATTATGTGCGAAATTGTTAAAGCAAAGGCAAAAGGGCCAATCATCGAAGATATACATTGTAACGCGCGAAAAACAGAAGAAAACACTACAAACATTGCACACCCTAAAAATGAAATAAAAACCCGAAGCGGAAAAATGGTGAAAAAACCGAACTATTATCAAGCATAAAAAAAAATAATAGTTTACATTATTATCTGTTAAAGTAAATATTTAACCCACTGATGTAAAATCGAAGCTTTTATCTTGTAAGCGTTATTTTGTAAGAATTAACGAAGGATTATGGTACTAGGGTTAAGAATCAATATGTAAAATAAACATTGTAATTGCGCGACCTCTCTTTAAGGAAAATATTGAGTTTGCAACTCAAGGTGGGAGGATGTTAAATATGCCAAAGAAGGAAGGTACTGACAGCAGGGAAGTGTGTGCCTTTTGTTTTAATTCACGTACGGGTTTCGGGGAAATTCCCAGCAATCAGACGCGGGACTGTCTGGCCCGGGGACTAATCCTTTTATCGCTTTATTGAAGGGAGTAGCCCGCTCGGTCATTACGAAAAAAAGGTACGCATGAAAGTTTTGTTTCTGCACGCTGGGTTTTCCTTGCCGTTTTACCATCACGAAAGGACACCGTATGTGTAAGAAGGGGAATGTGCCTTTTGGTGTACCTGGAGTTTAGGAGGAGAAGAAGGAATCGCGGAGAATACTCGAGCGAACACTCGAGAGATAGACACCGAAGAGAGAGGTCGACGCGGATATTATCCTTACAGGAATAAAGTCCCTCTAACTGCAAGTTATAGTTTTGAAGTTCTATTTCTTTTAAGAAACCCTTGAATCCCTTCCGTGTGAATAGACGCGCACCATTGACAGCCTTGTCACACAGTATAGAGTTGAAGTTGTCGCAGTTCAGTGGCTTTGAATTGTTTGATGTTTTTTAGATGTCTAGGCTTACGTGCGAATTCATATGGAACAAAAGAAGCAATTCTAATTAAAACATTTGATATCACGTTAATGGTCTCAATAGATAATCTGCGTTTAATTGAAGCGTATCGCCAGATAAGAAAAAAATTTCCTCGTGCAACCGATAAAAGCTAAGGATAAGAATAAAAGCATACACTGAGAAAAAAAAAAGGAGAATCTCCTTAAAAAAAGGAGATTCTCCTAAAAATGGAAAGGAAATTCTCCTTTTTCAAAAAAAAGGAGAAACTCCTTAACGAAAAAGGAGAAACTCCTAAACAAAAAAGGAGATTCTCCTTTTTCAAAAAAAAAAGGAGAAACTCCTTTTTCAAAAAAAAGGAGAAACTCCTTAATGAAAAAGGAGAAACTCCTTAACGAAAAAGGAGAAACTCCTAAACGAAAAAGGAGAAACTCGTAAACAAAAAAGAAAATTGATCTTTTAGGCATTTTCGGTGTTTTATCCTGAGGAGAAACTCCTAAAAAGGGCCATTTTCTTTATAATAAAGATCTAAGAAAATGCCTACATAAAAACTTTAATAAAATTATTTATAATTTTTAATATTTGTAAATAATCAATATTTCATATTTTATATTTAAAGTCTTTGGGTAAACTGGAAAAAGGGAAGTGTACAATAATCGATCGTTTGTGATTAAGTTAGAACAATTTATAATTTTCTGACAGAAATGTGTACAAATGTAATTTGTTTAAGTTTTTTATTTAAATTCGGTATTTTGTTAAAATATAAATGTCTGTGCTTTTTTCCGTTTTTAAACAAATATCAAAATTAGGTATGTTATTACAATCTAAGAATAATAGTGGATTATTATTACATAGTGCAACAGCATAAGCATGCCGATGTTTATCAAAATACAATGTTTTATATTCGAACATACGAAACTTAATTCTACTATCACATTGATATACTTTATAAATTTCTCCAAAAATTGGCTGACCATTTTCATCAAGATTCAAGAAAATTGTTGACCCTTTTTGGTATTTACGTCCTGCTATTATTACATATTTAAGTACGCAAGTAGTAATATATTTTTTTAATGAAACATCAACAGAATCACTAGATTTTGGCCCTAAGCATATTTTATTTGCTATGTCGGTAAAATAAGAATAAAAGGAGGCTATTAATCGTTGCTTTATGCAAAGCGTATGTAATACATTTTTTGTACTCGCACAAACATTACTACTTTGCTTCAGTTCTTGATGTTTCGACTCGAATCGCATAGACCATATATGTATCAAAGGACCATTTTGAAGCATTATTTGAGGATAGTGTATCATGTTATGGAATTTAGGTTTTAAAGGTCCAACTAACTCTATATACAACAAATGATGCTCTTTTATTAACTTTTGCAAATGATCAATATCTATTTTTACAAATCTAGGCGATGTTATAATATACGTTCGATCGATACCGTGAGATTTTTTGATTAAGCAAGATTCGAAACATTACCAAAATAGTGTTAAGAACTCCGGTAATCTATTTGATCAGAACCATCATCGGGATTGACGGACTGATAAAATTGCACAGTTCCCGTTTAATAATCTCCAGATGCATAATCGTAAATAAATATTAAATAGTATTCTCGACTCTCGGTGAGAATTGTGATTTTGTTCGGAAGGAAGAACTCCGGGCAAGGCTGTCTCAAAATAAATACATAACACTTAAATCGTGTAACTCTAACGCGGGCGAAATCCGGTCTCGACGGGTCCAGAGAGGCGCCATATGAGAGGGAGATACGCAGCGGAGACGAGCGACACACATCTATAATTTACAATCATCATGCACATGTAATTTCAACCAACAACGCCCAGTGGGAAGCAGTTATAATTTGGAAGAGAGAAGACGGAAGAAAATACAGCAAGCAAGACATCGGCTAAAGCGCAAGTAAACGATAATATTTTCAAAAACAGTCGCGAGCAGTGATTTGTAAATAGAACGCGTGGCACCATAACAAACGCTGTCGCGAGGAAAAAAGCTAGGCGCGTACAACGCGAGCTAAAAGTTTTTTATGTGATATTATATTAGATTTAATTATTTATGCAAAATCGTGAAATTCATATTTATAGAGCGAAAAACACACTCTATGATAACTGTCATTTTAATACAATTATAGTGTCAGTTTTCAACATTAATATTTTATGCAATAAAGTCAATTTCTGCATGTAATTATTATATTTTTTGAAATTATTTGGATTCTTCTTATAACATATACATATACACCCTTGAAAAATAGGAGACTTTCGTCTCAATACCTCTTTACAGGTGGGAAGAGTTAAGTTGAATTTTCCAAACTCGGAATTCGCACATCAAATGCAATTTTCGTAAGGTAGAAAATTATACATCTTATTTTTTCCAGCATGACTCCCTAAAACATTTCCCATTTCGCAATCATCAAAATAAATTAATAGAGGAAATACTTCTCGATTATTATGTGCTACAGAAAATTTTTTCCACAAATTACCT
Source organism: Sycophila sp. Sp_5 (assembly GCA_018906775.1). NCBI lineage: Eukaryota > Metazoa > Arthropoda > Insecta > Hymenoptera > Eurytomidae > Sycophila > Sycophila sp. Sp_5. The sequence goes on along the minus strand of JACCID010000232.1, from coordinate 85,090 downwards.
TGTATTACATTGCTAATGATATACTTCTCATTTTTTAATTTCATGAAATACGATGTAATTTCAGTGTATAAACCGGGAATTTCAAATAATAATTTTAAAGAAATTTTTAATGGAATTCGTTCAGCATACACATAATCCTCTATTTCCATTACAGATGATTCAATGATTTTCGGTTTTTTCTGTGAACCTACAATATATTTCGATGGAGTACAAAATAAACCTCTATTGCTGAGAATACTAAAACGCTTATATTCTGTTAAAAAATTTTTTAACGGATTTCTATGTTTATTAAAGATTGCTAATATGCTATCAATTACTGTCGAAGAAAATTTATCTTTCAACTCATCTCGAATTTGTTCTATTAAAAAGGATAAAAATACGCTACCGATAAAAGTATTCATTGTTTGTATTAAATCATCAACTACATTTCTAGATATATTAGGATTCTTATATAAATGTAAACAAATTTTTAAAATTTCTTCATCTAAATTGATTATGCCTGTCATTTTGCCGGCAAAATATTTTATACTTTTTTAAGAATAATTGTTTTTCCAATCAGTAACAAAACTCAATAATTCGGCTTTTATTATTTTTATTAGCAATCGTATCGATCCAATTCAGTAATAAATTTATTTACACTAATGAACTGTTTTTTTGATGTAGATAAATTATAAACATATTTCTCTATAAAATGCCATACATGGGCACTTTTCTTAGGATAATGAGCGTTTAAAGAAAAAAAAATTTGAAAGCACGTATCTACCGCTTCTACAATATTTGTTAAATGGTAAGTTGTGTTATTAACTATAACTAAATACTGCTTAATTCTATCAGCACAGAAGATGACGTAAGGTTGAATTGTTGTGTTCTCGTTAGCGTTAATTATTCGAAGGTTTTCCTGGACGTCTTTCAATTCAGAAATATTCTGTAAGAGTTATTAAATTATTGAATAATTGAAAAAATAATTTCCTTTATCCTAGTTGTTTCTTTCTTAAGTTTATTTATGTTTAGCAATAGCTTATTTTAAATTAGTTTTCTTAACTTTTATAAACAAATATTTAGAAACAAATAGTTATACAGCAATTATTTATTTTTTATATTAATATTTACTTTAAAGTTCGTACAACAAAACTTTTAAATATAAAATTATTCAACTTATTTGGTTACATGCACTGTTTTGAAAATAATTCATGAACATTATTAAAAATATTTGCTTCATATAGATTTTTGTAACGGATATATATTAAAATATATACAATACTAACCTCAACTTTAACGATGAAATATTTTGTAACTTCCTCAACCTTTACATTTCTAGGCGGGTTAATTAAAAACGGCAACAACAACAATGCAATTGCTTTCAAATTTGGAGAATCAGCTGGAAAATTTTCATTCAATATAAAAAAGTTATACAATTCTCGTTACTCGTTTTACTACTACTACTCAAGATTTTACTCGTTATTTGGTGCAAATTTAATAACAAGATAAATAAATGTTTTTAATGTCCAATTTTAAATAATTGTTCTTTATCCTTTTTTTATTGGCTGTCGTGCAATAATAACGAAGCAAAAACTTTCAGTGACAATAAAATTTTGTTCTATTTTGTTGCTACATAAAATGCACGATTTTACAAACCTTCTTCAGTCAATTCTTCATATTCGGGACATAGCTTTATCAATTTTTCCTTTTAATATTAAGAGCAAATTTTAAAATTTTGCGTGAAATCGTTGGCCAATTTAACTCAAAATTGTTATACTGCGTAGGATATAATATTTTGAAATCTTCCTTTAGCTGTATCATAAATAAATTTCAATTTTTCCGAAACAATTTCTTTAAGGAAATTTTTGTTTTTCACTCACCAAAATGTAACCCGCAGCAGTTTGTAAAATTTTGAAAATCTCGTAGAAAGCTTCTATTGACACATCTTTATAAATTATACGTGCTTTGTGCGATGCTATCCAGAAGTTTCTTACATCTTGGTCGATCTGCAGGCATTGTTTTAAAAACTCAACTTTTGATACGATGTCTTCATCTACAATTACTGAAATTTATTAATTAGTACTATATAAGAAAACATAAAAATTATTATATTATTAAAAAATATTCTATTGCATTTGTATAACTTAAAGGTCAATTCTTTCTGGAAACAGTAAAAATATTTAATCGATTAAGCAACACGAAAATCATATAAACGTTTAAACGAAACATAACAAATTTCTTATAGAAAAAAGAAAAAAAATTAATTAATCTTATTTATTTGATTTCAGGGGGTGAAAATATTCAATTTATATAGGTTCATGTTTTATAATATAAGGCATTTTAGGATTTTGAACCGTTAGTGCAATTATTATAGTGAATTAATAGTGTAATTACCAGCTGAATTAATATCCACAACGTTTGTTGCTGGGGCTTTATGGATCTTATTCCCTTTTTTAATATTTTTATTTATTATGGATAAGTGAGTTAATTTTTTTCTAATATCATTTATTTTGTAGAATAAATTCCGGATGCAGCAATTACTTCTTTTCCATTTATGATTCTCGGTGCATAAAATATCGTATCTTTTATTAAAGGGAACGTTTTACGAAGTAAAACGTCTAATTCCTTCAATCGCTCTTCAGATATCCTGAAAAATAATTATTTTATTGAAAGAGAGAAGAGATTTACAATTAAACAACTAACTTCAAAACAGAAAAGAAATTTTTAAAAGTATATATTAGTTTTAATAAAAGAAATCATTAGAGGGCTTATTTTATAGCAATGAAAATAGTACTTTTTTATACATGTACGGAAGTGGAATTTTGTGTACATTCCTAAGAGACAAGTGTACATATATACTATTAAAGTACAAATTAATAATAATATTTATTTATAAAGCGTAAATGTATGATGATCTTTAAAAGAAATACATGGATTTTCTCGATTAAATAGTTTTAATTAAATAAATCTTACCTTAATGAAGGTGCACTTTTTAATAACTTTTTTTCTATTACGACGTCAGATAATACTTTCGTATTTAATTTTGAGCCCAGTTCATAGGCTTCTAATACATAATATCTGCCTCGAAAATCATTATACAGCATGCAGTATGCAGGGTTGTTCAAATCTACAACGTATATAGGTGATCACATATATTATTATGCACAAATCACAAAATAAATCTGATTTAAGCAGAGGGGGGAGGGTGAGCGATTTCTCACGCTGTTGATAATTTTGCACGCCGCAGTCATCCAAGACGGAACCGAGTGCAAGAAATCATCATCCAAGCGAAAAGTGTCCACTCCCGTTTGTTACACACTGTATTTTTTTAAATAATGAATTTGTTTTTTTTTCATATATATATATATATATATATATGTGTGTGTGTGTATGTAAGTTTTTACGCCGGAGCGAGTAGGGATCATTCCTGTCATACTATCTATCCGTTTTTTAATTTTTGTTTTTAATTAAAGAGAATGTATTCTTCTAACGAAATAGTACGGTTGTGATTAATAAAAATAAATAGTGATCTAGCAATTATTGTTTTTTCAAGGGGAAAATGCCGGTTTACGAGAAAATTTTTCCCATCTCTACTTTACAGACTTGCCGTTTGATTAAAAATAACCCAATTCCTTGTCGACACGATCACGCTCTTATTATTAATCCCTCCCGCATTGCGCGCTTCGCACTCTGGCACCACGAATAAACAAACCTGCACGCAGATCGACTTTCTCAGGCGCCCGGTCGTCGATGCTCGCTCTCACCCGCTCGTCAATAATCTCCGTCAGCTCTCAGACGCAGTTCGAACACAGAACACCTTTTTGCTGCCGACGCTCGTGCCAGAATATCCACCGCTACAAGTCCTTCCGCGGTTCTCCCGCGATGCTCGATTAGGGTCTTGCGCAAGTTGCTCGGACTCGCTTGTTCCTTCTATACGAAAGGCCGCGTTTATTCACGAAATAAAACGAAAAAAAATTGCCTCGAAAATAAATTAACATAGAAAATTCTAATATGAAACAAAAAATCATAAAAAATGTATAGATTTTAAAAATGCAGAAGCGCATTGTAAACAACAATAACTACTAGGTCGCTATTTATTTTTATCAAACACGAACTTACTATTTTGATAGAGGTATACATTCCCTTTAAGATACTACCGCTAAAAGATGCTAAAAAGTAGATAGTAGCGTAGGAAAGATTCTTGTATAAAATCGGTTTTTCATAAAAAATAATAATAATTATAATATCAGTTATTATACTATTACTGCCAAAGTGCATATATTATTTTTTTAGCGAGGCCATTGAATATGTGAAAATAACTTTACCTCGATTGATCAGCACATTTTTTTGAGATGACATTTCTGCAGCTGTTAAATTAAATTCAGAATTTTTGGTAGATCCGTCATTAGTAAGAACATGTTGTTCTTGTTCATCTGTAAGAGTACATAATAAGTTTTATTAAATATTCAAATTTTACTGAAGAATCTCTAAAAGTAAATTTACTAATTAGTGATTCTTATAAATTTAAATATATATATTATAATTTAAATATATATATTATAAAAATAAAGCAGCAAAAATATTAAATGAAAGTAATTACATGCAATAGTTTCCACGGAGAGATGTTCTTCATGGCCAAGTATTATTATATCCATATTATCCACATCGTTTTCAATGACATTAAATTCCACGTTTGTGTCTTCTTCATTTAATTTTAACAGTTTTGATTCCGTGCATAATGATTCCATACTGCCTGACCTTTTGAAATAATTTTCAATAAAGGGGAAAAACTGACGTTGAAATTTTATTTGGTCACCAATAGGTTTGATTATTTCTAAAATATGCTTTTCTTTCATTTTTAGAAATGTCTCTTTATCAATTCTTTAATCTGTAAACAAAGGCAAACATAAATAAAATGTCGACTAAATAAGTCTGAGTATAATATAAAATTTGTATTCAGTTTAAAAAAAAGTAAAAAAATATATCAAGAAAAAAACTAGTTGTAGTTATCAAATTGTGATAGTAAATATAGCAACGATGAAATACTAGTTATACTGAAAATTCGGAAAGTTAAATTAACTTCCAAATTCACAGGTAAATCTACTGTGTAAAAAGAAGAAATTGCTTTTTTCGGTGTATATTTAATTGCATTAAATAAAGATTTATGAATTTGAATAAAGTTTTTTAACACTTACTTTCAAAGAGTGGCAAGAGGAGCTCTAATTTCCATTGGGTTAAAATTGATTTAACAAATACATCCATATTTTCAGCAAACAAATAGCAACGCTAGTCACAAACAAGCTCTCAACGCGAAGAACAAACGCATAATGCCGAGAATTTACCACGAACATATCGTAGCACCAACGTAAACAGAAAAGAACAACATTCAAACATTCTTAAAATTTTAAAGCGTCGGCTATGTAAGCCTAAAATAATGCGTGAAATCAATGATTATATTAACAACAAGATTCAAAACAGAAAAAAAATGTTTCAAAGTATTTATTAGTTTTAATAAAAGAAATCATTAGAGGGCTTATTTTATAGCAATGAAAATAGTACATTTTTATACATGTACGGAAGTGAAATTTTGTGTACATTCCTAAGAGAAAAGTGTACATATATACTATTGAAATACAAATTAATAATAATATTTATTTTGCATTGTTGCTAATTATTACTTAAAGAATGTATTATTATTTGCATACTTAAATACTTCATAATAGCATGCCGTATTTTAAAATTAAATACACAAATTTATTTTAAAACTTTTGCCAATTAATATGTACACTAGCAGTTTTTCCTCCCTCGCACACGCTCGGTCCATTGATTTGATGTTTTTAAAATGCATTATTATGCATCTGGGGAAAAAAATGCATTTTTGTGCATCTGGCAATTGTCACTTTAATATAATATATAATATAATAGAGAATAATATATAATAGAGGATAAGATAAGATAAGATAAGATAAGATAAGATAAGATAAGATAAGACAAGATTTCATTATACTTAGGCAGTATTCGCAATTTTAATAAAATGTTCATAATTGCCTTTTTTAAGAGTTACCTTTTTTTCAAGGAGAATCTCCTTTTTTGTTAAGGAGTTTCTCCTTTTTCGTTTAGGAGTTTCTCCTTTTTTTCAAGGAGAAACTCCTAATTTTGGAAAAAGGAGAATCTCCTTTTTTGTTTAGGAGTTTCTCCTTTTTCGTTAAGAAGTTTCTCCTTTTTCGTTAAGGAGTTTCTCCTTTTTTTTGAAAAAGGAGAATTTCCTTTCCAGTTTTAGGAGAATCTCGTTTTTCGTTAAGGAGTTTCTCCTTTTCCTGTTAATCCCTAAAGGGCAGACATCTTCAGGTTCGAGAAACCACTCCTCACACACTCTCCGACTGCCGCCTATGATTTTAGGGCAGCGATACAGGAGAGGCATGGGAGTTTCCTCCTCTCCCCCACAGAGTCTACAGATGCTCTCAGTGCCTGATCCTATCCTCTTTTTAAAGTGTGCCAGGTCACAATGGCCCGTCAACCACTCCGCTACCTTGCTAATGTCGTTTTTGGGGAGATTTAACAGCTCACCCACCCATCCTGCCGGGACAGACTCTGCGTTAAACGCTTTGGTATCTCTGCAGTACTGGCACCCTACCCATTTGTTGGTCTGCTCCTTTCTAATCCAGGTCTGGACTCTGTTGTCTAGTTCGCTCCCTGGTAGAGCTGTATCTACGGCGATTGCCCTAAGCCCCACCGCACCCCTCTTAGCAAGTCTGTCAGCCTTCTCGTTGCCACGAATGCCTGCATGACCAGCTACCCATTCCAACTTGACGGTGCATCTTTTTGCCAAGTTGTCAAGTGATGTCCTGCACGCCAGAACCTCCGAGAAGGTAATTGTCACCTTGCTAAGTGCCGCGATGGCGTCCCTACTGTCCGAGTTTTTGACAACCTTCCGGTTTGTCCACCCCTCATCAAGCATAGCCTCCACGCAGCTCCTGATAGCTCTCACTTTCGCTCGGAAGACCGTGGCGTATGGTCTTAGTGAAAGCATGATTTCTCTGCTGCTCCCTTTTAGCCACGCAGCCCCACCTACCCCTAGTTCATTCTTAGAACCGTCCGTGAACCAGCTAAAGCCTGGCTGGTCCTCCTCCCTTTGTTGTGAGCTCGCTACCTCAAAGTTTCTTTTAAACCTATAGCAGCGAGTGACCTTATCTAGCCTAGCACCTCGCCTCTGATCTGTGTCGATACACTCGACGATCTCAGCGTCCTCGTGCTTAGGCCAGTCCTTTGAAACTCTAATCTTTGCCTTAAGCGCTGCCGCTCTCACCAGTGTACCAAGAGGTGGGAAGTCCAACATTACCTCCAATGCCTTCAGTGGTGTTGATCTTCTGACCCTCATTATGCCCCTTATAACCAAACCTTGCAATCTGTCTAGAAGCATATTACCTGTCTTCAATCTACATCGAGGCCACCATGCGATGGCACCATGCAGGAGCATTGGTCTGAGGACCGCCGTATAGAGCCACAGGATCATCTTGGGTTTCAATCCCCAGATTGCCCCAAAGGCTCACCTGCAAGCCCAGAAAGCAGCCGTAAAGCTTCTTTTCTTGCTCTCCAAGTGTTTACCCCAGTTCAGTCTCGAGTCGAATATCACCCCCAGGTATTTTGCCTCACTCGACAATGAGAGTGATTTACCGAAGAGCTTAATGGGTTCCATTTTCTTTACCTTATACTTGGTGGTGAAGTTGACTAGTACCGTTTTGTCAGGGTTAATGGACAGTTCCACTTCCTTACACTATGCCTCCACTATGCCTAATGCAAAATTCATCAGGCCTGCTAACGTCCCTTCGTCATGACCCATTACCAGGATTAAGACGTCGTCGGAATAAGCCTGAGCATAAATGCCCATTTCATTCAGCCTAACCAGCAGCTCGTCTACGACCAGGGACCACTCCGTGGGTGATAGTACACCGCCCTGTGGACAGCCCTTCCACACCCGGCCGCCTCCAGTCGCCGACCCCCCACTGTGCCTCAACTACTCTCCCTGTAAGGGAGCTGTGTAGCCACCTCACTAGTGACCTGGGAATATCATGCCTCTCCGCACCCCGGCATATATTCCTTTCTGTCGTGAAATTAAAGCCACCTTCTACGTCAAGGAACGCAGCTAATACCATGCCTTTATTTCTCATCCCCTTCTTGATCCTAGTGGTTGCCTCGTCAAGTGCTGATTCCACCGACTTCCGCTCCCTGTAAGCATGATGTGCAGCGTGCAGAGGGTGAGTCATTAGGGGACCATCCTTGATTCCTCGGTCCACTAGTCTCTCTAAGGTCTTAAGCATGAACGACGTCAGACTTCTTGGTCTAAAGTCTTTGACGTTTTTTTGTGCTTGCTTACCGGGCTTCGGTATAAAGATAACCTTGGCCTTCTTCCATTCGGTTGGTATGTAGCCGAACGCCAGACAAGCCTTGAAGACTTTCATCAGCGGTTTCAACAGTAAATCCACTCCCTTTTGCAGTAGGGCTAGAAAAACGCCGTCGACCCCTACTGCTTTATAGGGTTCGAAGGAGCCGATGGCCAATTTGACCCTATCGCTAGATACAAACTGATCCACCTCTGCCCAGTCCTGTCCAGAGAGCTCAGCTATTGATTGCTCTGGCAGTACCTGCGATCCTAACCCTGGGAAATGGGCAGTCAACAGGCACTCAAGAGCTTCCTTATTGTCAGCTGCCCATTCCCCTGAGGATTTCTTAATCTTCCAGCCTTCCCTTTTTGCCGTCTCGAGAGCTTTTTTATACTCCCTCCTGGCATCCTTATAGGCCGCCAGTTCCTCGGAACCTCTTTTCCTCTTCCATATGTTGAACAGCTTGCCGACCTCCTTGCGCAGGGCACCCAGCCGGGGTGTCCACCAGGGCACACTTTTACCCTGTCCGCGTTTCGTTGGACGACAGCTGTCCTCGAAGGCGCCTATTATGGCAGAATGGATCCTGCCACAAAACCTTTCAATATCTTCCGTGTTGTTTAACCCCCCCGTGACGTCCGGAAGTTTCTCTGCCAGACGGCTGCGGTACAGTTCCCAGTTTATTTTCCTGGGATTACTTCTAATCAGTATCTCCTTGGTTATCTCCCCTAGCTCAAATCGGATCTGTCCATGGTCCGATAGGGAGATCTCATCCGCCATTCTCCATCCCCGGACCCTTGGAACGATCTCCTTCGTAGCCAGGGTGATATCGATAATCTCTTCTCTCCTGCAGTCTCTGAAAGTCGGGACCCTACCTCTATTGAGGATATCAAGCTCCGTCGAGCAGAGATACTCCAATAGTTTCTTACCTCGTTCGTTGCAGTTCGAGCCGCCCCACACAAGGTGATGTGCGTTTGCGTCGCACCCTATCAAAACTTCCCTGCCTCTCCTGGACTCGCAGAGTCTGATTCTGCTGGCCCATTCGCTTCAGGATCACTTCCACGGCGTGCTCTCCTTCAACGAAGATCGTTGCCCTCTCCATCTTTTGGAGGGCGCTTTGCTCCACCAATCGGAGCTTGGCGCCCTCCCATGGAGTCCAGCCAGGAGCGCTGCGGATCAGCCACTCCTTGTCTGCTGGGGTGGCGCAGTGGAAAATCCTCGCCCCCCGCATCAGCCAATTGCCCTTGAAGCAGGGATAGCGGCCCTCTGTTACTTCCCTGCTACTTGTTAACTTCCCTGCTCCTCCGTTAGGCGCATCTCCGGGTACATCTCAGGAACGACAGCCAATTTAAGTTCGTTGGCTGTCGCCTGGCTGTAGGTAGCTCCTGCACCTTCATTAATTTTTTTTACCTGTCTGGGGGTAGATTCCCCTGAGGATCCATCCCCCCGACTCCTTTTAAGCGATTCCCCTGGTGCTTTGAGGAGGGCGGGAATGTCAACCGCGAAGCCGGCAGGGCCTCATTGGACCGCCTGCTCCCGCTTCTTCAGCCGCCTCTTCCTCTCTGCACCCGAAATCTTCTTTTTCCTTGGAAACGCAGAGTCCATTCGTGTGGCCGACGTCAGCGAGTTTTCGCTGCCCGAAGAACAGCTGAAACCAGCCTCTGTCGTCCCACAGACCTCCATATGCGTCCTTCCTTCCTCACTGGTCCCGGGCCCTAGGGGCCCTGTCCCTGTGGGAAGTTCCTTTGAGCTAGGGATCTCAGTGCGAGACGACACGGTGTGCTCGCTTTCTTTATTTGTGTTTGTGTCCATGATTGAAGTGTGAATGGTGTGGGTGGGGTGTTAGTGTATAATGATGTAGTGACGGCTCAAACGAGCCCAGACTGCACCGAGCGTCAACCGCCCCCCGCGCCCTTTGGCATCCTCGCCCCGTCGCGGCGCTGTGGCCTCGGAGGAGCCCCCCCCCCCCCGGTCCAGTATCTTCCTGCCCGGGCGCTACACGGCACTACTAGGCCGAGGGGGATTATTCGCCAGATGATAGGGCAGCCGGTCCGGTCAGCTACACCGTAACGTGGGCCCCTGTCCTGTCTGGCGGCCTAGCCGTATCGAACCTAGTTTTTCCCCTGTACCCTCAGCCCCGCACCAAGACATCTCCGCCTCTAGGCCGGTGACAGCCTATCACGGTACGGCCACAAGCTACCGACGTGTAAGTGTGAGTATCTGTGATGTGTTCCGTGGGGCCCCACCCGGCCACCACGGGGGTTGTTCCTTAGTTGCCCCGTCAGCCTCAGTCACATGCTGAGTCCTGCAAGCAGGTCCCAGCACCCCTTGTCCTGTGGACACGCCCTGAAAGCACTGCCTCCTGGCGCGTCCCTACAGCCAAACACTATACTGTCGCCTCATCCACATGAAGAGCCCTTTTTACGGGGATTCCTATCATTCACTGAAGAGCCCTTTTTACGGGGATTCGGTCATTCACGTGAAGAGTCCTTTTTACGGGGATTCCGTCCCTTTCATACGCATCCATAACCAGTATCCATTCACATAAAGAGCCCTTTTTACGGGGATTCCGTCTCATTCACGTACCTTTCAGATGGTGCAAGGGTAAGTGGCCCAGTGGTCTGACGAGGCTCAAGCCCTTCCTCCATCGGCAAGGTCTCACAACCCATAGGAAGAGACGCTGTACAATAATATTTCATGAATTATTTAGAAAATAATTTTTTGGGTGCTTGCGAAAATCTTTAATTATTTTATTATAGAATGAGTTACTATTTCTGCAATATTAATCTATTTTCATACACAAATTATTTTAAAATCCTTTCAGAAATAATTATTGAATTAATTTTTATTCCAATAAAATTTAATTCGCGAATTAATTCTGAACGTATGTGAAATTATTTCTTGAATTATTATAAATAAGCAAAAAAAATCTTTTTTCAATTCCTTTATAAAATAATTTTAAATTATTTCATGCATTATTTTTTGAATTAATATTTTTTAATTTCTGGAAATATATTTGAAATAGTACTGCATTATTTTCTTTTATAATTATTTATATATTAATTCTCTGAATTAATTCACAAATTAATTAAAAAAATTAATGTGTGGGGGATGCCTATTTAAGTCGCGCGACGCTTTTCGCCCGGGCAAAGCGAGGAAGATAAGTCGCACGACCTACATAATCTCTTACGGTTTAGTACTATACGATAATTGATAGTATGAGTGTTGTGATATAGTATTTTAAGGTCCCCGTACTATTCACTGACGGACCAACGGGCTGTATTCTATTCTACTCAAATTCGCTACACTAACAGCAACAAAACACCCAAACCCTTATCTCACGCGGAATCCAACACTGCAAAAACTCACTAATGTTAAAGGGCGCCAGGTGCTTGTGCATCGTCTTGGTCCGGTTGTCCGGTTAGCTCAGACTCAAGGATGGTCGTTGACGCACCAAGTCCGGGGATGTCCTCGGTGACTGAGGCAAAATCCGATGCCCTGCTTTCTGTTACCGCTGTCGCTGCTGGGTCTAATCGCCGCCCGTGATTGCTGAAAAAAACACGCTTTAAATCACAGACACTCAAGGGAAAAATATTGGCAGAGGCACTCCAATAATCACACAATCACTTTCTGTCAAAGCCGTATATTCAATTTCACGTGTGTTTTACACGGGTCGCAGTGTAATGCGTGTCGCGTCCACGAAACCGTTTGCGCGGGTGTGCACATACCGATCGTACAGCTACACTTGCTCGCCACTCTCCTCACCGCAAAATCAATCGGCGACCTCCAACCACACTCCAACAACTTCCCTACAATACCCTACTAAAACTCCTAAACTAATATCCCACGAATCCACTACTACACGACTCCCATTGAACTTCCCTGCAACTACCTCCAGAAATCTACCAACTATGGCGGTCGGTACGTGGTGCTCGGCCGGCGGAAACTGAATAGGCGAGGAAGAGGGTCGGGACGCTAGGCGCGAGAGAGACAGCACTCGCGGTGGGAGAGAGAGCGCGCGCGGCGAACGAGAGAGGGAACGCGCGGAGCGAGAGAGACGGCGCGCTATGTGCGAGAGAGAGAGAGGGAGATGCGTGCGGCCATGGGAGTGAGAGAGAGACTATCTATCTCCGCTCCTATGCGTCGTAGGATGATGAGAGACGGCGCGTTCGACTCGTGATCGCCGGGGCTCTCATGCCCGGTGCTCGCCTCCGCCAGGGCGACAGGTCGCACCTCCGCGAGGGCGTGAATACCGCCGCGCGACCTCAGGTCCGTGGGGGCGCTCGAGTCGAGATTTTACAATCGACGCGCAAACCGGCGCGTCGATCGTTGACATGTATATGTCGATGTGGGTTAGAGTGAGAGAGAGAATTCGCGACGCGGACAGAACGGCGGTTTACGAATTAAACCGCCATCGCGTCAGAAAGCGCCGGGAATGCGCAGGGCTTTCCCAAAAAGGAATTCTGCCGGACTTCGACGTTGAGACGGATATGGGTGTGCAGTCCAAGCAGTATCACAGGAAGAAGATGAGACCATTCCGAGCGGTCTCCATGGCACATGAGTGCTGCTTTCATGTTGCGATGAAAACGCTCTACCATGCCATTTGATTTAGGATGGTAGGGAGTTGTGCGAATACGGCCCGTGCCAGTGAGTTTAAGTGACTCATTGAAAAGTTGCGATTCAAACTGAGCATCTTGGTTGGACGTGATAACTAAAAAAGAGCCATAGCGGGTAATCCAATTGTTGTAAAGCGCTTTAGCCACTGTTGCGGTCGAGATTTCTGCCAACGGAATGGCCTCCGGTCACCTGGAGTACCTATAGATAATGGTCAGGAAATATCTGTAGCCGTAGCTGTCTGGCAATCTTCCTACTAAATCAATGTGAATATGGTCGAAATGACCGTCTGGAGTGTTGAAATGTTGGGGAATTGTATGATTGTATCTCGTGATCTTGGATTTTTGACAAGCCACACAAGATTTACACCACGCAGCTATATCGCGGCTCATGTTGGGCCAAACGGATTGCTACTGTATGAGTTTGGTTGTGGCTTTTATGCCAGGATGTGATAATGAGTGAAAAGCATCAAAGAGTTTTTTCCTAATCACTGTGGGAATGAAGGGGCGAATCGCGTCATCCTTGATATCACACTAAAATGGTGAGTGATTAGAGCCCCAAGTTAATTTTTGTAACTTGAGTGGGTGACTAGGATCGTTGATGATTTGTTTCAGCTGCTCATCTTTGAGCTGTTCCGCGCAGAGAAAAGATAGATCCTGTTTGGTTTTCTGAAAAGCTTGTTCAGCTTCCGGATTTCACGCAATAGGGCGCTTATCCTTCTTTTTAGCTCCTTTGATAAATTCGTTCAGCGGAGCTTAAGTTTTGGCCGCTTTAGGTAAAAGACGCCTGTAGCTGTTGATAAGACCTAAGAATCTACGCATATCGTCGACTGTTTGGGGCTTTGGAAAATCTTTGATGATCTGCACTTTTTCAGGATTAGGCTTAAATCCCTGTGCTGAGATCAAGTGTCCGAGAAAAACTAATTCGGTAGCACCAAAAACACATTTTTCGAAATTGGCTTGAAGACCAAATTTTGTTAATCAATCTAGGACAATTCTTAAGTGTTTCTCATGCTCTTCCCGAGCTGAAGAAGTTATGAGAATATCGTCGATGTAGATGAAGATGAAGTCTAAATCACCCAGCGCTGAATAAATATACCTTTGAAAAGACTGCAATGCATTTCTTAAACCAAACGTCATCGCAGGAAACTCGTAAAGACCAAACGGCGTAATAACCGCTGTCTTCTGAACGTCTTCAGGGGCTACCGGAATCTGATAAAACGCCTGTCGTAAATCTATAGCCGAGAAAATGTTTTTGCCATATAGAAATGTGGTAAAATCATGTGTGTGAGGCACTGGAAATCGGTCAGGAGTAGTGACTGAATTTAGGCGCCTATAGTCACCACAGATACGCCATTCACCGTTCTTCTTCGGAATCATATGAATGGGACTGGCCGAGGGACTGCTTGACGGTCTACAAATGCCTAGCTCGCACATTTTCTTGAACTCAGCTTTTGCAGCATTTAACTTATTGGGCGGAAGCCTCCGGGCCCTTTGCGCGATTGGGGGACCAGTCGTGGTTATGTGATGCTGAACATTTTGATTGTTCGAAAATGTCGCTTGTTGTGGTCCAAAAACTTTAGCATGCTGCGCAAGAATGCGAGCATATTTGTGATTGGGCTTCACGAAGAAGATCTGAGGGTCGATAACCTTTTTGCTGAAGGCGTCGGCAAAAGTATTTTGATTGCCGTCTATAAGACTACGGCATTTTAGATCCAGTAAGAGATTGTAATGAGACAGCACGTCTGCGCCTAAAATGGCTTGCAAGACGTCTGCTACAATGAAATTCCAAGAAATGGCGTATGGTAAGCCAATGTGAATTTTACGACGTTGAGTGTCATAGGTTTTAATTGAAGAACCGTTAACGGCATGAAGCTCGAAACCCGAAGGCTGATAGGGCCAGTTGACCGGTTTCGGAATGACTGAAATGTCAGCGCCGGTGTCCACGAGGAAATCGCGGTTCGAGTATTTATTTCTGAGGTGGAGACGAAAGCTTTCTATTACCGGACCGTTTGTCTCCGTAACAGCCGGAGAGACTAGTTTTTTGATTCTGAAGACTCAGAGTTTGGAGGTGCGGGAGTTTTCTTTGGTTTGGAAGTAACCATCGAGTAATTCTGATTTGCACCTCTTACCCATTTGCAAGGAAGTTTGCATTTGAAGGCATCTTTACCATAATAGTTATGATAGATGCAAAAACCTTTGGATTTGTCAAAAATGGGTTCCTTGTTCCTGAACGCGGACCTGCCTCGCGAATTAGAACGAGATTTACTATTGTTCAGACTTTGTATGAACATATTTAGAAATAAGCAAAAGAAAGGACAACTTACGAACTTAAAAAAATGTATATAATTTACGATCTTAGAATAAGTTTAGCCAGGAGCCGAGGTACGTGTGCCTCGGGAACTTTTACTTCTTAATTTTTGTTCTAATCTCTGCTCAAAAATGTGAAGAGCTGAGCGAGTCCCCTTCCTGCTTAATCCTTAAAAATAATACCTCCCTTGTTTTCTAATAGTATAGCGCAAAGATTTTCCGACGTACACTCGGGTTGACCATATGTACCGCAGGCAGTGTCATAAATGACCCTTATTTAGATCAGCTGCTTGGGAAATATAAAAAAGCGGCATCGCTTCGCACCGCTGCCGACGCTATGCTCTTGCCCTGATACGACAAGACAAATCAGTCTCGATTTTGGCACGTCAAGATCGAGGAAACACACGCGCAGACAAATACACGCGTACGTCACGAAATAGTGTAACTTGTACAATTCTTAGTTTTAATTAAATAAATATATTAAATTTAACACGGCGTCGATTCATTTTAAAAATTCGACGCGATCAACTATTATCCCTCTGCTGGGGCCTGGATTGCCTGCTCTGCGAGAGGTTATTCTGTGAGGCAACAGTGTTGACTGTGGAATTTTTGATGATGTTATAAACTGCATCAGCAGTCGTAACCATGTACACTTCCGTACGCAGAGCCACTATCGCGCATTGAATCTGCTTGTCCAGGGAACTTTTCCACATGGTTAGCATGGTACTAGAGGAAACCTGGTCTGCTGCAAGGTTCTTCATCTCTGCAAGCAGGTCTGAACGTTTGCGGTCATCGGTTGGAATTCCTTTCAACAATCTAGGAAGTCTCTGCTCTTGCGTCTGAGCGTATTTCCCTAAAAAGGCTTTCTTGATGATTTCATATTTTAAACCAGTAGGAGCATTTATAATTCTATCAGCGATAACGCAAAATTCATCCTGTCTGAGATTTCTTATGACAAAACAATATTTGTAGTTGTCATCGAGAATGTTATGAGCAGTGAATAAATCCTCAGCAATCTTAAACCAAGCTTCTAGATTTTCTGTGCAAAACTGAGTGAACCTAATGTCCGGAGGATTGCGAAAACCCGAATTTGTGTAAAGATTGACTTGCGTGCTTGGATGCACTGCATTTGGCTGTAAAGTGGTCGAAAGAATTTGTAAATTTCTCGTATTTAAAAGAAAGTCCTGATTAGAATTAGGGAACTCTGTACTCTGCTGTAAAGCGGCAAGAGGATTTATAGAATCTGAGTTCGAGGCATTGTTAAAAATGCTTTGGGAGCTTGGCTGTAAAGAGGCCGTTGAGCTCTGAACACTAGTACTGTGTGGTGTTTCCTTGACGACCGTAGGAGGAGAAATGAGCTGTTCCTTTATCAGCTTCAATTCCTCCATCATTGACGCTAAAGACATTTTTAATTGCGAGTTCTCTGCTCGAAGAACATCTACCGCTAATTTGTCTTCATCGTTCTTGATAGAGTTTTGGGCCGACTCGTCCGAAGAATACGTCGCGTCTTTAGGCATCATGCCGATGGTCGAGTGAACGACTTTGTTGCACGGTCTAACAAAGGCTAGTATATGTATTTGTGAAATTCGACATTAAAACGTGACTCGAGGACTAAAAGAAATTTTTTGAAAAATTTCAAATCATTGGGAGTGACATTGCATCACCTGTTTAGATATCATCCTTGTTATCAAATCAGCTGTTCACACAGTTGTGATAAGTTATATCACGTAATAATCATTTGGCTTTGTACTGTATTGATTTATTAGCTTGTCCGTATTGTTAAGCGAGGTTCGTTAAGTATGTGCCACTCGGTGGTCACGCAAGGGACGCATTATAACGTTAACTTGTTTTTACAACAATAAAATCAAAGGTTTATAATTCAATTGCAAAGATTATTTTGCTTTTTTTTCTATATAAAGACTTCCACTTGATTTTGACATATAAATCCATCAGAACAAAAGGCCTCGCTATAAAAAACTTGGGTATCTTTGTTTAAATGTTTTGTTAAACTTCGCATCATATAGTCATTTTAAAATAGATGTAAATTGAAACTGATCCTCTTTTTAATCTTTTACAATACTTTTTTTGTCATTTTGTAGAATTATACAGAAAAGTAATATTAGTGTAAGCTGCAGGACAAATTCCCGTATTTATTCTGTAGTATCCTCTGAATTTTATCATAAATATGTTAATATTTTTTTGCTTACTAGAGACTTTGTTATTTATTTAATTCTTTTTACTTTTTATACTAAATAGAAACTAATAATTAATGAATTAATTTAGAATTTATCATGCAGTCTATTTATTACAAGATGATAATCTACTTATTTGAGGAAGAAATCGTTTATACGTGTTAGCAAATTAATCGTCCGCTTATAATAAGTAGATTTTCCAGAGCTGTTTAATAGATTCTTCTATTATCTGTTAAATGAGAGTAAATTTTTGTGAATGTACATAATAATTTTTAATGTATTATCTTTTCAAGGATCGTATCGAACAACTTTTAGTCCATTAAATTATTAAGTAAATAAGTAAACCCCCTTACCAACAACGAGTAAAGTGAATTATTTATCTTATTTATTAATACCAGTTGATACAAATATTATCAATTACAAAATTAGTATGTATATATATGTATATGCAAGTTATAAAAATATATATAACCCAGCAGAGAGTAACTTTTATTATTAAAATAAATAAAATTAAATAAGTATAAATAATATTAATAAAATTTTCATTTGTCACAGAAAAATATCGCCAGACATCCTGCCGTCGTGTTCACAGGGGGTGTTCCGGCAGCGCTCGTTTCGCGCGTCGACAAACACGGGGGCGGCGAGCGTCACCGGCGCCGGCGGCTCCACGGCGACGACGACGACGACTACGTCAACGCGCTCGCAGCTGCTCGCCTCATCCAAAAATACCATCGAGTCGTCTCTAGCGGCGCTCCTCTCCGACAATAACTTATCCGGCGTTAAAAGCGCCCGACAAGCGGTGAGCTTTCCTTTTTTGCGTATATATACACTCGTGAGAACGCAGTGCGACGAATATACGGCAATTTATTTGTTTAAAGAGCAGCGCACTGTTGCGTACGTTCTGTGTACATACACTGTTGTGTAGTTCTGTGGCTCTCCCATGAGGCCAGCACTCTCCGCAGGATGAAATAAAGATGTATTGCCTCATAGTATAATAGGCCAATCTAACCTTGAAGGCTAATCTACTACACAGAGTAAGTATCTTTTCAATCTCCATCTCCATTCTCGAGGCTATAAGTACTGCCTAAGAGACACACGCAGTGTATTTAAGAGCAACGGTTTTTCGTATTCTCAGTCAAAACTTCTTCTCCGTTGGGTACGAGAATTCCTACTCTTGTGGGGTGGGAAATTATGAGGGTGATAGGGCCATTATACAGGGAAATAGTGTGTGCGCGTACTCGTGTTAGCCTGGTGGGTAGGTAGGCTTGCAACTCTTCAGTTCTGCATGGAGCTAAGCTCTAGCTAAGTTCCGTGTGAGAACTATTTAACTACAATTATGTATGCCAATCTGATATAGGTGTAAATCACCATGTCACAATTTTTAAAAAAAAATTCATAATCTTTAATCTCATGTCAAAACATTAGTGCAATTTTTAATATTTTCATTACTTTGATGGTGCACATTTAAGGGGGCCAGCCTGGGTTAAAATCTTTAAAAAATCGATTTTTTTTATCGTCTTATTCGATAGGAAATTTACTTTAGAGTACGTTACAATTATTTGTTTTACCAAAAAAAAAATTTTTTCTAAGTTATAATTAAAAAAATTAAAAAATATTTTTTTGTAAAAATGAAATTTTTAAAAATTATATTTAGTACTTAATTATTTATACATATATTATTTATGTACAAAGCCCATTTAAAACAACATATAGCCTCAAAAATGCATTTGTATTATAAAAAATGTTACATATGTATATTATACGTATATTACACGTATATTACATTGTACCTGTAATTCACCGACAGTGGTAAATTCGAATTCTTTTTCCTAGAAAACCTGCTAGATATTTCGATATCAATCAAATTACTTCAGTTCAAAATATTAAAATTTTGTGTAAATTAGTGGCTCTTTTTTTATAACAATACTATGGAGCCTGATTCAAGAAACAGGTTGCCAGGAGCATCTGATTATAAAAAAAGGAAATTTGGTAGAAGGCAGAAGAAGAAGAAAGTTTTTAGTCGGAGCGAGGATGGACAATTTGGTTATTCTGCATCTAATGTAGAAATATCAAAATCGAGCCAAAAACTGAGCACAACATATGTTCGAGTGACTAATAGTGATGTGCAAAATAGAATAATTGACATCTCTATTCTATTTCCACAATTAGAAGAATTTTTATGTTGCAAATCAAGCCATGGGTCTGTGGAATTTTTTGAAGTGGATGCCAGAAGTCTAGGCTCGCAGATAAACATTACTTGTAAAAGTTGTAAAAAGACTACTTTTATCAATACAAGTAGAAAAATAGGAAAAACATCTAATGCCTATGAAGTTAACAAACGCAGTGTACTAGCAGCTAGAATACTTGGACACGGGTTGAGTGGTTTGAAAAATTTCTGTGATGCAATGGATTTACCTTCACCTATTGTTCATAGTACTTATGACATTATAAACAGTGAACTTCAAATCGCATCAAAAGAAGTTACTAAAGAGTCTCTGAGAGCAGCTGTTCTAGAATTATGTATAAATTATTAACATTTAAAATTAATACATTGTAAGAAATTCAGATATTTTCAAAATATTGATTTGAAATATTGATTATACATTTCTTTTATATATTCTTTTAGCAATGTAATGATTCTAATTCAGACCTCAGAAATGTATCTGGCGATGGATCCTGGAGAAAGCGAGGCTTCACTTCACTGCAAGGTTTCTCAAGCCTATTCCGTTATGAAAATGGAAAGGTTATCGACGTTGCACCTAAGCAAAGCTTTTGCCGGAGTTATCAGCAGCATCCAGAAGAGGATACTGAATCCTATAAAGAATGGTGGATTACATATGAACCTAATTGCTCGGCTAACCATAAAGGTAGATTAAAACTCAAAAAAATTTCTTAATTGTGATAAAACGTATTTAATTTAATATTTAATTTATTTTACTTGCAGGTAACTCTGGAAAAATGGAAGTAGATGGAATTGTTGAAATGTTCAAGAGATCAGAATCTACTTATGGACTAAAATACAAAAACTATATTGGTGATGGTGACTCAAAAGTGTTCAAAGCAGTGTGTGAAGCCAAACCTTATGGCGAAGATTTTATTGTGCAAAAAAAAGGAATGTGTGGGCCACGTGCAAAAGAGAATGGGAAGCCGTTTAAGAAATTTAAAATCACATTACCCTCGAACGCTTCTTGCTGAAAAGAAAAAAATTGGAGGCAAAGGTCGACTTACAGCACTAGTGATTGACCAGTTGACCAGCTACTATGGAAATACGATCAGGAAACACAATGATTCAGTTGAGGATATGTCAAATGCTATCTGGGCGACCTATTATCACAAAATTTCAACTGACGACGATCCACAACATCACCTTTGCCCTGCTGGAAGTCAGAGTTGGTGTAAATGGCAGCGGATAAAAGCCACAGGAACAAAGAAGGCACTAAAGAACTTTAAACACACTTCCAGCATTCCACCAGCTATCATGAAAGTTATAAAACAAATATACACAGACTCGACGGATAAACTTTTACTTGAAAAGTGTGTTGGTGGATATACTCAAAACAACAACGAGAGTTTCAATCAGTCAGTCTGGAGATTGATTCCAAAAACACACTTCAGTGGTTTGACAGTCCTTGAAATTGGAGTTTATATTGCTGTTGTCTGCTTCAACGTTGGAAAAAAGGCATTTCTGGAGCTGATGAGAAGATTTGACGTATTACCAGGAAAAGCAGCTGTTCAGTGGGCCAAGGCAACTGACAAAGAAAGGATTTTTTATGCTGAACGACGAACAGCAGCTGCAACTCTTGAGGCACGTCAAGCCAAAAGAAAGAGAAGCCTCCCAGAAGATGATTCCTATATTCCTGGTGGTTATTAAAAATCTAAACTCCAATGAATAAGTACACTACACATTACACATAACATTTATATTGTGACGATGCCTGATCGACTCGGGCTTCGGGCCTCAATTATAGCGGAGTCGCGCTCCGTCTTGCCCCTTAGGCCACCCTTCGCCGAATCACGCTCGCACAACTCACGGTCTTTCCGCGGGCCTGACTAACTCGCGGGAACGGGATGTGAGGTGATCGGGGCAAACTCGATGAACAAGCCTTGGTTATAAATAAATTGGTTATTTATTAAACAAATCTCTGTACATGCGGCTCGCTGCCGCGGTCCGCTGACCTTATTCGCGCCGGATCGCATCGGCGCGCTAGCCGATCCTATCGCGGACGAGAGAGAGAAGGGTCGATACTTATCGCGGTTCGCACGCGCTGATGTTCGCCTCGTGGCCTTCCTCTGGAAGTCCTGCAGCAGGTCGGCTGATGTGTCTCGTTGCGGGCGTTTGACGGGCGCCTGCTCCCGGCTCAAAACCTTGCCGCTGACGGCAGCTGGTGGCAGCTTCTGGCTCGTCTGCGGGGCGAGATGGTTGCCCTCGTGAAGGTAGGCGGCTGCGGGTCTCGTATCGCGATGACGCCGTAGTCGCTGGGTCGTCTCGATGATCGTTTTCGTGGTTTGAGTCGCTCGGACGGTTATCGGGCGAGAAGAGAGATCGCGTATCTCTCGCGCGCTTGTTATGAAGGGCCGCTGAGTTTTCCCCTCTCCCTATCCGCGGGGGGTCCCCGCGCCCTGGATTGGCTAGGCGCGACGTCGCGTCGCACTTCTCTCTCGCGTCTAACCTTACTTTACGCGGTTACTAACGTGCGCAGCGTCTCCGGCGCTCATATATGCATGGAAGGTATATCGTTGTAAACGCCACGTTACAACCCCCCTGCACCGAGAGTTTTTACGTGGTAAAAACCAGCGCACGGCAGGCTTTAGCCTGCGTACATTAGTCGTACGGTTCTAAGCAGACGCAGCTGCTTGCGCATGCGTGTCGTCTGCTCCACGCGAGCATGACAGCTTGGGTGCGCTGTCTTATGTATGTGAGAATTTGTACATCATGAAATACAATTGATTTTTTACAATTTCGCTGCAAGGATATTCGCGCTATCTACTTATTTTTCCTTTTTTTCTTTATTTTTCTATGTCATAAAGAGACGCAAGTGTTTTCCTTGATTTGGGGTGAATTGGTAGGATGTGGATGCGGATGTTGGTTAAGGTCAAACAGTGAAGCATGGTTGGGTTAAACAATACAAAATTTATTCTTCGCTGAATGCTTTTACAAATTTTTACAGTTTATGAAACGCACTATAATCTATATTCTTATAAAAATGCAGTCTTTACATTTTATTTGAACGCTGTTTGGCCTATTGCTCTTCTAGATTTGGGTAGGTCGATTCCCTTACCATTAAGCCTGCGTGATACAGCCTGGAGCGAGCCTTTTGATCTCGCCTCTTCCAGGTAAAGTGGTTGAGGGGTTTCGCCTCCTTCGGTGGACCTTGCTCACTGGCGGGCGGTACAACCTCCTGCCTCCTTGCCTCTTGTGGCTTCTTGGCTTGGTCGAGGGGGACGAGTAAGGCCTTAGGGCGTCTAAGCTCTGTCGACGGTTTTACCCTGCTCACCGGCCTCCTCAGCTGCTGGGTCGCAGCGGGCACCTGCCCATGTCCCCTGTCTGAGAGTGATTTCTGCTGGGCTCTCTGCATAGGTGGGCTTGGAGGTGGAGTGTCTTCTTCGCTCGATGAGTCCTGGAGTTCCTCCTCCTGTTGCTGTTGGAATCTCTTCGCTCTTTGCAGCGCCTGCTGTCTCCTCAGCTCAGCGTCTCGCAGAGCAACGGTGTGCGGATTCCTGTCCTTGAAGAGCTCGTCCTCTGCTGCTCTTCTCAGCTCGGCATCCATCCTGAAGAGATTATGGTTTATCCTCTTTATATCTTGTTTATCCTCGTCCTGCTCCTGCTGCTCGAGTTCTTTCTTAACTTTGCTGATATACTCTTCCTTGCACACTTGGAACAGGCGATCGCTGTGGGACTCCCTGAACTTTTTCTTTTCGGCTGCTTTAGCCTTTTCTTCTTGGATTTTTTGCTCCGTGCTCATCAGTTCGTGTTTGAGCGAGTACTCTTTGAGCAGTCGTGCAACATCCTGGTTTGATCTTTCTTTTTCTCTTCTAGAGAATGTCCTGGGAGGGGGCTCTTTGAAGCTTCGCGCCTCGGCGCGGATGAAGTCCTTAAGCCTCTGCTTGGCCGCTCTTAGTTCTTCCTCCGACGGCTTACTTCTTGACGACGTAATCGCCTCCTCCTCAGCACCCGTGTCTACAAATGGGTTAATGCACTGCGCGCTGGCGGCTGGTAACTCCTCCGTCTGCGTCGCCTGGCTGCGCTGCGGTCCTTGCGAACTTCGTCGCGGGCCGTGGCGTTGGTGCAGAAGGTGACGCATCCCCTCGCACACATCACACTCGTCGCAACTAGACATTTTTACACTTGCACTTCACTGGACACTTTTCGCTGCGAGGACGCTATGCGCTATGGCGGCTTGCGCGCCTGCCTCTTGGCATCTTCTACACGCTGTGTCGCGGTGGATGCGCGGTGTGCTCCTTCCGCGCGCGGACCTTCGTTCTGCTGCGCGAACCATTACCACGGTATGACGGTCTTTGACCGTCTTTGTGACCGGCGCTGTGGCGGGCGAATTTGAAATTGGAAATTCGCTCTTTTCGATTTTTCCGCAGTACTAAACGTTATTTCGCGTGTCTGGATTGTATAATTTAAGTTCTTTTGCATGAATCGAGTTTTTAATGATTTTCCTTCTCTCGTCTCTAAGTTTATATATGTTCTCGCTTAATTTTTTGTAAATTTCGCAGGGACCTGTATAATTGCTTAGCAGCTTTGCGGATATGTTTTTCGCGGCTGAGGACAATATATTATTTTTTCTCAAAACTTTCTGACCGACCTCGACGGAAAATTCGCGTTTATCTCGATTGTATGCATTTTCATTCTTTTCTATAGTTTTGTCGTTTGAGTTAGCGACTTCATCGCGAACTTCTTGAAGTTCTTTTACTCTCTTAGACCAATCTTCCTGTTCTTTATTAATGTCTTTATTCTTGTTGATTAATTCATCTATTTCTTCTAAGATTTTTTGTACATCTTTCGGTTGCTCGGTATTTCTCTTAAGACACCTCGGCTGCTTTATTTCGCGGCCCAGCATTAAATATTCGGGCGTTTTTCCCGTCGTCGAGTGTACTTCAGCGTTATGAGCCAGTTGGAATTGGGGTAAAAATTCATCCCATTTCTTATGGTTATTCCCAATAAATGTAGAGCTCATTATCTTTATGTCTCTGTTAACCCTTTCTACTGGGTTAGCTTGCGGGTGTCTCGACGGCGTGGTTTCATGCATTATGCCGTTCTCTTTAAAAATTTTTTGAGTGATGCATTTATAAACTCTTTGCCGTTGTCTGAAATTATGACGTCTGGCGTTTCGAATATAGTGCATAATTTATTCTCTATGGCGTCTTTTACCAAGTCAGCCGACTTATTCCTAATTGGGATGCACAAAATAAATTTAGAAAAAATATCTTCCATGATGATGGCATATTTGAACCCTTTATTGCTTTTTGGGAAATCGCCTATGAGGTCGATGGCTACTGCTTTGCCAGGTCGATCAACATATCGCGTTCCCATTAGTCCAATTTGTTGCTTTTGGTCTATTTTATTTTTCTGGCAACTGTCGCATGTCTGTACCTATTTTATTACGTCACAATATGCTCCAGGCCAGTGGTACAGTTGTGTCAGTTTTTTATAAGTCTTTTCTGCGCCTTGGTGCGCAGAAGTTTGTTCATCGTGTATTTCCTGCATAATTTTTTCTCTATCCTCGAGTGGAATGACTAGTTTCCACGCCTCTAAGTCTGTTGCCAGATCTTCTTCATTGTAATTAGGTCTATATCTGTATAGATTTCCGTCGGTTACTTTCCAATCCTTATATCTTCGGGGATGAGATAAGACTTGATAAATTCGTTTTTTGTACCAGTGATCTTGAATTTGTTTTTTCGGCTTGATTTCGCTTATTTCGAATTTGTCTTCGGGCTTTTTATCCTCAAACATTCTCGATAAAGCATCAGGTACAATATTATTTTTGCCGGCTCTGTGAATGGTTTTGAAGTCATACTCCGATAATTCCTGAGCCCATCTCCCTAACCTTCCGGTTGGAGTTTTTCTTTCGAAAAGCCATTTTAAGGCACTGTGATCTGTGATTACAGTGAATCTATCTGATTCTAAGTAGGGTCGGAATTTCTCTATTGCCCATTTCACCGTCAGGCATTCTTTTTCTGTCGTGCTGTAATTGACTTCTGGTTTTTTTAATGCACGGCTCGCATATGCAATTACATGTTCTAGGTCGTCAGCCCTTTGAGTGAGGACGGCTCCTATCCCTGAATTGCTAGCGTCCGTGTGCAGCACGTATAGTGTGTTTTGAAGCGGTCTTTTTAAGACTGGTGCTTCCACAAGTTTACTTTTTATTATTTGGAACGCTTCTTCTTGAGCTTGTTCCCAGGCGAGCTTTGAGTTACTCTTGCTCTGTTTGTCTTTAAGGAGTTCTGTCAATGGCTTTGCGATTTTCGCGAAGTCCTTTATAAATTTCCTGTACCAGGATGCCATGCCTAGAAATCTTTGTAACTGGCGCATCGTCCTTGGTACTGGGAACTCCTTGACAGCCGCAGTTTTCTCCGGATCTATAGAGATACCATGTTCATTTACAATAAATCCGAGATATTTTACCCCGTTAAGGCAAAATTTACTTTTTTGCGGATTTATCGTAAGTCCTGCGTTTTTAATTTTGAGAATTAACTTCTCGAGCAGCTCCATGTGTTGTTCGAATGTTTCCGTTACTAAGACAATGTCGTCTAAGTATGCATATGCATACGGCTCTAGATCGCCTATGACTTTGTCTATTAGTCGCTGAAAACATGCTCCCGCTCCTGAAAGTCCGAAAGGCAACCTTTTATAATGCCACAGTCCTTTGCCTGGCACTGTAAATGCAGTTATCTCTCTTGACACTTTTGCTAACGCAATCTGATAATAAGCATTTTTTAAATCGATTTTCGAAATATACTTTGCCTTTTTCAGTTTGTTTAGCACAGTTTCCATGTACGGATTCGGATAAGCGTCTTTTTTAGCGACTCCGTTTACTTTCCTAAAATCCGTGTACATTCTGTATGTACCTCCTTCCTTCTTTACCATGACGATAGGACTGCTCCACTCGCTGAGACTTTCTTCTATAATATCAGCGGCTTTTAGCCTATCTATCTCATCATGCATTATCCACTCCATTTTCTCGGAGACGGGGAAGTACTTTTGTTTTATGGGCTTGCAGCTTTCCTTGAGAATAATCTCGTGCTTTAGTAGCTTTGTCGCTGGTAGCACTGCTGCGTTAATCTTTGGTAGCAATCTTTGCACCAGCTCATCAACTTTCACGCGTTGTTCTCTCGTTGTCGCGGCGATTCCGCAACTCAAGAGAAGTCGCGTCGATTGCCCCTAGTTGAAATGAGAATCGCTTTTCTTTACCATGTCCCGCGAGTGTAAACTTATCACAGCTAGCTAGGATGTCCATCTGGAAAAACCTGATGCAATCCAATCCTATAATCAGCTCCGTCGGTATCGTTGGTATAACTAGTGCATGCATGCATTTCGCAATACCTTCGATATTTATTTCGGCGTTGACTTCTCCCAGCACTCGTTTCGGCTGCCCATTGGCCATTTGGGCGGTCTTCACTTGTGAATGCAAGATGGATGAATTGGACTTTATTTTGTCCCAAATCTTGCCGACGACTGTGCACGCTGCATCTGGATCGATTAATGCTGTCGTCTTGACTCCATTTATCTTACAGGTGACCCAATAGCGGCTAAATTTAGATGCTTGATTACTGGATGGTTTGCTGCTATGTATGCTGCTGCGCTCGCTGATTGTTGAGACCTTTATTGGTAAAGTCGGCGGTGCGGTCGGTGACTCGCCGACTACACTCCGTTTCCCGCCGAATTTGAATTTGACGGCTGAGGTTTGTTTGCCTTACCTGCACTTTGTGCAGTGCCTTGCAGTTCTTGCTGCGGCTCATTGTGATTTCCAGCGCTTTGCTGCTGCTGGTTATTACGCTGATCCGAGTAGTTGCTGTTGTAACCTCTGCCGCGGCCGTATTGTCGGCCTTTCCCTCTAAAATTACTACGCTGTTTGCTATTACCGCCGCTCGATTGATTATCCTGATTTCTATTTTTTTCTTTAAAATTATTCTTACCTTTATTGTTACTACTACTAGAACTTTGCTTATTGGCGTTTGACTGTAGCGTGCTTAAAATTTTATCTAATTTTTCTGAAATTATTTTTTCGACATCGGCGAACATTGGCACGGTTACTGCAGATACCTCTGCGGCTTTTTTGTTTGTTTCTTCATTCTTCTTTGATGTTTTTTCTTCCGATTTTATCGATGCCTTTTGGTTCCTTCCGATGTCGAAAGCTCTCGCTATCGTCGTCGCCTTTTCCGTAAATTCCTGTAAGTCCAGTTCTGTGTAGTCTGGTATGAGCGGTTGCAATTTTGGTCGCATGTTGAGGTATATCCTATGCACCATGCTTCTTTCATTTCCCTGCTTATCCAGAGGCAATTTTCTAAACTGAAAAATCATGTCGGCGATGTACTCTTGCATCGACTCGTCCGGTTGTTGCTTCCTTTCCCGAATTTTGTCGAGCAAGATATCAGCGTACAGAGTCTGCTGATAGTGCTTTCGCAGATCAGACTCAAATTTATGCCAAGTCAGCCACTCTTGCTTCTTTATCCTGTAAAGGTTAAAGGCTGCTTTTTGCATGATGAGGGGTAACGCTCTTAGCATTTCTTCTCCGGTAACTCCTGTTACCGACATGCATTCCTTGACGCGGATCAGAAATTCTTCAACGTCGTCTGTTGCTCCGCTGAATCTTAATTTCCACGTCGTGACGATCTTTCCCAAATCTCTTACATTTTCATTAAATCTGTTATGTCTGATAAAATCTTCTCTTAGCCTGCTCATAGGCGGCTGCTCATTGGATGACCTGGTGCATGTCTGTT
Source organism: Sycophila sp. Sp_5 (assembly GCA_018906775.1). NCBI lineage: Eukaryota > Metazoa > Arthropoda > Insecta > Hymenoptera > Eurytomidae > Sycophila > Sycophila sp. Sp_5. The sequence goes on along the minus strand of JACCID010000232.1, from coordinate 56,671 downwards.
CTGACTGCTCCGACTGTTGCGTGTCTCCATCGTCGAGTACACATCTTGCTAGTATTTCTATTGGTATTGCATACCTCTTATTTCTTATGACTGCCGTTATGACGGTCCGTGCTCCTTGAAGTTCGTACTTTTCTCTTTGACACGTTCACTTTTGAGTCATCTATTTTCTGCTCTGTCTCCGCATCCCAGTCTAATTTATTAGCTATTTTTTTAATAAATCTCTGCAGCTTGGCTTGCCTTCTTGTCCTGTCCGCCACTGTATGGCTCGACTTCGAATCATAATCGTCCTTGTTTAATTCTTCTAGGATTGCTTGCTGCAGGCGGTCGGCTTTTTCTGTTAGCGAACCTGTGTCTATGAGTTCTAACGACTTCAAAGATGTCGTGAAGAACTCTTCGTTCTCCGGTGCAACTAGCTGTTCAATCCAGTAGAGTACCTTCGCGGTCATACTGAATCTAGAGAGTTTTTCTTTTCTTCTAACAAAAATAATCTAACCTTCTTGATTTGCTCTTGAAAGTAATTAAAATTTGCTGAAATAATGATATTATCTGATCTTCTTTTTATAGATTTAATTTATTTAGATTTAAATGAAAATGCATATCATCGAGATAATATAAAATTAATAAATAATATTTTTAAAATTAATTAATCTATACTATTTCAAACGTGAGATTATTAAATTTTAATCGCGGCATATTGTCGTCAGTTTACATTTATTTCGCACTTAGGTGCTTATTTTGAATTTGCTGAAGGCTGTAAGCTTGCCACTTACCCTTCGCTACTAATTCGCTTAGAGACACAAATAAACAATATTTACAGGCTTGCTCAATCGAAGATAAGACTAGACTAAAATTTCCTATTTTCTTATTTAAATTAAAAATTATTTATTCAAAATTCAACTCTACTCTAGTTTGTTTAAAAAATTTTCGACGCGTTTATCTAAATTAAAATTATTGAGTTCAAGACATTGACTCTAATTTGTGACGCGAGGTACTGTCGTGTACCTGCGCGCCGTCGCGAGCCTTCGCGGCGAGGGAGAGAGTTAGGCCGTGGCGCGCGAGAGCGGCGGCCATTTTGGAAGCTCGAGAGATTCTCTCGAGCCGTCGGCGACGACGGACGCGTGCGCGAACGTGCAATCGGAAAATCGGCGGATTCACCAGGAGGCGAGCGAGAACGAGGAACGAGGTAGCAGCCCTGTACGAGCCAGAGCTGCGATACCGTGAGTACCGCCCGACTATCGTTGTAAAGTGCGGGCGCGTACTAGCGAGGAGTCAAGGAGCGCCTTGACACCCTGGCGTCGAGTTTCGTCGAGTGAACGTGGGGAGCCGTCCGCAGTTCATCATTTCTCTCTCTCTCTCTTTAGATCGCGAACGCGGACTCTCGTGCGGTGAGAGTCCCGGCTCTCGGATACAAGCCGTCGCGTGGTGTAACGTCGGTACCTCGAGCACGGGCTCGAGGTCGTGTTCGCGGTTTATCGCGTGGAACGGGTAAGCAACCCGTTCCTTCGTGTGCGTGTGTACGTGTGTGTACACACCGAGCAGGCAAGCGGCCTGCTCTCGGACGTTGCGTTTGTTTACGTGGAGCATCGTAGTGCTCCGCGTAAACATTGCCGATCGCAGACCGCGCGATCGGCCGGCGAACTCTCGGCGCGGCCGAAAGTTCGTAGGAGCGCGCGCGCCTGCGTTCGCGCGCGGCTCCGCTCGGCAACACTCGAGCGTGTTCGGGGCAGTCGGCCCGCACGCCCGACATCTACTAACCCTCGCGATCGAGACAATTGTAATTTTCTTTTACGGAGGCAATAAAGGCCTCCGATTTGCATTTTTACTTGTCCGCGTTATTCTTCCGAGTAGTCCGCGGGACTACTCGGCGAACCGCTCACATCCGTAACCTCCCGGATGCCGCCACTCTGTCGTAGAGCTGAGCGGCCGGCATCGGCTGTCGTCGAGGAGGACGACGGCCACGCGAACGCAAGGAGTGCGTTCGCTCACCAGCACGCGAGTACGAAAAGCGAGAGTACAGGCGTACTCTCGCGTTGTATACGGGCCGCGGCGACGTGCGTTCGCCGTCGGGTGCTCGCGCGCACCCCGAGGTAAGGACCTCGAGGGGCACTCGCACGTGCCCCATTGCACCAATCGCTCACAAGACAACGCCGATACAAATTATATAATTATGGGCTCGAAATCTGCGACTTTTTGCGCGCATATTAAGTCCAGCTGGAGTTATTCTCCTCGCGTCTATTTCCCACTATACAATTAGAAATATTAGTCTATCTTTGTGAGAGTGACTTTCTACGGCTGTGTATTTACTTTTAACTTTGGTCTACTTTACCTTGTCCCGTAACAAAAGATTTTAAGTAACGCTGTACGCTACTGCACTGAAAAATTTTACGCCAAAATTAAATTCAATATTCAATTTTGTGCCTTTACAATAGGATCTTTTTATCAAAATAATTTGTTAGGTTAGTCAAATTTCTGCGTCCCTTGACGCGGTTTTTCACCAGCCGAGAAGGTCAGTCCGAATTTCACCACGCAATTAAACGCTGGGCGCTAATGTGACGATTTTAACGTCTTTCGCTGTTGAAACTCGAATATATTTGTATTCTCCAATATCACTACGATATTACACTGTTGGGCGCCATTGTGACGATGCTTGATCGACTCGGGCTTCGAGCCTCAATTATAGCGGAGTCGCGCTCCGTCTTGCCCTTAGGCCACCCTTCGCCGAATCACGCTCGCACCACTCACGGTCTTTCCGCGGGCCTGACTAACTCGCGGGAACGGGACGTGAGGTGATCGGGACAAACTCGATGAACAAGCCTTGGTTATAAATAAATTGGTTATTTATTAAACAAATCTCTGTACATGCGGCTCGCTGCCGCGGTCCGCTGACCTTATTCGCGCCTGATCGCATCGGCGCGCTAGCCGATCCTATCGCGGACGAGAGAGAGAAGGGTCGATACTTATCGCGGTTCGCACGCGCTGATGTTCGCCTCGTGGCCTTCCTCTCGAAGTCCTGCAGCAGGTCGGCTGATGTGTCTCGTTGCGGGCGTTTGACCGGCGCCTGCTCCCGGCTCCAAAACCTTGCCGCTGACGGCAGCTGGTGGCAGCTTCTGGCTCGTCTGCGGGGCGAGATGGATGCCCTCGTGAAGGTAGGCGGCTGCGGGTCTCGTATCGCGATGACGCCGTAGTCGCTGGGTCGTCTCGATGATCGTTTTCGTGGTTTGAGTCGCTCGGACGGTTATCGGGCGAGAAGAGAGATCGCGTATTTCTCGCGCGCTTGTTATGAAGGGCCGCTGAGTTTCCCCCTCTCCCTATCCGCGGGGGGTCCCCGCGCCCTGGGTTGGCTAGGCGCGACGTCGCGTCGCGCTTCTCTCTCGCGTCTAACCTTACTTTACGCGGTTACTAACGTGCGCAGCGTCTCCGGCGCTCATATATGCATGGAAGGTATAACGTTGTAAACGCCACGTTACAATATAATAAATAAATAAATAAGCATAGCTGCAATTTAATTCACTGTCATGCAGCTCCAAAGAAACGGCGAAAAAAGACGAGTTGAAAGTCGCCTCAACCTCGTGGCCGCGACCGCTATCGTGTACAGCCCGGTGACAGAAGCGACGACGAGGACTTTGATAACGCACACATACACTACACTATACGCGCACAACACTAAACACACACACGCACCAACTACGCGGACACACGCGGGCCGATCGCGAAGACGCGGGGACGCGAGGAGGTTCAATCGACTGCGGAGATGCGCGAGCTGGCAAGCACGAGTTGCTCGGCCGGCAGATACTGAGCGCGGCGGAAGATGGCGCGCGAGCGAGAGAAATAGACTGACTATCTACTGGACGTAAAGTTGTCCGCTTTAGAGACGTCATATGTCAGATGCGTCTTGTCACATATGCGTCTTGTCATATCTGTAAAAAAGTTATATTTGTCATATTTGTGAAAAAGCTCAAATCTAAGGTCCAATCTCAGATCAGATCTGACACAAGATCTGATGCCAAAATCTAATCTGACAAAAAAACTAAGTTCAACTAATCAAAAAATTCTAAGTCCGGTCAAAAAATTTTTTTTTCAAATCCCTGTTTATTTTTTATTTTAAACAATTTTAGACAGAATTTTTTTTTTTTAAGAATTTTTGAAAATTTAGCTAAGTCCATCACCTGCTAAATTTCTAAGTCCGGTGAAAAAAAAAATGCTCTGTAGGACCATATTTTTTTCGCGGTTTGGACCATTGCTTGTCGATATAAATTGTCGAATTTCGCGAGTGTTTTGTGAGGTATCACAAAAACTTACATAAACTACATTAATGCCCACGCATTTTGCCCTTTTTGGTCAGCAATGGAAAAAATAAACAAAAAAGCTAAATTATGCTCGGTGAGCAACAATTTGTGCATTTTAGTGGAATTCGTAAATGAAACCGAGCCATTTGATAACAATCCCTTGAATAACAATAAATATTTGAACTGGCTAATAAAAGGAAAATATTTGAATATTTCTTCAGTCGTAGAAAAAGAGAAATCATCAATTAAATTGGCCATTCAACTGCGACTTACAGGTACAGGTTCCAAAATGAAAAAAAAAAATTATAAAATGCAAAATTTGATCAGCATCCAGCTAAAATGATAGCTGTAGGTGATAATGAGGGGGGGGGGGGAAAGGTAGGGTTTTGAGGGTTAAAAAAAAAAGTGATTTTTTTTATTGCATATTATGAAAGTGTAGTTACCTTAAGAATGTTATCTCTTAATATGAAGTCAGTCGGAGCAAAACTCGCAAAGATATAGCTTTGGAAGTAGGCGTGTCTCGAACGACTACCTGAGTTTTAACGGCTCAGCGGGAAGGCAGCTGTTTCTCAATCTCTTTTGTTATTGTCTCTAAGCAGTTTACAGAAAGGTCTTAGACAGGGTCGTTGTAACGGTACCTGGTGTTGCTTCATTTTCGGAACAGACGCGGAGTGTAACAGTCGTGTTGTATTTTCTTAGTCTATTTCGTTGTGATATTTTTGTTGTTCGCAAAATTCCGAGAAAAATATTGAGGCAAGGACTCAGTACTGGTCCAAGTTGTCATGGATGGGCGCTTCTAACCGACGATATTCAAATGAACAGAGCGGATGAGTGAGCAGCTGAAACCGCTAACATTTATAGAATTCGCCGCAGACTTGATCAAAAAGATGCTTTGGATATTCTTGACGAAAGTTCTATACTCTATGGTCCCGGCATTGATGATTCTATGTGAGTAAAATAAAAAATAAATAGCTTATTAAGTTTTATCAGGGTCTTTTCGCTACGAAAAACTTTAAACGCGTTTTTCTCAAATCGATGTTTTTTGAGACGGTGCACTCTGTATCTCAAAATCTATTCAACCGATCGTTCTCAAATTTTTTACAGTATTTCCTTACATAATTTATAAGGTAACTCTGTTAAGATTTTTTCGTTTTTGATTTTATTTTTTTTATTATTAACAACAATAGTCATGAATTTAGGCCAAAAATCGGTATTTTCACTTTCAAGTCATGTAAAAAGTTAAAAAATTTAAAAAAAATGGAAAAACTCGGCAGGGATACCTAGAGGGACATATAAATTAAAGGGAAAAACGTTGGTTATTTCATTTCAGATGATCCAGTGCTGAGGTATGACGTGCACCGCAAAATGTATTTTTTCTGAGGCGCCTGCGAAAAATTGCAGAATATAGGTCAATTACTACTCCTTAATTTACAACAATCAGAAATAAATTTATTTTCACCGTTCGCCCAAAAAAAATCTGTAAATACCCGTTTTTTTTCTGCCTTCAAACCCCCCCCCCCCCCCTTAAGCAATATACTGTGGATGTGTACACATGTATATATATATTTATTCTTGACAAGTGATTTTTTGTACAGAATACCCACCGAATACTTTCCATGTTCATTTTTTGATACGAAGGGTTGGAACGTGGAAATCACAACGTTACTTCTCTCAAGCATACATGAGCGCCGGAGACGCTGCGCACGGAAAATAACGCGTCAAGCTAGGTTAGACGCGAGAGAGAGAAGCGCGGCGCGACACCGCGGCCAGCGAGCCGAGAGCGCGCCCCCCCCCCCCCCCCCGCGAATAGGGAAGAGGGGGAAACTAAGAGGCTCTTCATAATGAGCACGCGCGACGAAAACGCTCTCTCTACCCTAAATACGTCTAAGCGACAACACACGATAACGAGACTAACCGGCAAACACGAGGGCAGCGCAAGCTACGAGACCCGCTTCCGCCGACGACACCAGGGTGACCACCTCGCCCCGCAGACGAGCCTGGAGCCATCTCCGCAGCCCGCCAGCGGCCAGGTCAGAGCCGGGAGCAGGCGCCCGACACACGCCCGCAACGAGACACTCCAGCCGACCTTCAGCGAGCCTTCCAGACGACGACATCGAGACTGCGTCCTTCTCGCGTCCTCACGCGATAAGTATCGTTTATTCTCTCTCTCGTCCGCGGATAGGATCGGCAGGCGCGCCGATAAGATCAGGTGCGAACAAGGTCATACGACCGCGGCAGCGAGCCGCTTGTACATACAACTTATTAAATAAATCCACTTACAATTAATTAACCGGCTTGTTCACCGAAACTGCCCCGATTCCCCCACGTCCCGCTCCCGCGAGTTAGCTTGGTCCGCGGAGTATCGTGGTTTGTACGTGGTTCGTTCGGCGAAGGGAGACTCAAGGGGCAGAAAGGAGTTCGACTCCAAGATAATTAGAATCCACATCCCCAGTCGAGTGACCCACGTTACAAGAGCGCCCAACGAATAATATCTTATTGATATTTAGCAAATCAATTACTCTCGAATTTGATGAACGATAGACGCTTACACCAAGTCACACTAGTGCCTAACGCTTAATATCGTACTGACATTCGAAAGACTTTCTCGGCTAGTATAAAAATTCAAAATTAAATTCAGTAATAAAGTCAATAATAAATTTAATTAAAAATTTAGGTTAAAAACAAAATATCATTAGTTGAAAATTCTCTTTTCATGTGAAGGTCAAACTGACCACACAGGCGAACACAGTCGTAGCCGCAGAAAGTCCAATAGCAAGAGAGTCGACATATTTCTAGCTGTGAAAGTAAATAGACGCGAGGAAAATAAGTTCGGCTGGACTCAATAGCCGCGCAACAAGGCGCGGATATTTAGAGCCAGAAATTTACAATTATATATTTTAATTTGATTTATTTTAATTTAATCTAGTTTAACATAAATTAAGTTGATAACCGTTACATACGGGAACGCGTCAGGAAATCTATTTTTTTCTTTTAACAAATTACAAAAGCTTTGAAATAATTCCATTTTTTAACAGATACACTAGAAATACAAGACTACTCTTAAGTTCGGTTGAGCATGTAACAAAGGTATTGCTCGACAGCGCGAGCAATAGCTTTGTTACGAATATAAGTCGGTACGCAACGCGCGTATATTTAAGATATACTTGCGTTAGCGCGACCGCGACGGCCGGAGAGCAAGTGTGCTCCTGAGCGTCCCCACTACGCGATGCCTTCCCACCCGCGGGAAGACGTCGTCATGACAACCGGGCTCTCCCACCGAGCGCGCCTCGAGCCGAGCGGCTCGGAGCGAGCGAGAGCTGACTGACAAATTCAGTCCACTCGGCGCACTGAGCCGAGCTCCAACCTTCAGGGGAGATTGACGCACGTAATGAGTGCGTACAATTGGACTTGCCGCGAATTGTAGAATAGTCGTACTTGCGTTTGCGACTAAGATCACGTTTCTTGCTTGTGTTTTAGAGTCACCGATGCGGAGGGCAGGGCGAAGCCCTATTAGTGTGTAAATAGCGAGCGCTCGAGTAATATAAGCGTAATTGTTTTTTTGTATATATTATTTTCTATTTTTCATGAATAATAAATATCGAATAGTTTAATCATAAATAAAAGTGTATCCAGTTATTTATCTACGTGCAGTGAAAATCCGTATAAATATTGATAGTACCGCGTAAAGGGGTTTGCGAGCGTACTGAGCTCGTTCCGTGTTAGAGCTGTGCGCGTATTGAGCGTGACAGCTGGGGTTCGTAACAGGCGTATTGAGCCTGTTCGCGAGTAGTACCCCTGGACGTATTGAGTCTAGGAGTAACCGGGACACCTCCTCCTACCCCATAGAAAACCCATAGAAAACCCGACTGTTACATGGCGCCCGAACAGGCTATGGTGGTTTAGGAGGTTGGTTTAGGGTTAAGTTTGTGCTAATTTTGTCAAGTGCCGCAGTAGCCAGTGCCGTAGGATATAAAGTTTTTTTTTGTTGTGCTCTTTTCATTTGGATAAATTTTTTTTATTTTTTGTGGTTTTGATAAGAAGGATGCCGGATTTTTTTAACGAATTTGGTTCCGAGTTTCGGCTGCGGGGCCGGTTCAATCAAGTTGAGGCAAATGTGGAAGAGCTGCTAGAGACTGTGTTCGACCAGCAAGAAGCGCTGGGGCACTTTCACAAAGAGCTAGAGATTTTAAAAGCGGAAAACCACATTTTGAGAAGGCAATTATTAAACGTAGCAAGGTGCACTACGGCACGAATGACAAAATTAGAAGAGCGAGTAGCAGCAATTGAGAAAATTGTCGAGGAAGTTGCGATTACCTTTAGTAAATTAAGTTTAAATTAGTATAGCGGTTAGATTAAATAAAGGGTACCCCCCGTTAAGATAGTCGAAATGCCCCTGTACCGGGATTGAAAAATGAGGTTTGGAAGTCTATTCTACATCTATAAAGATAAAGTTTGCCGCCAACCGGACCTACCTAGACCCCTCCTACGCCGTTATATAGCTAAAAAACGGTTGATATCGTTTTTATTTTTTTTTCTCCTCAACGAAAAAAGCTAGCGATACGCGGTTGGTGGCATTTTTTTCTGTATAGAGCCTACTTTTTTATGATTTTTTTTCAAGGTCATATATATAGTTCTTCTAATATAAAAATCGATTTTTATTTTTTAAATCACTATATCTTTTTTCAGAAGGGGGCTGCAGGGCTGGAATTTTTTTTCAAATTTTTGTTTTCTCTTGAAAAATAAAAAAAAATTTTACCCGAACCGTATTTTCATTGGCGCCATGCTCAAAAATTCAAAAAATCCATTTTTTTAGCAGTTTTTTGTTTCTAGCACGTTTTAGGCTGATTCTATGAAAACACTAATATTTCCATCGTATTCTACGCAAAAAAATACATCGAAAACATGTATCATACTTTGTTTTTATCACTATTATATCCGGAGAAATTAGCGTTCGAACCTGTGTCTGTATTTACCCATATGCAACGCTTAGAAAATCGAAGGTTGGAATTCAATCATCTATTTCTACTTGTATAATGTTACCGTCGATAATAGTATAATACATGTTTCCGATGTATTTTTTTGTGTAAAACACGATGATGCTGTCTGTTCTATCGTAGAACGTATTTAGAAAGTGCTAGACGCGAAAAATCACTGGAAAAATGGGTTTTCCAATTCTAATGCTTTATAGGTTAGCCACTTGTAATAAAACCAATTGCACCATCATATTCTAAGCGAAAAAATACATAAAAATATGTATAATTTGATCATTAGTATTATCATTTAATAGATTATGAGTAATCGTCAATAAAAATCAATCTTTGTATACCAGAATAAATTTTTGTTTCAACGCTAAGCGTGATTTTATTACTGAATCTGATTTGTCATTATAGTTCCGCCAAATAATTCGGAAATTATTTGACAACCACGTTCAGAAACTAAGCGTAGGAATATAATTAGTAATATTCTGTTATAAATAATTTGATTTGGCTTAATTGTTCTCGATAAATATCTTCCGTATGACAAGTAATAAATCATTGCAGCAACATGCGAACAAGAACCAACTGTTCTATTACCATTGGCACAGTTACAACAATATTGTTTAATACCACTGATACCAATGGTTTGAGGTTGATAATGGACATAACACTTATACATCTTGGCATTACAGTGACGTGATTTTACTTCGAATTTGATAATATGTGGATCTACTTTAACACACTGAAGATCTAATGTGTTTTTTTCTGTTATCATCTCAGCTAGATAAGATATTGCTTGCGCAAGTTGATAGGAACCCGTGAAAAATATTTTAAGATCATTAATAGTCATTTCTGGGAAATCATCTAGATCATCAGAAGATATATTATGGAACGGTACAGTTTTTCGGTTCCAATTTTGTTCTGCTACGAAACTAGCAAAAGTATTCTTCAATCCTTTTCTAAGATGCATTCTTTCAATAATTGGTTCCATTAACTCCGCATCTGAATTCAAACGTTTCCCAAAGCGATTCTGTAAAAAGCAAGCAATCTGACAATACAAATGAGCATTGTGTAGGAGAGAATTATGCAATTGATTGTGTAGAAGTTTGCATTTCTGACCAATGATCCCATGAATCGCTTCAACTACCCATCTTATTTTTGTCACAAATCGAGATGCATTTGATTGTTCGTCCGACAACTGGTTTTTTTTGCCTTTTAAAGCTGGCATAAACACTTGGAATTTTCTTTCTTCCAATAAAGATACAACATCTCGGAAACCTCTGTCCAGGAAAAAAACATCTCCTTCTTTTAATATACTATTAAGACCTCCAGGTGATTCCAATAATTCCTTTAATATTGTTGCATCATTTTTATTAGCATTAAATGGCCCAGCAGTATAAACTATATAGCCATTAGTAGTAGTGATCGTGAAAGGCTTAACTAATGGGCTTTTTTTCTGCACAGAGTATGATTTTCTTTGGTATGCGTTGTTAGCACTTTTTTGGTGGCGTAGATAAGTACCATCGCATATCAAAGCTAACCGATTTTCTAAATTGTGCAGTATCTTTGCTACTGGTGATGTTTGACTGATATAAAATTCTCTAGAATGAGCTTGATATCCAAAGTATTTTGGTAAAATATCTTTTTCAAAACACTTTAATACTGCATCAATATTTTTTTGAATTTATTTTTCAGATACATCAAGTATAGCCCCAACACATCGATCTGAATTACCAGTCCTCAGTTTGAGTAAGAATGTGACTAGTGCTTGTAGGACATTTCGATTTTCTGAATTGCGCATTGAAGTCATGAGTTCTTTTAATTCAAATATGTTATCCCATGTATAACCTGTCAAAGCTTTAACCCTTTCTTCAGACATCTGTTCTTCATTGAATTGATCTAAAAATCGATAATCGACGCGATCTGATAAAGCACCCAAGAATTTTCCTAATTCTGAAGTTTCTATTAATGATTCATGTGTCACTATTTCTATGGCAGCCAAATCATCTTCATAAAATCTATTTTTTATCAAATGTTTCTTGCAACACCTATTTCGTCTAGGAATGAAAATTTGTCTTTTCACAAAAACTTGCATGCGCGCATCAAAAGGTACATCCTTTAAATCTTCTAGCGATTTGCACATGAAACAGTATGCATGACTTGCGATTGTTCTTGAGAATGACATACATACTGTTTCAACAGGTATAGTTTCAATCAACGAAAAAGTGGAATTATTACTCTCAGTTGATTGTGTGCTTGTAATACACTCGTCGTGTTGACTTTGACTAATTTGACTTTGCTCTGACGATTTCTGATTTGATTGAATTTCATCGATCGATAACTGTGATGCACTTTCCTCAAGACCAGTTGTGTCTTCATACAGATCTTGAGTGGAATCTGAAGGATGAGACCCAATTTCTTGATTTGTAGAAGAACTTTGAACATCAACAGATTCTTCATTGAAAAAAACACTATCTTTTGATACCATACTTTTTTTCAATCTTAATTTACTTCTGCATTTTGAACAAATGAAATCGCCAATTTGCAGATAAATATTATAATTAGTGTGCATATCTTTACACTCTTCGCGAGTCAATATTTCTTTATGAGATCCAGGTATATGGCGTAAATACTTATCACATTGGAAGCATTTAGAATCATCAGTTTTCCTTTTTTTAACTGCAGATGAACCTTCACTTGTAGACTCCATTCCAATTGATTCCTGTTGAAATATTCGATTTATATTATTTATTATTTATTATTAGTTTAAGGTGGCTCCGGCGTGCTGCTCAGTTTCGAAAGAAGAAAAATTATTTAATTTAAAAGTTGATTTAATCGAAACGTTCTCTTATATTTAAGGTAGTGAACCTAACAAGTTGTTTGGTACCCAAACTAAGTGGACATCCAAACGGTATTCTAAATCGTTTCGAAAGAAGAAAAATTATTTAATTTAAAAGTTATTTTTTTATGCTTACTCTTTTCTTTATTTGTTAGAAAAAGGCCTTCAGTAGAAATTCCTTGGACGAGAGAGAGAGAGAGAGAGTTGATGTGGTCCTGCTGATTCTTAGTCCGCTTGGATGAAGCCAACCCGTTAGGAATCGACTTCAAAGAGGCCTGCTGCTCGTCCCTTACCAAGGTTCTTCTTAAAGGTTTGAAGAAATGATCCGTACTGATTTGAAACGGAGAAAGCAGCCCCTTTTAAAGGACTGGAAGGGCTTCTCCCTCCAAGCGGACTAGTGGAAATCGGCGCGCGCATTCTGGGCCTCGATAGTGGGCGGTCATTGGTTGATCGTGTCGGCTGTTGCATTTGATTGGTTAAGCGCTGAAGCGGTTGGCGCTGCAGTCGGTGGTTTGGAGAGTGGGGTTGGTCGACCTTGCGTCTCTCTCTCTCTCTCTCCTTGGAGGATATCTCTTATCAAGGGCTTATTTACAGAATGTTAATTAAATAAACTATTAGCGGTGGTTATTAACAATTTTAAGTTTATGCGCTGCTTATATTTAAAATTTTAATGCAGTTTGCAAAAAAGAATGAAGTTGCTACTTGATTTTTGACTGGTTTACATATATTTTTGTTCTTAACTATTCTATTTGTTTATTTATTATTTGTTTAATTAAGAAAAGAGATCGGTTTGAATTGTATTTACTAACTTATGGTAAAAATGATTTAGCTATCATGTTTTAATACTAATTAATTAATAATGAACTATAACAATATTCCTTAACTTATAATTAAATAATTATATTTTGGCTTCTTTAAATTAAAGATGTATAACATTAGTAAGTTAATATTAGTTGTTAATAATAGTTTAATAATCTGTGTTATTATTACTAAATATTATTACTAAGTTTTATGGCTGTCATAAAAGAGAAAGACGGCTGGGATACTCGACAGGCACGTACAAGCGTCTAGGGTTTTATGGTAGGGTTTTTATTATCTTGTTTGTCGTAGGAATGGAAAATTTTGGGGAAAACGGCACGTGTAGCGTGGTGACGCTTGTTTTGCTGCTTTAGTTTTAATGAGGACAGTTAGGGGAATTTTTCGGAAGGTAACTTGAAATTCAACAGGTAAGAAAAAGTAAAGTAGTAGAGGGTAAAGAGTGTAGGATTTGTCAGTGTTCTTCTTTACCGACAGGAGTTTTCCTAGGATTCATATGGGAGGCAAAAAATTTTAAAATTTTTAAGAAAAAGACGGCCATGCTCGTGGACGTCACATTCATAACAATTTTACAATTAATTTAAAAAAATATTTTTTTTAATTTATATTCCAATACAATAGCTTATTGCATTTTATGACCGTTGAAAAAGCTGAAGAATATTAAAATTTTAATAGTAAAATCTATCAATACACTATACGAGTCAAAACATTACACTTGTGTCAAAACATTACATATGCTGATTATAAATTATATTTGGTTTTGCTAATAATAAAAAATCACAAAAGCAGTTATCACAAAATAAATTGACGATCAGAATCCTTGAATATTAGATAACTATTGTGCAACTAGAAAATAAAACTAGACTTGCCATTACAAGAGTAAGATATAAATAATTTGTTTCTATTATAATATAACATAAAGTTACATTCAACTAAAATAATATATTCTACTATTTATTTATCAAATATAAAGTCAATCAATACTACGGTTTTTTATTAACTTAATATCTTTTACTGCAAACATTTTTTTGAATTCAAGGTCAATCAATATGTTTTTCGTGGTTCATTGTGGATCACACACGTGATTTATTGTATATTACCACAATAAACCACGAAAAATAATAAGCTCTTGCTTTCTGTGGTAATACCATTTGAAAATACTAATCGGAAATTGAATATTGTTTGTTAATATTGATTAAAATTATAAACAGCATTAATTCTTTCAGTTATAAATATTGAATACAAAAACGCGTAAAATTTTTTATAAACTTCCAGAAAAAGTATTTCGCAACTGATTATTCATTCAGTTCAATTGGTTGACGACTTTTTGTTATCAAACAATTATTAAGAACAGTTTCGGTTATACTTTATAGCATGGAAATAAATAAGATGTATTTTTTCGCTTAGAATATGATGGTGCAATTGGTTTTATACAAGTGGCTAACTATAAAGCATTAGAATTGGAAAACCCTTTCAGTGATTTTTCGCGTTAGCACTTTCTAAACGTTCTCATAGAACAGAAATCATCGTGTTTTACACAAAAAAATACATCGGAAACATGTATTATACTATTATCGACGGTAACATTATACAAGTAGAAATAGATGATTGAATTCCAACCTTCGATTTTCTAAGCGTTGCATATGGGTAAATACAGACACAGGTTCGAACGCTGATTTCTCCGGATATAATAGTGATAAAAACAAAAGTATGATACATGTTTTCGATGTATTTTTTTGCGTAGAATACGATGGAAATATTAGTGTTTTCATAGAATCAGCCTAAAACGTGCTAGAAACAAAAAACTGCTAAAAAAATGGATTTTTTGAATTTTTGAGCATGGCGCCAATGAAAATACGGTTCGGGTAAAATTTTTTTTTATTTTTCAAGAGAAAACAAAAATTTGAAAAAAAATTCCAGCCCTGCAGCCCCCTTCTGAAAAAAGATATAGTGATTTAAAAAATAAAAATCGATTTTTATATTAGAAGAACTATATATATGACCTTAAAAAAAAATTCATAAAAAAGTAGGCTCTATACAGAAAAAAATGCCACCAACCGCGTATCGCTAGCTTTTTTCGTTGAGGAGAAAAAAAATAAAAACGATATCAACCGTTTTTTAGCTATATAACGGCGTAGGAGGGGTCTAGGTAGGTCCGGTTGGCGGCAAACTTTATCTTTATAGATGTAGAATAGACTTCCAAACCTCATTTTTCAATCCCGGTACAGGGGCATTTCGACTATCTTAACGGGGGGTACCCTTTTTTATTATTAGTATGCGCTGTTTTTATGCGATACGGCGAGAGGAATGAGCGCGTGAGATAGAAAATGCGTGCGGACGGGAAGAACATGTTAAAAAAAAAAAAAAAAAATTGTGAAGTAGTCGAATTTTGATAAGCCATAGCGAGGCAATTGTGTTTTTTTTTCATTTTCTAATTTTTTTTTCTTCTCTTTCTTCGTACGTGATAAATATCCCGAAGATACCCGCACGCATCGATGTAATTGTAATCTCGCGGAATTATTTTTTTTGGTTTTGAATTAAAATTTTTTTTTTGGATTTTGGGTTAAAATAAATTTTTTTTTTTAGTTTTTTTTTTTTTTCGGTTTCTTAAAATTAAAGTTAAAATGTCGGGTAAAATAGGCGTAGCGTGGATCTACCGGTTGAAACGCGATGAACTCGTAGATCTACTAGCGAAATTTAATATTGAAAAGTCCGGAAAAGTCGACGAATTGCGCAAATGCCTGATCGCTTTTGTCAGGAAGATTCCTCAGCTGTTCAGCGACAAACCAGCTGATGCTGAAGATTATAACGAACAAGCAGACAAAACGGCAGACGAAGAAAGGCCAGAGTATGTTCACGTGGTAGTTAAGGAATCACGGACATCTACACCGATTGCAAGCGGATCAGGCATGCAAGACTTAACAACCGCGTTCGAAGAACCACAACAGGACAAGAGACAACAGACGGTTTATGTAACACAGGAGAGTAATTCGACGGCAAGAGTGCTAGATCAGATGCGCAAATGGAACTGCCATTTTGACGGAAAAGACGTCTACTCTTTCCTCGAGAGAGTAGAGGAACTTAGACGCGCATATGAATTTACAGAACAGCAAATAATACAGGGATTTCCAGAATTACTGCGAGGAGAAGCGCTGCTTTGGTTCAGGAATATATCCCAAGAAATTACGTCATGGCCGGACTTACAGCAGGCTATACGTGATTTCTACCTACCACCAGAGGAGACTAGAAATTTGTATGCGCAGATAAGAGAAAGGAGGCAGTCTGCAAGCGAAACAATGCGTGCATATGTGACAACATTGTCCACCATGATGCGCCGTCATGGAAAGATTGGAGCCGAAGAGCAGCTCGACAACTTATATTATAATATGAAACCGGAGTTACGGCTATACGTTAGTCGCGATAGCATAAACTCATCGGTGGACTTAATCAAGAAAGTAGAGCGAATAGAGCAAACGCTCAAATTAATAAAGATCGAGGATAAAAAACCTCGTAACGAATCTTCGAGTAAAGTAAACGCGGTAAATGATGCGCCGTACGATAGGTCGAAGGCTTGCTGGAAATGTAAGCAGCAAGGCCACTCCAGACAAAATTGCAGAAATAAATGGCGCAAATTTTGTTCCTTTTGCGGAAAGGATAATGTATTTACGCGGGATTGTGCATGTCATGCGGCACAACCGACGGGAAACGGAGCGCAGGCCGAGACAAATGCAGCGGCAGAGCCTCGGCCGAATTAAAAGACACGCGTTTATTTGTGAATGTAAATGTCGGGAAGATTAAATGCAATGCCCTGATCGATACCGGTGCAAATTTCTCGTGTATTAGCCAAACGATGGTGAATAAAATTAAAAAAACTAACGGTAGAATTAAAAAAATCGCAAGAATCGCAGCTGTAGCTAATGGCCAGCTCGTAAAGATTAATTATTGCTGGATAGGAAAAATAAAAGTTTATAATAAAGCTACTTTGGTTAAATTGTTTATTATGCCGGATTTGACTCAGGGTATATTATTGGGAATGGATATAATAACAAAACTAGAACCTTTTTTTTCTTTGAATAAAAAACAACTATTACCGACATTTACAATTCAAGAAGTTTGTAATGTAAATGACGAAGTAGGGATAAAAGCACTCACCGAAGATCAAAAGAAGAGATTAGATGCTTGGATTAGATGCAAGAAAGAAGAAATGCAGAATATGACAGGATGCACGCCAGTAATCCAGCACAACATCAAGCTGATCGACGATACACCGATAAAACAGAAGTACCGACCGAGGAATCCAGTAATCCAGAAGACTATCCACGAAGAAGTCAAGGAGATGCTGGAGGCAGGGATAATAAGAAGGTCAACTAGTCCTTGGAGTTCGCCAATAGTATTAGTAAAAAAGAAAGACGGGAAAATGCGTTTCTGCGTAGATTTTCGAAAAGTCAATTCGGTAACAGCCAAAAACGCATACCCATTGCCATTTTTAAATTCGATGCTCGACCGTCTACAAGGAGCACGGATATTATCATCCATTGATTTAAAAAATGGATATTGGCAAGTGGCATTGGACGAAAAAAGCAAAGAGATTACCGCATTCACAGCACCCGGCTTGGGACTGTTTGAGTTCAACGTGATGCCGTTTGGATTGCATTCTGCGGGTGCAACATTTCAACGGCTCATGGATATGATTATCACTCCAGATATGGCCGAAAACGTATTTGTATATCTGGACGATATCGTAATAATTTCTGAAACCTTTGAAGAGCACATGAAATGGCTAAAGATGGTTTTCGAGAAATTACAGAATGCAAATCTGAAACCGAATTGGGATAAATGCAATTTTGCCCGTAAAGAATTAAAATACCTGGGTCACGTCGTGGATGAATTTGGAGTACGAACAGATCCAGATAAAGTAGCCGCTGTGCAGAAAATACCAGCACCAAATAATCCAAAAGAATTAAAAAGATTTTTGGGAATGATTTCTTGGTATCGGCGTTTCATACCGAACGTTGCAACAATGACAACGCCGTTACAAGATCTTTTGAGGAAAAAAGCACAGGGCAATGGAAGGATGCACAACAACATGCATTTCTAGAAATAAAAAGATGTTTAACGAATGCACCAATCCTCGCTTATCCGGATTGGAATTTACCGTTCACTTTGCAAACAGATGCAAGTCTAGAAGGGCTAGGTGCAGTTTTAACACAGAATGATGGAGAAAACGAAAAGGTTATTGCTTATGCTAGTCGTTCTTTAAGCAAAGCAGAAAAGAATTATTCAGTAACAGAACTCGAATGTTTAGCTGTAAAATGGGCAATTTGGAAGATGCGTGATTATTTAGACGGATGTCATTTTACTGTACTGACTGATCACCAGGCGTTAAAGTGGCTGAATAGTATAGATAGTCCAGCAGGTCGTCTTGCACGTTGGGCCTTAGAATTAAGCCAATATGATTTCGATATTTTATATCGTAAAGGCTCTGAAAATAACGTTGCGGATGCACTGTCACGCAACCCTATTGATGTGAACTCGATCAATAGTGGAAATAATGAAAAATGGTACGCCCGTACATTCCGATTAGTTACTGAAAAACCAGAAGATTTTCCAGATTATTGTATTAAAGGAGAGAGATTATTTAAAAAAATTCTGCACACTTTGGACTTCAACGAAATGGAAAGCGGAGAAGAATGGAAAATGTGCGTTCGAGAAGATGAGAAAGATCGAGTGTTGCAAGAAAATCACGATTTACCGACGGCAGGTCACCTGGGCATCGCTAAAACTATTGTTCGTTTAGCTAAAAGATTCTATTGGCCTGGAATGTTTCGTGAGGCAAAAGGGTACGTCCGATCTTGCAACAATTGCCAAAGATTTAAAACTGCTCAACAGGCGCCGGCAGGGCAGTTAAAAGCTACTTGTTCCGGCGACCCGTGGGAGACAGTTTCAATTGATCTCGTAGGACCATTACCTCGATCCAATAATGGTTTTACGCAAATGTTGGTTATGCAAGATGTTTTCACGAAATGGATCGAATTGCGACCAATTAGAAAAGCAACAGCGACGGCAATTGTTAAAGGCGTGCAAGAGCAAATTTTGCTTAGATTCGGTTGTCCGAAGACAATATCAACCGACAACGGCAGGCAATTTACGTCACGTGAGTTCAAGAAATTACTCGAAAACGCGAAGATAAAACATCGATTAACACCTCCGTACTCACCGCAATGTAACGCAGTCGAAAGAGCGAATCGTACTGTAAAAACCATGATAAAACAGTACATTACAGGTTCTCAAAAAACCTGGGACGCTCATTTACCAGAAATAGCATTCGCATTTAATACCGCGCATAGCGAATGCACCGGATACACACCCGCTTACTTGAATTTTGGTAGAGAATTGACATCTGCCGGATCACTAGAGCAAGAAGAGCGAGGGAGTGTAAAGAATTCATTTGAAAACCGGATAAAGAACTTGCAGGAAGCTTTAGATTTGGCCAAAGTCAATGCCGCAAAAAGCTTCCAAAGGCAAGAGAAATACTACAATCTCCGTAGGAGAGAGTGGGTACCGAAAATCGGCGAGCAAGTATTAAAAAGAAATTTTGTCTTGTCCGATAAAGCCGAAAATATTAACGCAAAGCTGTGCGAAAAATATATCGGTCCGTTTAAGGTCTTTAAAATAATTTCTCCGGTTATTTTAGACCTTAAAAACGATGATAATGTGATTATTCGTCATGTTCACATTAAAGATTTGAAACCGTTTGTGTCGACAGACGAGTAATAGATCTAAGGGTTGATGAACCCTGCTGTACATACTGTAAATAGTGTAAATGAACTCTAATGTATATATTGTATATAATGTACATATTCTGTAAATAATACAAAATACGGCCGTTAGGATTAAGGACGTCATTGTTTATATTTAATCGGTTAAAAGGAGCCTTCGAATCACTAGAAATTTAGTATCGATTCGACATGGATAGACAGTACTTGGACGATTTTGAGAAGTGGCTGGAGGGACGAGGACCACCGCCTGCAGAGGAGGAGTATGTTCCTGCAGGGATCGCAGTAGAATCCAAGGAGTACATCCCGACGCCTAAGAAGATGTTGGAGAAAAGGAGTGCGTTGTCACTACCTCCAATCCCGAAGGAGCGGTTAGTAGCCAAGTGGCAGGCGGCAGCGGCACGACGAGCAGCCGCAAAAATTACTCAGGCGACAACACCGACAGCAACAGCAACGACGGCAACAGTAGCAACAACAGAAACAGCAACAACAACAGCAGACTTACGGCCGACGCGGACAATCTCGATTCCGTTCGGTCCGGAAGTGAAGGTGCCGCTGGGAGTTAGGAACTTCAGGACCACTGCCTGGGGCTACCAGTGGCGCATCAAATTTTCAAAGGAGGGAGTACCCCGCTTCATGCCACCGCGAAAGTGAAGTTCCTAACTCCCAGCGGCACCTTCACTTCCGGACCGAACGGAATCGAGATTGTCCGCGTCGGCCGTAAGTCTGCTGTTGTTGTTGCTGTTTCTGTTGTTGCTACTGTTGCCGTCGTTGCTGTTGCTGTCGGTGTTGTCGCCTGAGTAATTTTTGCGGCTGCTCGTCGTGCCGCTGCCGCCTGCCACTTGGCTACTAACCGCTCCTTCGGGATTGGAGGCAGTGACAACGCACTCCTTTTCTCCAACATCTTCTTAGGCGTCGGGATGTACTCCTTGGATTCTACTGCGATCCCTGCAGGAACATACTCCTCCTCTGCAGGCGGTGGTCCTCGTCCCTCCAGCCACTTCTCAAAATCGTCCAAGTACTGTCTATCCATGTCGAATCGATACTAAATTTCTAGTGATTCGAAGGCTCCTTTTAACCGATTAAATATAAACAATGACGTCCTTAATCCTAACGGCCGTATTTTGTATTATTTACAGAATATGTACATTATATACAATATGTACATTAGAGTTCATTTACACTATTTACAGTATGTACAGCAGGGTTCATCAACCCTTAGATCTATTACTCGTCTGTCGACACAAACGGTTTTAAATCTTGAACGTGACGAATAATCACATCTTCTTCGTTTTTACGGTCAAAAAATAACTGTAGAAATTATTTTTAAAAACAAACCTTAAACGGACTGACATATTTTCCGCACCAATTTGCGTTAATATTTCCGGATTTATCGGACAAGACAAAATTTCTTTTTAACCCTTGCTTGCCGATTTTCGGTTTCTACTCTCTCCTGCGTAGATTGTAGTACTTATCTAGTCTTTGGAAGCTTTTTGTGGCATTGACTTTGGCCAAATCTAAAGCTTCCTACGAGTTGTCTATTCGGTTATTAAACGAGTTTTTTACATTCCCTCTCTCTTCTTGCTGCAGTATTTCAGCAGATATCAACTCTCTACCGAAATTCAAGTAGGCGGGTGTGTAACTGGTACATTCGGTACATTGCTATGCTTGGTATTAAATGTGAATGCAATTTCTGGTATGTGGGCATCCCAAAGTCTTTTGAAAATCTATGATGTACTGCTTAATCATGGTTTTTACAGTACATTTGCCCTCTTAACTGCATTACATTGCGGTGAGTACGAAGGTGTAATCCTGTGACGTATCGGCTGAAATTGTTTTCGATCACTTAAAATGCAAAAAAATAAATCCGGAAAATTTTCTGATTTTTCGGTAACTAACTTAAATGTGCGGGCGTACCATTTCTCATTACTACCACTATTGATCGAATTCACATCAATAGGGTTGCGTGACAGAGCATCTGCAACGTTGTCTTCTGAGCCTTTTCGATATAAAATATCAAAATCATCCTGGCTTAATTCTGAGGCCTAATGTGCAAGACGACCTGTTGGACTATCTATACTGTTCAGCCACTTTAACGCCTGGTGATCAGTCAGTACAGTAAAATGACATCCATCTAAATAGTCACGCATCTTCCAAATTGCCCATTTAATGGCTAAACATTCAAGCTCTGTTACCGAATAGTCTTTTTCTGCTTTGCTTAAAGAATGGCTATCATAAGCAGTAACTCTTTCGTTTTCTCTTTTCGGACATCAACGTAAAAACGCATTTCGCCGTCTATCTTTTCCATCCGTATTACTAGCGAACTCCTAGGACTTGTAGATCTTCTGTTTCTTCCGGTTTCCTGCGTCGCTTTCTCTTCTTCGTTGTTACTTTGGATTACTTGGTTTCTCGGTCGGTATTTCTGTTTTCTCGGCATTTCGTCGATCCATTTGCTGCTATGCTAGATTTCTGGCGTTCATCCTGTCGTATGCTGCATCTCTTCTTTTCCTTGACTACTCCATGCTTCCAATCTTGTCTTCGGTTCTTCTGTAGGTGCCTTTATCCCTACGTTATTGTCTATATAGCCTGACATTTTGATTTAATTTAAAAAAAAAAATTTAAAAAAAAAAAACGATTCTCAGAGATGACAATAATTTCGATGCGTGTGGGTATTTTCAGAATATGTATAAATCAAGACTAATAACAATAAAAAAATTCAAGCAAAATGAGAATTATTTCAAAATTTAATTCCCGTCCGCACGCATTTTCTCTCCTCTGCGCTCATTCCGCTCGCCTTATCGCATAAAAAAAAATCGCATACTAATAAGAAAAAAAAATACTTTGTTAACTCTAAACGCTGCCTACACCTATTTTAAATGCACTAATTTAACCTTAATTTACTAAACGCTACTGTAACTTCATCGATCATTTTTTCAATCGCTACGATTCGCTCCTTTAATTTTGTCATGCGTGCCGTAGTGCTCCTTGCCACGTTTAATAACTGCCTTTTTAATAGGTGGTTTTCTGCCTTTAAAATTTCCAGTTCTTGTTGGAAGTGCCCCAGCGCTTCTTGCTGGTCAAACACAATCTCTAGCAGTTCTTCCACATTTGCTTCTACTTGATAGAACTGGCCCCGCAGCCGAAACTCGGAACCAAATTCGTTAAAAAAAATCCGGCATTATTTTTAGTAAGACCACAAAAAATAAAAAAAAATTTTATCAAAATGAAAAGAGCACAAAAAAAAACTTTATATTATACGGCACTTTAACTTTACATTATACTTATACTTATACTTATACTTACATTAAACTTTATATTATACAGCACTATTTATATTACTGGCTACTGCGGCACTTGACAAAATTAACATAAACCTAACCCTAAACCAACCTCCTAAACCACCATAGCCTGTTCGGGCGCCATGTAACAAAGCTTGGTAACATTGTTGTTAGTGTCTCTGAACGAAATAATAGCGAAGGGTAAGTGGCGAGCTTACAACCTTCAAGAAAATTTTAAAGAGAAAGCCGGCGAGTGCGAGCTGAATGTAAGCTGACGATAATATCCTATTATCAAATTTTATTAATTTCACGATTAATTATTATATTTAAATATATTATTTATCAAATAATTTTTAAAAAAAATAAATCTCTCTTATATGCATTTTCATTTAAATCTAATTAAATAAAAAGAAGATAGAATCAGATATAGAAATTAGATAATATCATCAAACATTCAACGATTCAACAATCTCAACATATTAATACAACAAGTCAAGAACATTAAATTATTTTTTCTCAAACATAAAATTATTTTTATAACAGGAAGATTATTTTCTCGTAAAAAAAGAAGAATATTTTTCTCTCTTTTTCCAAAACAGGAAGCTTATTTAGGCGTCGAAAATGACTGCGAAACTACTCTACTGGATCGAACAACTGGCTTCACCAATAAATGAAGAATTCTTTACGTCATCATTGAAATCATTAGAACTTTTAGAAACAGGATCGATAATAGAAAAAGCTGACCGCCTCCAAAGAGCAATTTCGGAAGATTTACGCCCAGATGATTATGATCAGAAGTCTAGCCATACGGAGGCAGACAGAAGCAGAAGACAAGCGAAACTTCAAAAGTTAATAAAAAGACTATCAACCAAAATGGAAGCAGAGGCAGAGTCGGACAAAAAAATAGATGATTCTAATGTAAGCAAAAGAAAAGTAGGAACATCAAGAAGCACAGATAGATTATCACAACAGTTGCAGATGGAGTCCATGGAAGGAGCGCATTTCTGCGAAATACCGGAAAGGCCGTTAACAGTTACATTTCAGAACAAGAAATACGCCATACCGATAGACATACTAACAAGGTTTGCAGTAGAATCAGAAGAAAGAGAATCTGTGGAAACATCGCGACCGACGATAGCTAGAGTATTTGATGAGCAGCCGCCGCAAAGCAGTCTAAGAGAAGAATGCCATAGATGTAATAGATTTAATGAAAATACGAGAGATATAGGAAAAATCGTCACAACGTGGAAATTAAAATTCAGCGGATCATCAGACGACGTTGAGGAATTTTTAATCCGCGTTAAAGAATGCATGAAAGTAACCGGAGTCACTCGTGAAGAAATGCTGAGAGCACTACCTCTAATAATGCAAAAGGCAGCATTAAATCTCTATAGAATAAAGGAGCAAGAATGGCTGACCTGGAGAGCATTTGAAAACGATTTACGCGAACATTACCAGCAAACACTCCATGCAGATATTTTGCACGACAAAATTCGGGATCGCAAACAGCAACCCGATGAGTCAATGCAAGAATACGTAGCTGACATGATCTTTCAGTTCAGGAAATTACCTCTCAATAAACAAGGTGACGAGAGAAGCCAAGTGCATAGAATTTACCTGAATATGCGACCAGAATTTCATCCTTTTATACCGGACTACGCCGAATTGGACTTAGATGAATTCACAAAAAAAGCAAAAATAATCGGAAGAGCATTCGACGTCGTAAAAAATCAAAGTACACCGATCAAAGTAGAAGAGAAACCATCAAAGAAAAGCGAAGCATCAGGCAATAAAGCCGCAGAAGTTGCTGCTGTAACCGTGCCAACCTTCGCAGACGTAGAAAAGCTCATCACGGAGAAATTAGAAAAGTTAACCAACAATAAGCAGAATTCAAGTAATAACGGCAATAAGAATAGAGGGCACAAAGGAAGAAATTACAACCAAAACCGAAATAACAACAATGGTCAGCAGCAGAACAATAGATCAGACAACAGCAATAGCAATGGTAATAATAACCAAAGAGGAAACTATAGAGGTAGAGGCCGAGGATACGGCCGAGGCAGAGGTTATAACAATAACTACTCGGATCAGCGAAATCATCAGCAACAAAATACTGGTAATATCAACGATCCGCAGCAAAGACTGCAAGGCAATGCACAAAGTGCAAGCCAACAGAATAATCAACCTCAGCCATCAACTTCGAATTCGGCGGGAAACGAAGCGTATTCGGCGAGTCACCGACCGCACCGCCGACTTTACCAATCAAGGTCTCAACAATTAGCGAGCGCAGCAGCTTAAGGAGCAGCGAACCATCCGATTATCCAGCATCCAAATTTAGCCGCTATTGGGTAACCTGTAGGATTAATGGAGTCAACACGACAGCCCTGATCGACCCAGGTGCAGCGTGCACAGTCATTGGCAAGATCTGGGATAAAATAAAGTCCCATTCACCCATCCTGCACTCAAAAGTGAAGACCGCCTAAATGGCCAATGGGCAGCCGGAACAAGTGCTAGGAGAAATCGACGCCGAAATAAATATCGAAGGAATATCCAAGAGCATTAATGCACTAGTGATACCAACGATATCGACGGAGCTGATAATTGGATTGGATTGCATCAGGTTTTTCCAGATGGATATCCTAGCCAGCTGTGACAAATTCACTCTCGCAGACCATGGTAAAGATAAGAAATTCTCATTCCACTTAGGGGCAATCGACGCGACTTCACTCGACGTGGCGAGTTGCGGAATCGCCGTCACAACGAGTGAACAACGCGCGAAGGTGGATGAGTTGGTAAAGAGATTATTACCAAGAGTAAATGCAGCGGTGTTACACAACACGAGATCATTCTTAAAGAGAGCTGCAAGCCCATTAAGCAGAAATACTTCCCAGTTTCCGAGAAGATGGAACAAATTTTACATGCAGAAATTGATAGGCTGAAAGCCGCGGACATAATCGAAGAAAGTCTCAGCGAGTGGAGCAGCCCAATAGTCATGGTTAAAAAAGAGGGAGGCATATATAGAATGTGCACGGACTTTAGAAAAGTCAACGGAGTAGCAAAAAAGGATGCCTACCCGAGTCCGTACATGGAAACTGTGCTGAACAAGCTGAAGAAGGCAAAGTATATCTCGAAAATCGATTTAAAAAAACGCCTATTATCAGATAGCACTAGCCAAAAAATCCAGAGAAATAACCGCCTTTACAGTGCCCGGCAAAGGACTCTGGCACTACAAGAGGTTACCTTTCGGATTATCAGGAGCAGGAGCGTGCTTCCAGAGACTAATCGATAAGGTCATAGGCGATTTAGAGCCGTATGCATACGCATACTTAGACGACATCGTATTAGTCACTGAAACGTTCGAAGAACATATGGCGTTGTTAGAAAAATTAATTCTAAAAATAAAAAATGCTGGACTTACAATAAACCCAGAAAAAAGCAAATTTTGCGTAAATGAGATAAAATATCTCGGGTTTATTGTAAACGAAAACGGAATCTCAATAGATCCGGAGAAAACGACTGCAGTCAAAGAATTTCCAGCACCAAGAAACATGCGCCAATTGCAAAGATTTTTGGGCATGGCATCTTGGTATAGAAAGTTCATAAAGGACTTCGCAAAAATCGCCAAGCCGCTCACTGAACTCTTAAAAGATAAACAGAGCAAGAGTAACTCGCAGCTCATATGGG
Source organism: Sycophila sp. Sp_5 (assembly GCA_018906775.1). Classification (NCBI taxonomy): domain Eukaryota; kingdom Metazoa; phylum Arthropoda; class Insecta; order Hymenoptera; family Eurytomidae; genus Sycophila; species Sycophila sp. Sp_5. The sequence continues at coordinate 30,016 of JACCID010000232.1, read as the reverse complement.
AGCCGATTCACGAAGAATCCTTCCAAAAAATAAAAAACAAATTAATCGAAGCACCCGTCTTAAAAAGACCGCTGCAGAACACACCATACGTGTTACACACGGACGCGAGCAATTCAGGGCTAGGAGCCGTGCTCACACAGAGGGCAGACGACCTGGATCACGTAATTGCATACGCGAGCCGTTCGCTCAAAAAACCAGAAATTCTATTATAGCACTACTGTAAAAGAATGTCTGGCTGTGAGATGGGCCATCGAAAAATTTAGACCATATCTAGAGGCAGAAAAGTTCACCGTGATCACCGATCACAGTGCCTTGAAGTGGCTCTTCGAAAGGAAAACTCCAACCGGAAGGTTAGGGAGATGGTCGCAAGAATTATCGGAATACGATTTCGAGACCATTCACAGAGCAGGCAAAAATAACATAGTGCCTGACGCTTTATCTAGGATGTTTGAAGATGAAAAATCCGAAGATGATGTCGAGATAAGCGAAATAAAAATCAGGAAGCAAATTCAAGATCAATGGTACAGAAAAAGAATTTACCAAGTGATATCTCATCCTCGGAGGTACAAAGACTGGAAAGTTAATGACGGAAATTTATATAGGTATAGACCAAATTATAACGAAGAAGATCTGGCAACAGACTTAGAACCGTGGAAACTAGTCATTCCACTCGAGGACAGAGACAAAATTCTGAAAGAAATGCATGATGAGCCAACATCTGCACACCAAGGTGCAGATAAAACATATAAAAAGTTGACTCAACTATATCATTGGCCTGGAGCATACAGAGACGTCCTGAAGTACGTGCAAACATGCGACAGCTGCCAAAAGAATAAGATAGATCAGAAACAACAAATTGGCCTAATGGGAACGCGATATGTGGATCGACCAGGCAAAGTGATAGCCGTCGACCTCATAGGCGACTTCCCAAAAAGCAATAAAGGCTACAAATACGCCATCATAATGGAAGACATTTTTTCCAAATTTATTTGGTGCATACCAATAAGAAATAAAACCGCAACTTTAGTTAAAGATGCGATAGAAAATAAGCTATGTACACTTTTTGGCACGCCGGAAGTAATTATTTCAGATAACGGCAAAGAATTTATCAACTCATCATTAAAGAAGTTTTTTAAAGAAAACAGTATAATACACGAAACCACGCCGTCGAGACACCCGCAAGCGAATCCAGTTGAAAGAGTCAACAGAGACATAAAAGTAATGATTTCAACGTTTATAGGGAATAATCACAAGAAATGGGACGAATTTCTACCCCAATTCCAGCTGGCACATAACGCTGCAGTGCACTCGACGACGGGTAAAACACCTGCATATTTAATGCTGGGAAGAGAAATAAAATAGCCAAAATGCTTAAAAAGAAATACCGAGCAGCCTAAAGACGTACAAAAAATTTGGAAAGAAATAGACGAATTAGTTAATACGAGCAACCACATTAACAAAGAACAAGAAAATTGGATAAAAAGAATCAGCGAATTACAAGAAGTTCGCGACGAAGTCGCAAACTCACAAGAAAAAATCACAGAGAAAAACGAAAATGCATATAATAAGGATAAGCGCGAATTTTCCTTTGAAGTCGGACAAAAAGTCCTGAGAAAAAATAATATACTATCGTCAGCAGCGAAAAACATTTCTGCGAAGCTGCTAAGCAATTATATAGGGCCTTGCGAAATTTATAAAAAATTAAGCGATAACATATATAAATTGAAAGACGAGAGAGGGAAAATAATAAAAAACTCCATTCACGCGAAAGAATTGAAATTATATAATGTAAACACGCGAAATCCAGAACCCTAACACTTAGAATTCAAGAAAAACCGAATTTTCAAATTCAAATTGGCCCGCCCTAGTGCCCGTCACGATGACAGTCTAATACCGTCACAGCGCGGTAATGGTCAGCGCGCGCAGAACGAAGCAAGCGCGCATGCGCCAGTGCGCGGCGTGAAGAAGAACCCACGCGGTCGCCTCAGACAGCCGCCATAGTGCAAAGACGCCACAGGTGTAACAAGTGCAGTGAGTGAACCAAGTGCCAAATAAAAAAACATTATGTCGTCCAGTGATGAATGTGAACTGTGCGAGGCAATCCGTCACCTCATCCACCATCATCACGGTCCGCCACGATGCGCGCAAGGACAAGGGCGGCAACCAGCAGAGAACGCAGCGGAAACGCCGAACGACGATTTCCGGCTGTACAACCCGTACGCCGACACCGGCGTGCAGGAGGAGACAGTGCAGTCCAGACGTAGAAGACCAACGGAAGAAGAGATCCAGCTAGCAAAAAATAAGCTGAAGGACCACATACGCGCAGAAGCGCGAACGTTCAAGGAGCCGCCAGAGAGACAATTCTCAAGGCAAGAGAAAGCAAGGGCAAATAAGGACGTAAAGAATCTCCTCAGCGAATACTCGCTCAGACATGAGCTGAGAAATGCAGAGCAAAGAATTGAAGAATCCAGAATAAAAGCTGAAGAAGAGAAAGCATACAGGGAGTCCCACAAGGAAAGGCTCTTTGAACAATGCAGACTGAAGTACATCCAGAAGGCCAAGAAAGAAATAGAAGATCAAGAGGCCGACGAAGACAAGCAGGACTCGAGGGAAATCAACCAAGCCTTGTTCAGGATGGACACGGTGTTAAGAAAAGCCGTTGAAGAAGAGCTATACAAGGAGAGAAATCCGCACTCAGTGGCTATGAAGGAGGCTGAAGACAGAAGACAACAGGCGCTGGAGAAAATACAGCAGCACAAGAAGCAGCAGCACGAGTTGGCAGAACCTGCAAGTGACAGCGATGAAGACGACCAGCCACCAAGCCCACCCAGGCCAAACGCTGAACAACAGCCGCCTGAAGGTAAGGAGGGACAGGTGTCCGCTGAGAAACAGCAAGGCATCAGACCAACAAGCAGGGTGCAGCCGTGCACGCAGCTGAGAAGGCCAAAGGCACAAATTCAAGCCCTCGTCGAACAGAAGCCAGCTCATACTAGCCAGCCGCCAACACCACAGGCGAAGAACAAACATCCGCCACCAAAAAAGAAGAAAGGCTTCCCCAGGAGGAGTCGTCAAGGCAGATGAACTTCTTCACCTGGAAGAGGAAGGATCAGAAGACGAGAAGCCAATTATACCGAGAAGGGATAAGGGTAAGGGAGTCTACCTACCCCCACCTACAGAAATGGGAGGACTAATATCCGCCACCACCCAGGGCCAGGATAACAGAGTACTACAGAACTTTAAAAAGCAGTGTTTAAGTGAATCTATAAATATGTAAAGCGTTTCGATAGAAAATAACATTGTAGTAGGTTAAGGTTTTTGAAAATAATCATTATAAAATGTATACCAAAACAATTTAATTATTCTTCCCATCCACACCAAATCCAAAAAATTCCCTAAAAAACTTTTTCTCCTTCCAATCACAACTTAACTATTTACTAACTTAATTATTTAGTATGCAAATTAATTTCAATGTAATCAAAATTCTAAAGAAAATATGTCAATGAAAAAGAGCAAATCGTCAATTAAAATTACTTTATTTCAATACTTGTACAAACTTGAGCAAAAGTGTCAAGCTCGACTGCAGCAGACGACACGCCTATGTAAGCAGCTGCGTCTGCTAGCAAAGCGACGTACTAATGTACGCAGGTATAGACCTGCCGTGCGCTGGTTTTTACCAGGTAAAAACTCTCGGTGCAGGGGGGTTGTAACGTGGAAATCACAACGTTACTTCTCTCAAGCATACATGAGCGCCGGAGATGCTGCGCACGGAAAATAACGCGTCAAGCTAGGTTAGACGCGAGAGAGAGAAGCGCGGCGCGACACCGCGGCCAGCGAGCCGAGATCGCGCCCCCCCCCCCCCCCCGCGAATAGGGAAGAGGGGGAAACTAAGAGGCTCTTCATAATGAGCACGCGCGACGAAAACGCTCTCTCTACCCTAAATACGTCTAAGCGACAACACACGATAACGAGACTAACCGGCGAACACGAGGGCAGCGCAAGCTACGAGACCCGCCTCCGCCGACGACACCAGGGTGACCACCTCGCCCCGCAGACGAGCCTGGAGCCATCTCCGCAGCCCGCCAGCGGCCAGATCAGAGCCGGGAGCAGGCGCCCGACACACGCCCGCAACGAGACACTCCAGCCGACCTTCAGCGAGTCTTCCAGACGACGACATCGAGACTGCGTCCTTCTCGCGTCCTCACGCGATAAGTATCGTTTATTCTCTCTCTCGTCCGCGGATAGGATCGGCAGGCGCGCCGATAAGATCAGGTGCGAACAAGGTCATACGACCGCGGCAGCGAGCCGCTTGTACATACAACTTATTAAATAAATCCACTTACAATTAATTAACCGGCTTGTTCACCGAAACTGCCCCGATTCCCCCACGTCCCGCTCCCGCGAGTTAGCTTGGTCCGCGGAGTATCGTGGTTTGTACGTGGTTCGTTCGGCGAAGGGAGACTCAAGGGGCAGAAAGGAGTTCGACTCCAAGATAATTAGAGTCCACATCCCCAGTCGAGTGACCCGCGTTACAGGGTCAATAGGCAAAAAATGTTGAACATATATGTATCTAGAATAAAGAAAGTAACTTGAAAAGTTATAAAAAGGAATACAAGACTCGAAGGGAAAATATTGTCCGATCAAGACAAATAATTGTAAGCGAATTAAGATTTTGAGTCAGAGAAGATTACATTTTCTCTTAGTCTTAAATTCACTTATATTACTAATCTACTGACTATCTTTTCTCCAGACATTACGTTTGGGGAAATAATTGAGACCCATTAGTTGAGCATTTTGATTTCATTTATTCCGGGAAACGAGCCGCTTACAATTCTAACCTTACACTGCCACGTGACTGGCTTTTGGTAAGCTGAGGTGAGGTTGAAGTTGGCTGAGCTGGTGATGAGAAAAGAACAGATCGTAGCGGCGAGGCTGAAGCGAAGCAGGGATAAACTGAAGCGAACACACATGAATTTGGCAAGCGTTCACATTACGTAAGCTATCGTAAGCTACATTAATGTCATTTGATCGTGCCACGTCTTCTTGCATTTCATCTTTTTGGTCAGCAATGGAAAAAATAAACAAAGAAGCTAAATTATGCTCGGTGAGCATTTTAGTAGAATTCGTAAATGAAACCGAGTCATTTGATAACAATCCCATGATCAACACTGAATATTTGACCTTGTAGTGTCTCGATTTGCGAACTGTTGAGGTTCCTCCTTCTCCCCTCTCTTTTGACACGTCGACCTCTGCCGCGAAACTTCGGCAAGTCGATCGATCGCTGAAAATCGACAGAAAGTCGAGGACCGCGGGACGCCGCGGTACAAGGAAAAATAGGCTCCAGCGGGCTCTACAAGAGGGAAGCGTCCTTGGGCAGCGTTCCTGCCGAAATCGGGACCACTGCCGGTCTCGTGAGCCATTCTCAACAACTTCTGGGGCGACTACGACACCCCGAGCAACCCTGCTGGAGTAGCTACCACCTCGACAGCACGATCTCACGAAGAGAGAAAATATAAACGCAACTTCCACTACATCTCCTTCCACCCGTCATAGGCCGCAACGAGAGAATTAGCCGGACGAGCAACGCATCGACGTGAAGAGAATGAGAGTGTGTGTGACGTTAGTATTGTAAGTTTAAGTTTTAAGATGCAAATCTGTAATTTTGAATTTAACCGAATGTTTATGATTATGCGATAATCTTACGTAGAAAATAAAATATAGTTTATACGAAAAAGATTTCTTACAATTGGCGCCCCACTAGAGGCTAGAACGAACTCGTACCCTGTACGTGTAAATCATTAGAATAATTAGTTTTCTTAATATATGTAATCACACGCTTTTTCTTTTTTTTAATTACGTGACCTAAGAGGCAAGACACGAGAAATTGTAAATAATCGATATCACTATTAGTTAATATTAAGTAATTTTATCAAAACAAATAAATATGAATCGCCGAAACTCATTACCGGATTTCTGGGGGATACCAAGGGAAGAGGGAATTGATTTTGTAGTCGAGCGTTTACAATTACGAATTGAAGCATTAGAATTAGAAAATAGAACTATTAAAACTCAATTAAACCAAATTTTGCAAAATATACAGCAGAATCAGGATGGCAATGTAAATAAAATTTTGGCTCGCGAAATCGCACTTCCGAGTTTCACAGGTGAAAGTTACGATAACGGAAATGAATTTTTAAGAGAAATAGATCAATATATTTACATAAAACGAATTCCCGATTTCTATCAACCAAAAATAATTGCAAGCGCATTGAAGGGCCGCGCACGAGTATGGTTCGATGCGGTAAAATACCAAATCACTAGCTTCCAAGATTTTTGCAATAAATTCAGGAATGAATTTATGTCAGAAGAAATGTTAGAAAGAGCAAAAGATCTGTGGAAAGCGCGAAGATACGACATCGGTAGTTTTGTAAAATATTTTTATGCTCGTGCTGGAGAGGCGGCGCGATTCGATCCTCCATTAACTGAGTATCAACGTAATAAAGAAATAGTCAAACAATTTCCCGAGAATATTCAAATAACATTGGCAGCAACCGATCTAAATCAAACAGACCAAATCATTCGCGCGTTGACTCGTATCGACGAAACGCAAAGCCGATCGAAAATCGGCGAAACAAACAAAACGATCGATACACGTCGCGATCGACCAAGCGTAGACGCGAGCACCCGCACTCGTCATCCAAACAATAATATAAACAGATACCCGATAGGACATGAAGCGCGAACTCCGTTAGAAAATGAAACTGATCGCAGGAAAGATTCAAGAACCAATTATAATCAAAATTATTCAAATCAACCGCAAAACTGGCGTGAAACAAATTTCAACAGATACAACGGGCAGAACAAAAATTTTAATACGAACAACAAAAATCCGAATAATCGCGTAAATCAAATCGCAGCGATAAACGCTAATGAAAATAATGATGACGAATTGACCACAGACGTTTACGAAGTAAATAACGAAGACGCGATAAGTGAAACGATTTCGGAAAACTAAAAAACTACTCGATCGTATCAGGTCCAATTTCGAGTTGTGCAAATAGAGGACCTAGCGTACGATGTCATGGGGGATTTGGATGACTCTAAAAATAAAGATACTCAAAGACGTAGCCCTAGAATAGGTGCAGAAATAAATGACACGATTTGCGAATGCTTATTAGACACGGGAAGTTCCATCTCATGTATAGCCGATAAATTATTCGAGCAAATCAAAGACGACAATAATGTTAAAATCTTACCAGTGACAAATATGGCAATAACGAAACCGTTTTCGAAAAAGGCGTGTAGAATAAATAAACAAGTGTTAGTAGACTCAACGATAGAGAACAAATGATTCAAGACGATACTTTTAGTAGTCCCTAATTTAAATTTTGATATCATACTCGGCATCGATTGGATATTATTAAACGGCGTGGTAATCGATGGAAAAAATCGAGTAGTAATATTTGACGACCTATCTATTAGGGAACCTCAAATCAGTTTTTCCCTAGAATCACCAGTTACAAATCACGTAAATTCAATTGATTCTTTGAAGTTGCTGTCGGCGAATGCTCATGGCCCGCGTCGCGAAGGGGAATCACGCAATTATGATTTGTTTCGCGAAACGGGGGATGAAAAACGCTCTTTCATTCATTCCGCGGATAATTTCGAGAGTCGGATGAATGATAAAATAAAAAATATAAATACCATCAGTGATGAGGAAAAACTAATGCTAAAAGAGCTAATAACAGAATTTAGCGACGTGTTCTCGGAAAAACCGGGTCGTTTTTACGGATTTAAATATAAAATCAACATGAAAACTAAAAATCCTGTGATAAACCGAAATTATTCTATTCCCATAAAATACAAAAGCGCCGTAGACAAACATGTGGAAGAATTATTGAAGCACGGAATAATCGAAAAATCCGATAGTCCGTATTGCAACCCGGTTCATGTAATCCTAAAGAAAGATGGAAGCGTAAGGCTATGCCTTGACGCGAGAGATCTTAATAAGAACATTGAAGACGATAATGAAAGGCCACCCAAGGTGGAGGAAATATTACAAAGACACAACGGAGCGAAATTTTTTACTAGCACTGATTTCACTCAGGGGTACTATCAGGTAGAACTAGATGAAGAATCGCGAGCGTATACCACATTTATGATTGGGGGTAGGTGTTTTCGATTTAGGCGAGTACCATTAGGAGTTAAGACGGCGGGATGCGCATTTATTCGGGCGATGAATTCTTTGTTTTCGGCGGAAGAAAAAAACTTCATTGAAATTTATGTAGATGATGCGTTTGTAAAATCATCAAATTTTCGTGACCACATCCGACACTTGAGAATATTTTTAAGAAAGGTTAGAGAAACGGGGTTAAAGTTAAATTTTAACAATACAACGTTTTGCGCGCGAGAAATACCCTTCCTCGGATTTATTTTAAGTGCGGATGGCGTCAGGCCAAACCCCGAAAAAATAAAAGCAATTGAAGAAATTCCTGAGCCAAAAAATAAACCCGAATTACAACGGTTTATTGGTGTATGTACATATTATCGACGTTTTTACAATAAATACGCCACTTTAATCGATCCGTTTCGTGACTTGCTCAGTTCCAAAAATAAGTTTTTGTGGGAGTGTAGGCATCGCGAGGCATTTTTGAATTTAAAAAACAAATTAGCAAATTATGTTTTGTTATCTCACTATCGAAGCGAACTATCTTTTGTATTGCAAAAAGATGCGAGCAAACAAGGGATTAGTGCAGTTTTATATCAGGTAGATGAGCATGGCGAAATTATAATTATCGCTTTAGTAAGCCGCTGCTTAACGGGCTATGAGTCACGATATACAACAACGGAATTAGAACTTCTCGCGATTGTTTATGCTGTATTAAAACTTAGCATTGACGTTTTTATTAAAAACGTCACATCACACTTCGCGACTGGCACGATGGTCAATGACTCTCGCCGCATTTTCCTTTGACATTGTGCACTGCAAAGGGTGTGATAATGTCATAGCTGATTATTTTAGCCGTTTACCTAGCGAAAGGATAGACAAGCAAAAAGATGTCGATGAAAATCGGGAAATAAATGCTAACGACGGTGTAGTGGCAGTAATGACAAAATTGAATACCTGGTGGGACGATCTCGCGAAAATTGACGAATTGCAACAAAACGACGCGGAAATTAAATCGTTAAAAGACGAGTTGGAAACTAAGAAGCGCGACAATTTTCAAGTTTACAAGAAAATTCTATTTCACAAAAGTCTACACGGAAACGGGTGGCGCGTAGTGGTTCCCACGCTTCTGCGATGCAAACTAATCCGAGAGACACACGAGAAAATTGGGCATCTAGGAGTTCAAAAGACAATTGCGGAAATAAAAAAGAATTTTTGGTGGCGGGGCATGCGTAGGAACATCCGGAGAATCATAGTAGCTTGCAACACTTGTCAAACAGTCAAGCCATTAAATAATTCTATGGCAGGCCAATTCTTACAAGTAAGAGCCGAGAAGGTGGGAGAATTGGCTTCGGTGGACTTCTATGGACCGTTGCCGCGTTCCACAGGCGGGGTGGAATATATTTTCGTAATTGTCGATGTTTTTTCGAGATTTGTGAAACTCTATGCTTTAAAACGCGCGACAGCAGCAGCATGCGTAAATCGATTACGAGACTATTTTAAATCGGTAGGAAAGCCCAATCGAATTTTGAGCGATCACGGGACGCAGTTTTTATCCAAGATGTGGACTCAGTTTCTAGAAGAATCGAAAGTTGATGCAGTGTAGTGTACAATCAGAGATCCGCAATCGAATCCTGTAGAGAGAATCATGCGTGAACTCGGGAAATTCTTTCGAGTATACTGCAGTGACCAACACACGTCTTGGGCGAAATACTTGAAAAATATCGAACCGCTGTTAAATTTAACTACACATACAGTCACCGGATATACACCCCACGAATTACATTACGGTATCGAGCCGAACAATGAGATACGCAAGCGTATAAATTTCCCATCCGAAGCAGCCGAAAGATATGAACTTAAGGTCGAAATCGCTAATTTACGTACGCAACAGCAGCACGAGCGCAATAGAGCTTTGCAAAAAGCATTTAACACCAAATCAATTAAAGTTGGCGATCTTGTCCTTCTTCGCGTTCCTCGACAGTCCAATGCTTTAAATAAACAAATTGCAAAGTTTTTTCATATCTATTATGGTCCGTATTGCGTCAGTCGGTCGTTCAATGCAAACGCGTATGAATTGACGGAAATCGGAGAACCGAGGAAAATAGTTGGACGATATAATCGTACAGATTTAAGATTTTATGAACAATTGCCATCTGGCAAAGCAATGAATTAGGCGAATTAAGAAAAAAAAAAAAAAAACAAAAAGAAAAGGAAAAGCGAGAAAAAGCGTGTGTAAACAGAGTAGGATGTAGGCATGGCGAGGATAGGTTTTCTTTTATTAAGCGACAATATGAATTTTTATTTATTGTTATACTTATGTGTATGAATGTGTACATGTTTGCGAATAAGAGTGTAATATCGTCCATTGAAGGACAGAAGAAGACGATGACAAAGCCAATAAAAACGGAGAAAGGAGGAAGCAGGAGGAAGAAAAAAATACGAAGTTGAATTTTGCTACTTAACAAGAAAATCGTAGCAAAAGGGGGATGATGTAGTGTCTCGATTTGCGAACCGTTGAGGTTCCTCCTTCTCCCCTCTCTTTTGACACGTCGACCTCTGCCGCGAAACTTCGGCAAGTCGATCGATCGCTGAAAATCGACAGAAAGTCGAGGACCGCGGGACGCCGCGGTACAAGGAAAAATAGGCTCCAGCGGGCTCTACAAGAGGGAAGCGTCCTTGGGCAGCGTTCCTGTCGAAATCGGGACCACTGCCGGTCTCGTGAGCCATTCTCAACAACTTCTGGGGCGACTACGACACCCCGAGCAACCCTGCTGGAGTAGCTACCACCTCGATAGCACGATCTCACGAAGAGAGAAAATATAAACGCAACTTCCACTACATCTCCTTCCACCCGTCATAGGCCGCAACGAGAGAATTAGCCGGACGAGCAACGCATCGACGTGAAGAGAATGAGAGTGTGTGTGACGTTAGTATTGTAAGTTTAAATTTTAAGATGCAAATCTGTAATTTTGAATTTAACCGAATGTTTATGATTATGCGTTAATCTTACGTAGAAAATAAAATATAGTTTATACGAAAAAGATTTCTTACAAACTGGCTAGTAAAAGGAAAATATTTGAATATTTCTTCAGTCGTAGAAGAAGAGAAAATTGTCAATTGAATTGGCCATTCAACTGCGACTTTGGTACAGCTTCCAAAAAAAAAAAAAATAAAATTATAAAACGCAAAATTAGAGCATCATCCAGCTAAAATGATACATGTAGATGGTAAATAATATATTATGGATATACAGTACTGTTCAAAAATTTTGGAACGATAATGTAATTTTTTAGTTTCAGAGAAAGTAGAATATCTCAGAAAATATTGATTTCAAAAATATTTCTCCGAACAATATTTGCTGAGATATTCTACTTTCTGTGAAACTAAAAAATTACATTAGCGTTCCTAAATTTTTGAGCGGTACTGTATATTGTAACGGGGCTGGTTGCTTCTATTTTTATCTCGTAGAGGAGACCTTTCTCCACGAGACAGGTGCAATGGGGCACACATGAGTGCCCCGCGAGGTCCTTACCTGGGGGAGCGCGCGAGCACCCGACGGCAAACACACGTCGCCGCGGCCCGTATACAACGCGAGAGTATTGCTGTACTCTCGCTTCTTGTACTCGCGTGCTGGATGCCGACCGCTCAGCTCTATCGGAGAGTGGCGGTATCCGAGAGGTTAGGCGGTAAGGAACTGGGTATCGAGTTGTCCAGCGGACTACTCGAAGAAAAGACACGATCGAGTAAATTAGATGTTGGAGGCCTTTATTGCCTCCGTGAAATAAGTTACAAAAACCCGCGTCCCGGGGATATTATTCAGGCGCGTGAGCCGAGTGCTCCAAACGCGCCCGAATATTGCCGAGCGGGGCCGCACCGAGAATTCACCGACCGATCGCGCGACTCGCGTACCGCAATGTTTGCGTAGAGCGACGACTTCGCTCCTCGTAAACAAACACATGAAATAGTGAACAGGCCGCCTGCCTGCTCCGCGCGGTACACAAACGTAAACACGGGGGGAAGGGAACGGGCCGCTTGCCCGCTCCACGCGACACGTAGCGAATGCGACCTCGGGCGCCTGCCCTCAGCCACGACTTTTTCCTACGTTGCGGCTCGTCACCGAGAGCCGCGACTTCCACCGCACGGGAGTCCGCGCCTAGCCTATGCTAGAGAGAGAGAAGGAGACACCTCTGGGCAACGCTGCCCACGAGCGCGCGTAAGGCGACGCTTTGTCTTGGAGCCGAGGCGGTCCTCGATTCCTCGGCTGGTACACGCCCGCACTCGCGACAGAAAAGTGAGTCGGGCAGTACTTACGGTGCGTCGGACTCTCGCTCGTCCTCGGCCGCTCGCCTTCGCACCTGTCGTCCGGCCGCCGCTCACTCGCTTTCTCTCGTCCGCTCCTGCTGTCCCGCTCATCGCCACCACGCGTCTGTCGTCTTTGACGGTTCGAGAATCTCTCTCTCAGATTGCCCACCTGGCAATCTCTTCCCCGCGCGCAGGCTTAGCCTAACGTAAGCCGCGCTCGCGCCCGCTCGCGCCAGATCGCGATGACGCGAAGGTACCCCGCAGTACCCCGCATCACAATATATATATATATATTTACTTATTTATTTACTCTTGTCAAGTGATTTTTTGTACAAAATTCCAACTGTAAGCTTTCCTTATTCATTTCTATATACGGTGGGTCCACGGGAGAATAATTTTGAGCATGTAAGAATCTAGAGTAAAGAAAGTCACTCGACAATTTATAATAGGGAATACATAAGATTCAAAGGGAAAATACAATGTGTACAAGACAAATAATTGTAAGCTCATAAAGATATTCACTCATAGAAGACTATATTTTCTCTTAACTTTCTTATCTCTAGATATTTATAGGTACAAAGATTTTCTCCTATTATCCCATCATATAAAGAAACGAACAAGAAAGTCTGCAATTATCCGTATAGGAATATCCGCACGTCGTCCCCATCTTTTAGTACGGATCCTGTAAGGTTTCCGTACGTTATCCCTAAATGCGGAAATCGCAAAGGAATCTAACGTAGATCCGATGAGGACTCCGCGAATTTTGCTTGAGCGTCGGTGCAGGCGCGTATTACCGATACGGATCTCATCGGGATTCCCCCGTTCGTTATGTGTGGAAATTTGGAAACACTGGCGCTCCTGTCGCATGCGGATATCTGACTCGGATCTTATAGGTTATCCGCATGTGCACTGGTGTACGACGACTGTAGATAATATTTTTTGTTTAATATAAGTTTTGTAGAATAATTAATTATTGTTTAATAATAACAGTTTTTTTCTCATGTTATACTACGGCGGCGTTTGCGAATTGGGGTTAACTGCATGAATTCCAAATAAGATGCATGTGCATTAAATTTTCTGTATTGGCATATACTTGAAATTTAATGCAATGTGCGTTAAAATTAATTTAGGTAATGAAATAAACAACATTATAATAAATATTAGTGTATTAATTAATTAAATATAGAAATTGAAAATCACACGATACGTAGGTTCAAAACGAGACATATGCTTATCAGAATCTTATCTGGGGACTCCCTATCAGAATCCCATAAGATTCCTTCTTGATAGGGAGTCCCCAGTTCTTATGCGAATCTCACATGGAATCCCCATCAGAAGCCGGTAGGAAAATGTCCCGTTTTGGACCTACGAATCGTATGTGAAATCCCTATGAGAATCGCATGTGGAATCTCTACGGGAATCTCATATGGATGTTGCATCGTTTCCCTATGATTTTTATAATCGCGTTTGTTTATTTATTATTATTATTTTAACAAATATTTTACAATACATTAAATAATATAATTTTAAATATTTAAAAAAGAAAATTTGTAATTTTGTAAATGTATTCAAGACTTGAATTTTTTAATCTAATTATCATTTTTCTTAAGACGATTGGGACGACCTCCCCAATCTTTAGAATTCGCAAAAACTGCACTCAAAGCTGCATGAAATTGCACCTCAGATAAGAAGTCCCCATTTCTATCAGTATGATAGTTATAATATCTGAAATTGAGTATAATTGATAAATACTTTTTTTTATTTATTTGAAATAAATACATTTTTTAGTACGTACCTTGGATAATGGTATAAGTATTCATGTTTTTAAAAGGAGTACCCTTATTTGGGACCTTTTTTAGTGCAATAAAAGAGGTTATTACTTCTTTTGTGGTGGTACTTTTAGTAGCATTATTGCCATTATTGTCTAGAATAAATTTGCAGGATTTAACCTAATAAAAATAAAAAATACATTATAAATATGAAAATAATAGTAAATAATATTTAAGAAAATAACAATTTTAAATTACTTACAAAATTGTCTTCTAACTCTTTATTTTCTGACAATAAATTGTTAAATTTTAGGCTGGCTGCACTAATGTATAGTCGGTGCTTTTTTACTACATACATATATACATACTTATAATATAAAACGTAAGATTTTAATACAAAAGATGAAAAATAAAATGTCTATAGCCTCCTTTTTTTTTTTTATTTTAAATGATAAATTGTTGCGCTAGCGTGCCTGCCCCTGCTGCACGCTAACCCGATTTACGCAATTTGAAATTGCCGCCGCGTCAACGCTTCGCGCGCCGCCGCTAGGCGGCGACGCGTTACCCAATATTGAATTGTAGCCCCACGAGGCATATAAGGAGGCGCGAGGAGAGGCCTGGCAACCGCGAGCTAGCCTCTCCCCTCCAGTGGAATACACCAGAGGGTTGAAAATAAAGCCTGCTCTGCAGTTCTTTTTGAAAGCTTTGCCTAAATTATTTTAGCGCACCCTAGTTCCACCTTCACAGGTCCGGCGACTAGCTTTTGCATGAGACGCTCAGCCTCTCGCTCTCGCCACGGGCGCCGCTCCAGGAGCAGGAGCAGTCGTAGCCACGGAAGGAGGGATCATCGCCCTTCCCGTCCACGCTCACAACCTCGCTCCCGTTCTCGCCGACCGGTCAGCTCTACAAGGAGGGAGCACACACGAGGAGTCGACGCTCATACCCAGACGGAGTGGGCCTCCGGAGTCTCTACTGGCGTGGCTTGCCAGACCTCTCCGAGGACTCTGCGGGTCCGAGATAAGACCACTCAGGTCGGAAACTCGGCCTTCCTGAGGAGGATTGCGACCACGCAGACGGACCCGGCCCCTCGCCCACCTGCTGTCTTGGAGAGGCCAAGGACGCCCGGACGCTCCAGGACACCCTCTCCCTTCCTGGAGATCACCAACCGGGACTCGGAGCTGAAGGAACTCTACGTCCCCAAGCCGCTGCAGCCAGTGAAGAGGCCGGTGGGAAGCGGCAAGCAGGCGGCGCCTCGCAGGAAGAAGCCGCGGGTGATCTCCTCGGTGGTCTTGGAGAAGGGCGCATCCAGTGACAAGGAGCAGCGACCTCCCCGGGGCGGCACCGTGGAGCTGGAGGATTGAGCGAGTTGGCGACATAGTGCCTTGCACTCTAAACCTATAACTCTGAAAGAGTAATTTTTGAGTGCCCCCGCTCCTCACGGAGCCTGGGGGCCATAATCTCTCCCAAACATAATTCACAGGTACGTATATGAGCCTGGCTCATCGGTGACCTCGTGTCACTGGGTCTCACTTCTTTCAGAAGTGAGACTCTAGGCCCGGAGAGGGCTAGGCGAGGGGGTTAGTGCTGTGTCCTCCCCTCACCCAACGAAGACGCTATCTTCTAGACCTTCTGGCTTCTACGGTGGACTCCTCTCCCTCAGGAGAGCAAGTAGAAGACGTCAAGCATCACGACGACCGGGAAGCAGCTCACCGGCAACAAAATGAACTAATTTATTTTTTATTAAGTCCAAAGACACAACCAATTTATTTTCTGTAACTAAAACTTCCCATATGTTTAGTTTTGAAGATTTAATTGGATATTCATATGCTGATCTCAGTTTTTTAAGAATTAATCCACTCACTTGAATACTTTCAGGATCATGCACAAAATAGAATATCTTCTTAATAAATAATATTAGTTACCAATGCTTTGGTTGAGTGGTGGAGATGCACCTCGGGCGTTCGGGAAAGTTAAGCAACTTTCGGCGTAGACACTACTTGGATGGGTGACCGCGCTGGAAGTTGCGATGCTTCCTCGATCTCTTAGGTGTTTTTCTCCACACTCAACAAAGTGAGCGGGAGGTATGAGAATGACAAATTCTGTGCTCAGGCCTACGAAATGTGCTTGGTTAAAAGTTATTTGGTCATTCAGTAGTTAATATAAAATAGTTTTTAATCTTTAATTTTTTTATTAGAATATAATCATCTATCACTAAACTTTTTATTATTTGAAATGCTGGTGGTGAAATTGGTGTTTTATTTTGATATATTTGTTTTTCTTGTAAGCGACGACAAACTTGAGTCAATGGGTTTGTTGGAGTACGTACCATTTTTCTTAATTTTCCTAAACAGTTCTCAAATGGAAATGCACTAATTTTACTAAGATTGCAGTTCATACACTTCACTCTGTACAATTCTGTATTTTCTTTTTCTCTTTCTATATTTTGCACGGTTGTCTTCATTGTCCATTTTTATTTTCAATAAGAATTAACACTATATTAAAGCAAACGGTTCAGACACTTAAACAAAAAATACTTTTTTCAGCCTAGCGGGAGGAAACCATAACCTTTCCTCCCGGCGCCCAATCGAAAAGGATACGATTTCCGCCTCTTTAGTCCGAAAAATAGTATACGCAACATGGGAAGTAAAAAAGAATGCCTCAGATCACACGTTTTCACCCTCGCCTTCGGCTCGGGTGCCAATTTACGTGTGATCTGGGACCATTTCTAATTTACCTCCCTTGTTACGTAATAGTACATTATGACACTGGTGCGGACGATGATTATCTAAGTCGTGCGATGTTTTGCGACCGAGCGAAGCGAGGGTGAAAAGTCGTACAACTTAAATAATCACTTCCGCACTAGTCTCATACGATATTTTATAGCACGAGAGCCGAAATTTGGTATTAAAGTAGCCATTTTGAGGTTAGAGTGCTATAATATACTATTACAGTACCGCCCTTGATTAGAGGTTAGACTATTGTGTACAGTCGTCGTTACATGCGGACAACCTTTTGAGATCCGAGTAAGATGTCCGCATGCGACAGTAGAGCCAGTGTTTCCAAATTTCCACACATAGCGAACGGGGGAATCCCGATGAGATCCGTATCGGTAATACGCGCCTGCGCCGACGCTCAAGCAAAGTTCGCGGAGTCCTCATCGGATCCACGTTAGATTCCTTTGCGATTTCCTCATTTAGGGATAACATACGGAAACCTTACAGGATCCGTACTAAAAGATCGGGACGACGTCCGGATATTCCTACACGAGATTTTATAAAAAACGTCACTCGACATGCTATAAAAGGGAATTCAAGACCCAAAGAAAGAAATTGGATTGACCGGTGTAAATATTTTTATCATCTGGACCCTTTGTATAAAGAAATCTACAAGGATAATCTTAATTTTGTATTCCGTACAAAACATTAGTAAATGATAAAAATATTGACACCGGTCAATATAATTTCTTTTTGTTGAGTCTTGTATTTCCTTTTATAGATTGTCAAGTGATTTTTTACAAATTACTAACTGACTTTCTTGTTGATTTCTTTAGCCGATGGGCCCATTAGAGAACATTTTTGAAAGTATAAATATCTGGAGACAAGAAAGTCACATGCCAAGATGTAAAAGGAAATACAAGACCCAAGAAAAAAGAAATTATATTGACCGGTGTCAATATTTTTATCATTTACTAATGTTTTGTACGGAATACAACATTAAGATTATCCTTGTTGATTTCTTTATATGAAGGGTCCAGATGATAAAAATATTTACACTGGACAATCCAATTTCTTTGGTTCTTGTATTCCCTTTTATAGCTTGTCGAGTGACTTTTTTTACAAAATACTAATTGAAGACTTTCTTGTTGATTTGTTTATAGGATGGACCAATAGGAGAAAATCTTTGAACGTATAAATGTCTGGAGAAAAGATAGTCAGTAGATTAGTAATATAAGTGAATTCAAGACTAAGAGAAAATGTAATCTTCTTTGACTCAAAATCTTAATTCGCTTACAATTATTTGCCTTGATCAGACAATATTTTCCCTTCGAGTCTTGTATTCCTTTTTATAACTTGTCAAGTTACTTTCTTTATTCTAGATACATATACGTTCAAAATTTTTTGCCTATGGACCCTTCGTATCAAAAAATGAACAAGGAAAGTATTCAGTTGGTATTCTGTACAAAAAATCACTTGTCAACAATAAATATATATATACATGTGTACACATCCACAGTATATTACTTAACACTCACAGCTATCATTTTAGCTGGATGATGATCAAATTTTGCATTTTATAATTTTATTTTCATTTTGGTAGCTGTACTAAAGTCGCAGTTGAATGACCAATTCAATTGACGATTTTCTCTTCTTCTACGACTGATGAAATATTCAAAATATTTTCCTTTTACTAGCCAGTTCAAATATTCAGTGTTGGTCAAGGGATTGTTATTAGATGGCTCAGTTTCATTTACGAATTCCACTAAAATGTATAAATCGTTGCTCACCGAGCATAATTTAGCTTCTTTTTTTATTTTTGCTATTTCTGACCAAAAAGGGCAAAATGCGTGGTCATTAATGTAGTTTATGTAAGTTTATGTGATACCTCACAAAACACTCGCGAAATTCGACAATTTATGTCGACACACAATGGTCCAAATCGCGTAAAAAAGATGGTCCTACAGAGCATTTTTTTTTTCACCGGACTTAGAAATTTAGCAGGTGATGGACTTAACTAAATTTTCCAAAATTCTTTAAAAAAAAATTCGGTCCAAAATTCTTTAAAATAAAAAATAAACAGGAATTTGAAAAAAAAATATTTTTGTCCGGACTTGGAAATTTTTTGATTAGTTGGACTTAGTTTTTTTGTCAGATTAGATTTTGGCATCAGATCTTATGTCAGATCTGATCTGAGATTTGACCTTAGATTTTTTAACAGGGATCCACCTGGAATTTCCACCTGTATTGCCTAGAACTCCACCTGGAATTTCCACCTGGGATTTCCACCTGGAATTTCCACCTAGGATTTCCATCTGGAATTTCCACCTGGGATTTCCACCTGGAATTTCCACCTAGAATTTCCACCTGGAATTTTCATCTGTAAAATCCATCTGGATATCGATTAAATCCACCTAGATTGATTCGATTTCAAGGTATAAATTGCACCTACATTCCCCAGAAATCCATCTGGATAAATTCAACCAAGTTTCCCCAGAAATCCAGCTGGAATTTCCACCTGGCAGATCAATGACAATGACAACAGTTCGACGCCCCGTATGAAGAAAATCCCCTGTCTGCATTTTGGCGACGAAGAAAATCTCCTCAGCTGATTTCCCGACGAAAACTATCCTTTTTAGAACTTTTGCGGCGAAAAATATCCTTTCTAGTACTTTTGCGGCAAAAACTAGCCTGTCTTGTCTCTGGCGTTTTTGCGCTTTATTGAAATAAAATAAATGAAGTAAAATCGCTGGTATACTAATAATTGGCTATGATTTTAGTTAACGAATAAGCCAAAAATAAGCCATGAATAAACCAACGTTTAATATTAAATTGTATAAAAAAAAGATAACACAAAACGTAAAATAAAATAATTTGTTTAAATAAATGCACCCTCATTAAAAAGTACACCCCATTAAAAAGTATGGGATAGTATTGGTAGAAAATTGTTTTATAAGATTGTAGGAGATCTTTTTCGTCGGAAAAATCAGCGAGGGGATTATTTTCGTCGCAATAGTGTAGAATGAGATCTTTTTCGTCGGAAAAATCAGCGAGGAGATTATTTTCGTCGCAATAGTGTGGAATGAGATCTTTTTCGTCGGAAAAATCAGCGAGGAGATTATTTTCATCGCAATAGTGTAGAAGGAGATCTTTTTCGTCGGAAAAATCAGCGAGGGAATTATTTTCGTCGCAATAGTGTAGAAGGAGATCTTTTTCGTCGGAAAAATCAGCGAGGGGATTATATTCGGCGCAAATTTTGGAAGGGATTTTCTTCGCCGCAAAACTGAAAAGAGATTTTCTTCGTAGGAGGCGTCGAGTTATTCTTCATCTAATAATTATTACTATAATAATTATTGTAATATACAATTATACTATTATATGAAATAGTCAAAAGGAGATTAATATTTTAGTATATTTTTATAGATGCTATACTCTTTGAAAAATTATAATTCTTTATAAATTGTTGAATGTAATCTTTTTTACTGCTTTGTGATATACAGGGTGGCCCATCTCAAGTGACCCACCTAAATATCTCCGTTGGTAAGGCGAATAGAAAAAAAATGTTCAAACAAAAGTTGTTCAGGACAAAAGGGGACACCTGACTGTAGCATTAGTTTTGATCTTGATTTCAAATTTCAAGGTCATTTGAAGGTCAACTTTTGTTTTTTAAATAGGAAACCCTATTTCTGATACCGGATTTTGAAAGAACATAAAATTTAGAGTCAAAAGTGTTTTTAGCATTTTTTTGACTAAACGCATGGTTTCTGAGAAAAAAATTGGCTAATATTTAAACATTTTTAAACTCTTTAATTTTTTTCTCGAAAACGATGCATCTAATCAAAAAATTACTAAAAATATTATTGATTTAGAATTGCATGAAAAAGAAGGAGGTATTTTTTATTTTTCTAATTTTCAATTTTTTAGTATATTGTTTTTAAGACAATTGCACAACTACGTAATTCAGTTACGTAATTCTTTTCAATAGGGCACTTTCCCATAAGACTCAATGTTAATTGCTATTCAGCTCATAGGTACCCTAGACTTCTGAAATTTTTTAGGTCATTCTTTAACGTTTATTATTTTATGTGCCAAATATATTAGCTAAGCCGATTCTGGGCCACTTTTCCAGGAATTTTGGTGGCCTAGGATCGGCCTAGCTTTTTTGGTCCCCACCCCTTCCATTCCTGGAAAAATGGCCTAGAATCGGCTTACCTTTTTAAAAAATATGGTGGAGGTTTTACCCGTATAAGGGGTGTGACGTTGCATTTGCACGTCTTAACACGTGAGTGATTCGGCTCTCTCTCTCGGAGGGTCTCAAGGGCTGAGAAGGCGTCGACGTTAAATAAATTATTTAACGTCGAGCTTCTCTGCACACTGTAGGCCCACCAAAGTGACAGGTGTGGAGCGGACGACGCGCCACCGCACCTGCCAGCCATGCGTGCGAGAGAGAGAGAGCACGTGCGAGGATGCCGCCTGAGCCTAGCCAGGCCGCCGGGACTTCGTCGAGGCCGCGCCGCAGGGAGGCGGCCGCACCAAGACATAGCCGACGGAGCGGAGCAGCTGACGAGGCGTATCGCGACGGCTGGCGAAGAGGCGACGGCGACGGCTTGACGACGCGGCGAGGCCACGAGGACCAGCTGACCGACGCCGCCATGATGGCTATCACCGACGACGCGAACGCCGCCCTGGCGACATCCCCACACAAACACATACACGTACACTGACACACACAACACCCGCGACTACAACGACGCGCCGCGACTCCCCCAGGGTGCGCCGCGCACCTGGGGAAGCATACACTCGGTCCGCGCGCAGCACGTGGTCGAGCGCGGACCATGCGTACGAGTGCGAGAGAGAAAGCGCGCGTACACGAGTTGGCGCGCGAGTCGAGGCGGCGCGCACGTGTAGGTGCGAGAGAGACGGAGCGAGTAGGCGAGTCGGCGCGCGAGTCGAGGTGGCGCGCGCGTATCAGCGCGAGAGAGAGAACGAGGTGTGCGAGAGAGAGGGAAGATCGGCGAAGCATGGAGCGAAAGAGAGCGGCCGACTACGCGCGTGACGTCACTGGCGCTGCTCGACGAGCTCGGCGAGTCGAGCAGGCGGCCAACGTTCGCGCGAAAATTACGTAGCGCCGCGCTCCATTTTAACTCGCGCTCGCGCTGGCGCTGACCGATTTTTGAGTGGATGCGCTGACGTCGCGCAGCCAATCGTCGCTCGTATCGTCGGTGCGGGCGGAAACGAGTCGACGAGGCGACCCTTGAGAGAGAGAGAGTATAGGGAGAATGCGAGAGCGAGTGAGAGGGAGTAAGGGCTGGCGTCACGGAAGTGTTCGTCGCCGCGACGCTACGCCATTCAGCCGAAAGCTTGCATTGCAGCCGGACGCAATTTTCGAGAGTTTTTCTTTGAGTTAGCGAGTCGTGAGGAGTAGGAGCCGAGGAGAATTTAGTTAGGACGAGAGAGTTTATTTTTGAGACGGTGAGCCCCGCGCACACCCTCATTGGGTTATTTCTCCCTCAAAATTGTAAATTCCCCTCCGAAAGTCCCGCGAACGTGACCCGCGCCGCGCACACACACATCCCCAACAAGTGTATTCCCCTACGCCAGGAGGCAATATATGATTTAGATAAAATTCACAAGTGTTCGAGTTTGATTTCTAAGTGTTGAGTGTGTTGTAAGGTGGTGGGTTGAAGCTGATTCTCAACAACTTCGCAAGTGCACCGGCTGTCTCGCGTGAGCAGCTGAATCCGCGTCGTCAACGGAGCGTGCAGCAAACGCCACGTACATGCGTGCGTGAACGTGGTAGTCTCGGGAGAACCCCGAACCCTGGGAAACAGAAATCTCAACCGGAGC
This sequence comes from Sycophila sp. Sp_5, assembly GCA_018906775.1. NCBI lineage: Eukaryota > Metazoa > Arthropoda > Insecta > Hymenoptera > Eurytomidae > Sycophila > Sycophila sp. Sp_5. The sequence continues at coordinate 7,217 of JACCID010000232.1, read as the reverse complement.
GAGGAGTTCGTGATCCGGTGGCGTCTATACGGCGCCTGGCGCTCAACAAAATTAAGAGGTGGTAGGCAACGTGGAGGATCCCCTTTTAGGTTATAGGTAGTGGAGCGGAAAGAGTGGAGCAGCAGCCAAGCGGAAAGCCATTAGTGCGTGTAGTGGTAATAGTAATAGTCGTGTGTGAAGGCGTTCAAAAAGGGAAAAGGGCGAAGCGGAACGGGGGAACGCACCCCAAGTAACCCGTTTTCCCGCTTTGTGATAGGGAGAGAGGTGCAAACCCCGGCCCCTACCGTTCCCCTATCACAAAGTGGCGCCCAACCATAGCTCCCAGACCACGCTGCCGAGACGACGTGCCGCCATCTTGGAAGCCGAAAATTTTTTGCCACGTGTTCGATTTATCCCGTGTTCGAGATTACATAGATTAAGAAGTGAGAATTTGTGTGTTGTCCTGTTTTGGTTTTTTTTTCCCTTTCAGAAAATTTGGAAGTGTCGACCAGGAAAATTGCAGAAAATCTCCCGCGTACAATTTTTGTAAATTCTGTTGTGTGTTGTAGAAAATTTTCTTCGTTTCAGTGAAAATTTTGAAAATTCAGTTTTCGACGGATTTCAACAGAAGAAGGTCTAACAACGCTGAAAAAATAGGATTTTCGAATTTCTAATTGTGGAAAAAATTTTCATAGTCATTTTCCGGAACAAAAATTCAAAGTTGAGATTGAGGAAGAATTAGATCCAGGACAACTCAGAGGACGAGGGAAAAGTAGAATTTCGAGTTTTCTTCTGTGGAAAAATTTTCTATAGACAATTTTCCGGAAAATTATAGAAATTGGATTTTCAACGGAAATTGGCAGATTTCAACCCACAGAATCAAGGAAAATTAGCTATTTGAAATTCCTTCTGTTGGAAGATTTTTTATGGAGAAAAGAAGATCCCCAAATTTTTTCCCCGCGTATAACCCCGTGTATCGCCCCTGAACGCCCATTTGAGTAAGCGAGTGTGGCATTTCTAAAAATCTATATTATTTTATTTATTAAAATTTTATTTATTTTTGTATTTATTGTGAGGTTGCCCGGGCGGCCCGATTTTTAAATTTGGATTCGGCCTGCCTTGGAAAGCTTACAATTATAAAACCCAGCGCATACAGGTCGTCGGTTGCCAGTAGGAAAATACAAATTATTGTTCATTTTTCTCCCTTTTGTCATTTTTTTCAGGAGGATTTAGGAGTAGATTTAAGAAGATTGAAAGCAATTTATTTTGTCTTTTCTCCTTTATTTTAGGAAGATCAAGTACGGTAATCGCCAGATTTCTCAATTTATTTATTCTGAATTATATCTATCCGTCAAAATTGACGAAGGGCAACCGACACCGCTGAGAATCTCCACTCTTCGCTACGTGACGCGATTGAAATATTATCAGTTAGCTTTCAGTAATTCGCGTGCTCCCGCGGATCCAAAAACCCAGTTTAAAGACTCCGGAGTCTCGCATTTACAGAGCTTAACGAATAGTATCCCCGCGCCCCGCGAAATGGATATTGACGCGTCGACTAGTATTTGCGCAAAATGGGTGAAGAAGAACGTAAGGGGAAATGACGAGATTAAAAGGGAGTATAGACGGATTAGCCAGTTACAACCCGCGCCGTTGATTAGAGAATTAGTTCAAGCAGGGTTAAATATAGAAGGATCGACCACGACGTTAAGAGACAGATTGTTGAGAGCAAAATGCAGGGAGGAAATGAAGATTAAAGATGTCCCGTGGAATATAGAAAATGATGAAGTAGAAGAAGAAGAGGTTGAGGAGGATGCAGAGAGCGAAGAAGAAGGAGCGATGGGACCGAAAACAAATACCGAATTGGAGGAGAGACTGCAAAGGGTACAGATTAACCCCACAGTACCGACTATGGTAGCTACAACGATGACGACGACCAGCACGATAGTTACAACAAGCGGTGCAACACAAGCGCATATCCAGCCGACAGCCCCAAGGACGACGACGAGTTTGGCATCAGGAATTCGGGAATGGCCATTTGACATACCAACACCTATTCCAATTGCTTGGCCAAGTCGAAGAAGTATGGGACATAGTACGGCAAGGTTTCAATTCGAAGAAAGTAGACATCGACCTAGCCATCTAGTGGAAAATGTGCCGACGCCACCGACACCCGCAGTTGGACTATGCTGATCAAGTATCGACAAGTGGATTATCCATAGAAATGGAAGAATTAATCCAACAGCCAGCAACCATAGTCAGTCTGAGGGTGAATCAGCAAGGAGGAGCAGTACCCAAGCGAACGGTTAAGGAGTCTGAAGAAACAAACGGAAGAAGAAACGAGCTAGAGACGTTAGGCGCCCTAGTACCCCGCGACCCACAGAAAACCAACCCTCAGCATTCCCCTTTACCCCGCGTACCCCGCGAGCAATTGTCAATCCCCGCGACAATCCCCGCGAACAACCCCGCGACAAACCCTCCACCGAACAAAGAAGAAGTAAGAGGACGGAATGACGAAGTAATCCCCAAACAAGGAGTGAAGTAGAGAAACACGGTGATAAGAACACGGCGAAAAATGAAAATAAAAATAGGCTGACAAGAGGCAGAAGTAGAAGTAGAGAAGATAGAAGAGATGTGAGAAGAAATCCCCATAATTCCCCCAGAAGTAGAAGCAGAGAAGATAGAAGAGATGTGAGAAGAAATCCCCATAATTCCCCCAGAAGAAGAAGTAAAGATGTTCGTGATGAAAGAAGAATTACCCGACAGTCCCCCAAGAGAAGTAGTAGCAGAGATTCGAGAGGAGGTAGGAGAAGTATTTACGAACCCCACAGAAGTCGTAGCAGAGATTCGAGAGGAGGTAGGAGAAGTATTTACGAACCCCACAGAAGTCGGAGTAGAGATTCGAGAGGAAGTAGGAGAAGCCATCACGAATCCCACAGAAGTCGGAGTAGAGATTCGAGAGGAAGTAGGAGAAGCTATCGCGAATCCCAGAGAAGTCGGAGTAGAGATTCGAGAGGAAGTAGACGAAGTCATCGAGAGCGAAGAAGTCACAGTAGAGATGCGAGTGAAGATATTAGGTCCCGATTGTCCCGCAGAAGTTGGAGTAGGAGCTCCCATGGAAGTAGAGAGAGAAGTCCCAGATTGAGGTTGCAGAGAAGATTTAGAGTACGAGCAGATAGTAGAGATGATGAACGAAGAGATGATAGAGACAGGCGTGATAGGAGGAGAAGCAGGAGTGATGAGAGAGGACACGGACGGCATGGTGACGGGAGAAGACGCGACGCCAGTCTGGATATGAAGATCTCCAAACTGTTCCAAACGTGGCGAATCACGTATAACGGCGAAGGCCACGGAGCAGCGGAGGAGTATTTATTAAAGCTGGAAGACTGTAAGGACAGCCACCGGCTATCAGACGAAGGAATGCTGCGAGCAATCCCGTGCACCTTGACGGAGAAGGCGTGCCAGTGGTTTAGGACGGTGAAAAAGGGACATAAGAACCTGGAGAGAATTCAGGAGGGAATTCAAACACCAGTATATGGTGGAGCGGGCGGATGAGGACATCTTGATGGATGCACGTGCGAGAACGCAGGGCGAAGGAGAGGGAATCGCCGCGTTCATAACAGCATTAAAATCCATCTTTCACCTCTGTAGACGTCCTCCCTCCAGAAGAGAACAGGTCAGCATAGCGCTGAAAAACTTACGCCCTGACTACCAGATCCGATTTAGGGATTATATTTTCGATGATTTCTCAGACATCCACGCCTTAGGCAGGATTTACGAGAAGGAAAAGGAAAATATAGCCCGATTTAGACCACCACCGCCCCCTGAAAAGTCGTCAGTCCCAGGAGGTGCGTTTATTCCCCCTAAGAAGACGGAGAAGGTTGCGGCAGTAGAGGAAGAGAAGAAGCAGACCCAGAAGAATGCCCCGAAGAAAAGGAAAACAACGCAAGATAAGGGTAATAACGGGAATGGAGGTGAGGCTCAAGAAGTTGCAGCAGCAGCGAGCCAAACCCCCGCTGCGCAGGTAGTGATCCCAGCGCCCACGAGTACTCCCATGCAGTATGCAGCAGTGGCAGCAGCACCTCCACCAGTGCAGCGAACATTTCAAAGACAACAGTCAAACGAACAACCGCAGCAAGGTGGCAAGGTGCCAGGATACATTGGAGCATGCTTTACATGCGGTAATGTGGGGCACAGAGCCTCCAATTGCCCGCGCACAAAATGTTTTACATGCGGAGAATTCGGACACCGATCGCGTGAATGCCCGAGGAATGTTAAGCAGGGCATAGCGTGTCAGGTGTGTGGCACAGAAGGGGTTACCTTTTTTCAGTGCATCCGTTGTGCCCCAATTGCCAAGATGTTGGGAAACGGGCAGCAGGGGGGGGCAAGCAGCCCAATTGCCTCCCCTCATGTCTCAATTCCCAAATCAGGGGGCAATTCCAAGGAATGGACAGGGACAACAGTGAATTCACAACTGCGTCCACTAATGAGTATTAAGCTCCCACCCCTTGGAGTCATCCCCGAAGAGAAGAAGAATTCCCCCCGCGCAAGAGACCCCGCGCATAGTGAGCCCCCAAAACCCCCAGCCCCCTTAGTAGAGAATGAGAGAAGTTATGAGCCCCCAAAACCCCCAGCCCCCCTTACAGAAGATGAGAGAAGTTACGAGTTCCCTAAACCCCCAGACCCTTTGATAGAAGAAGAGAGATGTTACGAGTTCCCAAAACCCCTAATCCCCTTAAACTTAGAAACCCAGGCAGAAGAGAAGAATAGGATGGAGAAAGTCGAGAAGTTGCAGATTAAAACGATGATGAAGAGGATAGAGGACGACAAAGGGATCACGCTGATTAAAAAGGACAAATTCAAAGAATCCGAGGAAAGGAACACGCGATTGTTCGTACCCAAGGAGTCATGGAACCCATTAATCGCACAAGCGTTGAACCTGTCGGACGAATCCGAAGAGGAAGAATACGAAGTAGATGAAGAAATGGAGAATTGTTACTCTCACAGCACGCCACCTCAAAAAGGAGGGAGGCCGGCCGTTTTAGAGTACAATTTTCCCAATTCCCCATGGGAAGGAGGTACGCAGGAAGAAGAGGACGTGAAGCAACAGATCCTCAGGGAAGAAAAACGATGTAACATTGGCAACGTAATTTCCCTGGGATCAAGTGTCGTGAAGGAAGAGAAGATTCCCCAAGAAGAAGAGTATCCCCAACCCCCTATCTCCGCGAAGTCAACACCCCAGCCCCTGAACAAGATGTTACCCTGCATGCCCAAGAGAACCCAACACAAAGGACTCAGTATCGGACAAGCTGTCGCATACTTGTACGGGAAGCGTCCAGCGCCTCCATCGTCTATGGACATTGAGCCTGGCGAATCGCACACGAGGTGCTCATCGCCACTCCAAGTCCAGGGAGGGGGGAAAGCTGAGGCAAGCTCAACAAAAACCCAGACCGCAGACGACCCGAACGCGCCAGTGGCAGTAGGTGGAGAGAGGTATCGAGCCCTCTTGGATCCCGGAGCGACAATCTCGATAGTTGGATCTAAGATAGATAGATAGATAGATAGATAGCCTTTTTATTCGCCTATTTGGCAAAAATTTTAAATCATATAAAGTAACGAAAACATTACATAAAATAACTTATAAATATAGATAATTTGTACAGATTGCATCACTTCAATAGATAAGTCAAAATATAATACTACTCACTTACTTAGAAATTAAGTCATTAGATATAAAATATCACAGTCAGGTACAATAAATAAATAAATAAATAAGTACATATACATAAATAAATAAATAAATAAATAAGTAAATGTAAATAAATAAAATAAATAAATAAATAAATAAATAAATAAATAAGTACATATACACGAATTAATAAATAAATAAATAAGTAAGTAGTCCACTGTGATAATTTATTGTTTTAAAATACCGGTGCCATGAAGCCCGACCAGCAATGGAGGTCAAGGGTCAAGCCCGAATAAATATTGGCGAACCACCCTCTTAAACGCAAAAAATGATGGCAGGTGGCGGATCTGGGTGGGAAGTGAGTTCCACAGACGTGCTCCTTGGACTTGGAATGTCCTGGCTCCAGTTTCCGTGCTCACTCTGGGTATATTAAGTTCCTGCGGCTCACCTCTAGCAGAAGATCTGGGGACATGCGCAGAGAATAGACTCGCGAGATAGCTTGGCTCTCGCATCCGAATGATTTTATAAAGAAGCAGCGCTGTAAAGTACAGTCTGCGAGAGTCGACTCTGAGCCACCCCAGGCGTCTTCTGTAGGGTGAGATGTGATCATCCCTCCTAACTCCGTAAACATATCTCACACATGAATTGCTTAACCTCTGAAGTCGGATTCTTTGCTCATCGGCTGCGTCAGAGTACAAAACTGCGCAGTAGTCCAGATGTGGTTGGACAAGTGACTCAACTAATCTCTTACGGAGTTCCTCGTTGGTGCAATCCCTAATAAACCGCAAACTATATAGGGCTTTGTTGATCTTTTTGGTAACGGAATCAATTTGCGGTTTCCACGTTAATTTGCTGTCCAGTACAACACCAAGACTAGTAACTTCGCTACTGAATGGGATAAACACTCCTTCTCTCAGCTCAACTCCTGGCAAGGATCTACTCTCTAGGTCGTTTACGTTCCTCTTGGAACCAAAGAAGATAGCCTTAGTTTTGCCAGTGTTGAGCTTTAATCCACAGCGCAATGCCCATTCAGCCACCTTCTGTGCCGCAAGAGATAGTAGAGCCACACCTTCAGCTAGTCTGTCTTTGGTAGTGTGAAGATAGATTTGAAGGTCGTCTGCATAGAAAATGTAATTAACAGTGAGTCCGTCAAGTTCGTAACGCAGGTCATTGACATAGAGGCTAAATAATAGGGGTCCCAGGACAGATCCCTGTGGAACTCCCAGATTGGTTTTTATAAATTCTGAGTTTCCATATTTATTGGAAAGAACCATCTGGGAGCGGCCTTCTAAATATGATTTAATCCACAGTAGAGCTGCCCTGGAAAAACCCATATCCTTCAGCTTGCAAAGCAGCTTAGGATGCGAGATGGTATCAAAAGCCTTACTAAAGTCAAACAACAGAAGAAAGGTGACGTTCTTTCTGTCGATGGCCATGCGCACGGTAAGATAACCGAGAGATATCGGGATAGGCTCATTCCATCCACTCTAGCTATTAAAACACCACTAGGTAGTGCGTCGAACCCTGTAGGAGACCTGAGGGTGAACTTGGA
>JACCID010000231.1:0-191763 GCA_018906775.1 Sycophila sp. Sp_5 | reverse complement strand
ACACAAACTGAATATTTAGTTGCAAGCAACAAATCGTTTAGTTAAAATAACAAAATATTAGTTAGTGTTACTTCGACTTAAAAATAACTAAACATTTTGTTGAACCAACTAAATGTTTGTTTGTCGGTAGCTAACTAAATCATTCGATTAAAGAGCTACTAAATGTTTTGCTGATTCGACTGAATAGTTAGTTCACTTAACCAAATATTTCGTAAAAGAAATATCATCCGATAACAGAACAAAATTTATTTACACAACTAAATATTTAGTTGCAAGCAACTAATGTTTTAGTTAAAATAACAAACTATTTAGTTAGTGTTGCTTCGACTTAAAAATAACTATACATTTTGTTGAACCAACTAAATGTTTATTTGTCGGTAGCTAACTAAATCATTCGATTAAAGAGCTACTAAATGTTTTGCTGATTCGACTGAATAGTTAGTTCACTTAACCAAATATTTCGTAAAAGAAATATCATCCGATAACAAAACAAATTTCATTGACACAACTAAATATTTAGTTGCAAGCAACTAATCGTTTTAGTTAAAATAACAAAATATTAGTTAGTGTTACTTCGACTTAAAAATAACTAAACATTTTGTTGAACCAACTAAATGTTTATTTGTCGGTAGCTAACTAAATCATTCGATTAAAGAGCTACTAAATGTTTTGCTGATTCGACTGAATAGTTAGTTCACTTAACCAAATATTTCGTAAAAGAAATATCATCCGATAACAAAACAAACTTTCATTTACACAACTAAATATTTAGTTGCAAGCAACTAATGTTTTAGTTAAAATAACAAACTATTTAGTTAGTGTTACTTCGACTTAAAAATAACTAAACATTTTGTTGAACCAACTAAATGTTTGTTTGTCGGTAGCTAACTAAATCATTCGATTAAAGAGCTACTAAATGTTTTGCTGATTCGACTGAATAGTTAGTTCACTTAACCAAATATTTCGTAAAAGAAATATCATCCGATAACAAAACAAATTTCATTGACACAACTAAATATTTAGTTGCAAGCAACTAATCGTTTAGTTAAAATAACAAAATATTAGTTAGTGTTACTTCGACTTAAAAATAACTAAACATTTTGTTGAACCAACTAAATGTTTGTTTGTCGGTAGCTAACTAAATCATTCGATTAAAGAGCTACTAAATGTTTTGCTGATTCGACTGAATAGTTAGTTCACTTAACCAAATATTTCGTAAAAGAAATATCATCCGATAACAGAACAAACTTCATTTACACAACTAAATATTTAGTTGCAAGCAACTAATGTTTTAGTTAAAATAACAAACTATTTAGTTAGTGTTACTTCGACTTAAAAATAACTAAACATTTTGTTGAACCAACTAAATGTTTGTTTGTCGGTAGCTAACTAAATCATTCGATTAAAGAGCTACTAAATGTTTTGCTGATTCGACTGAATAGTTAGTTCACTTAACCAAATATTTCGTAAAAGAAATATCATCCGATAACAGAACAAACTTTATTTACACAACTAAATATTTAGTTGCAAGCAACGAATGTTTTAGTTAAAATAACAAACTATTTAGTTAGTGTTGCTTCGACTTAAAAATAACTATACATTTTGTTGAACCAACTAAATGTTGGTTTGTCGGTAGCTAACTAAATCATTCGATTAAAGAGCTACTAAATGTTTTGCTGATTCGACTGAATAGTTAGTTCACTTAACCAAATATTTCGTAAAAGAAATATCATCCGATAACAAAACAAATTTCATTGGCACTACTAAATATTTAGTTGCAAGCAACAAATCGTTTAGTTATAATAACAAAATATTAGTTAGTGTTACTTCGACTTAAAAATAACTAAACATTTCGTTGAACCAACTAAATGTTTGTTTGTCGGTAGCTAACTAAATCATTCGATTAAAGAGCTACTAAATGTTTTGCTGATTCGACTGAATAGTTAGTTCACTTAACCAAATATTTCGTAAAAGAAATATCATCCGATAACAACAAAAATTTCATTGACACAACTGAATATTTAGTTGCAAGCAACAAATCGTTTAGTTAAAATAACAAAATATTAGTTAGTGTTACTTCGACTTAAAAATAACTAAACATTTTGTTGAACCAACTAAATGTTTGTTTGTCGGTAGCTAACTAAATCATTCGATTAAAGAGCTACTAAATGTTTTGCTGATTCGACTGAATAGTTAGTTCACTTAACCAAATATTTCGTAAAAGAAATATCATCCGATAACAGAACAAACTTCATTTACACAACTAAATATTTAGTTGCAAGCAACGAATGTTTTAGTTAAAATAACAAACTATTTAGTTAGTGTTGCTTCGACTTAAAAATAACTAAACATTTTGTTGAACCAACTAAATGTTGGTTTGTCGGTAGCTAACTAAATCATTCGATTAAAGAGCTACTAAATGTTTTGCTGATTCGACTGAATAGTTAGTTCACTTAACCAAATATTTCGTAAAAGAAATATCATCCGATAACAAAACAAATTTCATTGGCACTACTAAATATTTAGTTGCAAGCAACAAATCGTTTAGTTATAATAACAAAATATTAGTTAGTGTTACTTCGACTTAAAAATAACTAAACATTTTGTTGAACCAACTAAATGTTTGTTTGTCGGTAGCTAACTAAATCATTCGATTAAAGAGCTACTAAATGTTTTGCTGATTCGACTGAATAGTTAGTTCACTTAACCAAATATTTCGTAAAAGAAATATCATCCGATAACAACAAAAATTTCATTGACACAACTGAATATTTAGTTGCAAGCAACAAATCGTTTAGTTAAAATAACAAAATATTAGTTAGTGTTACTTCGACTTAAAAATAACTAAACATTTTGTTGAACCAACTAAATGTTTGTTTGTCGGTAGCTAACTAAATCATTCGATTAAAGAGCTACTAAATGTTTTGCTGATTCGACTGAATAGTTAGTTCACTTAACCAAATATTTCGTAAAAGAAATATCATCCGATAACAGAACAAACTTCATTTACACAACTAAATATTTAGTTGCAAGCAACTAATGTTTTAGTTAAAATAACAAACTATTTAGTTAGTGTTGCTTCGACTTAAAAATAACTAAACATTTTGTTGAACCAAATAAATGTTTGTTTGTCGGTAGCTAACTAAATCATTCGATTAAAGAGCTACTAAATGTTTTGCTGATTCGACTGAATAGTTAGTTCACTTAACCAAATATTTCGTAAAAGAAATATCATCCGATAACAGAACAAACTTTATTTACACAACTAAATATTTAGTTGCAAGCAACGAATGTTTTAGTTAAAATAACAAACTATTTAGTTAGTGTTGCTTCGACTTAAAAATAACTATACATTTTGTTGAACCAACTAAATGTTGGTTTGTCGGTAGCTAACTAAATCATTCGATTAAAGAGCTACTAAATGTTTTGCTGATTCGACTGAATAGTTAGTTCACTTAACCAAATATTTCGTAAAAGAAATATCATCCGATAACAAAACAAATTTCATTGGCACTACTAAATATTTAGTTGCAAGCAACAAATCGTTTAGTTATAATAACAAAATATTAGTTAGTGTTACTTCGACTTAAAAATAACTAAACATTTCGTTGAACCAACTAAATGTTTGTTTGTCGGTAGCTAACTAAATCATTCGATTAAAGAGCTACTAAATGTTTTGCTGATTCGACTGGATAGTTAGTTCACTTAACCAAATATTTCGTAAAAGAAATATCATCCGATAACAACAAAAATTTCATTGACACAACTGAATATTTAGTTGCAAGCAACAAATCGTTTAGTTAAAATAACAAAATATTAGTTAGTGTTACTTCGACTTAAAAATAACTAAACATTTTGTTGAACCAACTAAATGTTTGTTTGTCGGTAGCTAACTAAATCATTCGATTAAAGAGCTACTAAATGTTTTGCTGATTCGACTGAATAGTTAATTCACTTAACCAAATATTTCGTAAAAGAAATATCATCCGATAACAGAACAAACTTCATTTACACAACTAAATATTTAGTTGCAAGCAACTAATGTTTTAGTTAAAATAACAAATTATTTAGTTAGTGTTGCTTCGACTTAAAAATAACTAAACATTTTGTTGAACCAAATAAATGTTTATTTGTCGGTAGCTAACTAAATCGTTCGATTAAAGAGCTACTAAATGTTTTGCTGATTTGACTGAGCAGTTAGTTCACTTAACCAAATATTTCGTAAAAGAAATATCATCCGATAACAAAACAAACTTCATTTACGCAACTAAATATTTAGTTGCAAGCAACTAATGTTTTAGTTAAAATAACAAACTATTATTTAGTGTTGCTTCGACTTAAAAATAACTATACATTTTGTTGAACCAACTAAATGTTGGTTTGTCGGTAGCTAACTAAATCATTCGATTAAAGAGCTACTAAATGTTTTGCTGATTCGACTGAATAGTTAGTTCACTTAACCAAGTATTTCGTAAAAGAAATATCATCCGATAACAACAAAAATTTCATTGACACAACTGAATATTTAGTTGCTAGCAACAAATCGTTTAGTTAAAATAACAAAATATTAGTTAGTGTTACTTCGACTTAAAAATAACTAAACATTTCGTTGAACCAACTAAATGTTTATTTGTCGGTAGCTAACTAAATCATTCGATTAAAGAGCTACCCAGACGGCAAAAAGAGTTCCTAAAGTACTTTTTTTGAATTCATGAATGGAAGCGGAAGTTCTTTAAAGTAATTGAAATCAGTCACAAAAGTATTCTTTTTATATTTGTTAGGAGTTCTCACTATGTCCGCTATTTTGCTTAGAATGAGTTCATTAAGTACTCTTAAAAAGTTCACACTGTAATATATGATAATATAAATTATTTCAAAAACTGAAAAAGAATTCCTTAAAAGTTCATGAAGAGCTCCTTATGAATATGTAATCAATATGTTAAAAGGGACCCCAAAAGAACTCTTTAAATTCAAGTTTTTGGAATACCAATTATTATCAGTTCCAAATCAGTTCCAAAAGTATTTTCTTATAGCATCTTTTAGTAATTATTGTTAGATCAGATCTTGAACTTGTAAAGAGCTCGGTGTAGTACACTTAAAGAATTCCAACCACGTACGTACTAAAAGAACTTATTTCAAAAGCTGAAAATTAATTCTTTAAGAGTTCATAGAGAGCTCTTTATGAATTGGTAATTGCATCGTAAGAAAGAATTAAAAAAGGAGCTACTTTTAAACTTACGAAGAGCTCGTTCAGTATACCAAAAGAATTCCTACTGCGTACACTGAGAAAAAAATTTAGTTGGATCAACTAAAATCCGCTGTTAAATACGTCCAATAGAAAAAGTTGTTATTTCGACAGTATATGCAGTTTCAATCTAATAAACTACAAGCGTTTTATTTGACAATCCAAATGTGTCAATTTGACTTAGTGAATACATCGACTTTACAGTGGACAATATGTAAATTTCACAGCGTGAATCCGTTGATTTGACAGTTTATAGTAGGTACACTGAGAAAAAAATTCAGTTGGATCAAAGACTCGTGCCTATAAATGCGAGCAACAATATACTCTGTCAATTTTTACAAATTTTGATTTTGAATTGTACAGCCTCGTTCTGTTAAATTAAAACCTTATACTGTTGATTCAACGCCCCATATCGTTGATTCAAAGTACTTGTAATTGTAGTTTAGAATATATTTCACTTAAATTAACCATTCTATACATATAATTCAACCGAATTTCCGAATCTTGATAAAAAAGAAATTAAAACTTTTTTTTATTCTCAGAACTTTAACGCCTTTTATTTCTGTCGCTGTATTCTAACTGCAACTTATTTTCTGGAAACTGAATGTAATTTATGAAGGTTTCTTAAACAACTGCACATTTAAGCGGGAACACATTCGATGTTTTTTCACATTAATATTATATGTCGGTATAACACACGCACTTTCTCGCAAGGACGCTTACAAATCTAAATTTCGCATCGCAGTTATATGTAGTCGCACGCATAGTTACATATGTACGTTTGAATTATTTTCTTATTATATACTAACCATCATGAATGCTGGTCGCTTGCGGGTACAGAAAAAAACAGTCGCCTTCTAGCGGTTTATAGACGAATAATCACTTTGCAGCTCCGAAGAAAACAAAGCCGAGAAGCCGGTATTAGGAATACCGGCTGGGTAGCCTCATCGGCGTGCGTCGAAACGTGGTTATAAAGACCTACCGTAGACTTAGGCGCATACTCCAAGTAAAACAGTACACTACGCGACAGCAAAGGCACGAGAGGCCCACGTGATTGGAAAAAGGGAGGGAAGCGCGATTTGGCCAAGTGATCGACGAGCTCATCTCTCTCACTCAGAAATTCTGTTAATTAAAATATTATTGTCTGTCATTTGATGTATTAAACAATTCATTCAACAATAAAATAACTTTCAAATTAACTTACTCAAATTCTTGTGATTTCAAGAATTATACTTTCATTTTAACAAAAATCTTATGTTTCATTAGAATGAATGTTGAATCGATAGTCGCGCTTTCAAAACACCGGTCGCGCCTTCAAAACAACAGTATATGCCACTGTTCATCGTTCATGGCGCTGAGTCTGTTGAATCAACAGAATATTCTTATGTTTCAACTAGATTTTTTTCTCAGTGTAAATTTGACATGTATGTAACCGCTGTCGCAGATCGACTCGCAGTTGTTTCGACTCCTTCGTCCTAACTGAGAACGCCGAATGTCTGACGCTAACAAATTTAACACATGCTTACGCGCGTGTAAGCGATGTCACCTTGAAAGGCGACACTACATGAATGTTCTACAATAATAAAAGAATACAAAGACGATTTTGAGTCTTAAAACAGTGCATTATAAACACCTATGGCAGTCCTATTCTCTGGCAATCCCTTTTGTGTGGATCTTCGCATATGCGAGTGCGTGGACTCCCACTCCTTGATCACTTCAGCTAAAGCGTTTCTCTCTCTCTCTCTCTATCTCTCTCTCTTTCTCTTTCTCACGTGCACCCGTTAAAATAGCTCACATCTCATTCTATCTCTATGATATGTGGTTACAACAAATATATTTGTCAATTTAACTTATATGTTGATCAATCAATGATGTATCATTGTTTTATTGAACCTTTAGTTTTTTGTTTGTTTCAATAGTATAAAATTCATCATTTCAATAAACACTCTCTTAATTTAACAAAACTTTGTTATTTTAACAACGCATTGTTATTTCAGCACCGCTCTATTATTTTAATAGCGTGTTATGTCGTATTAATGATACGTCTTTCCAATAAACATCGGCGCTGTCAAAACTACAGCTTTTTCTTTTGGATGTATTTAACAGCGAAAATTTTGTTAATCCAACTAATTTTTTTTTTCAGTGTAAGTGTTAAAATATTTAACTTATGTTCTTTTTTATTTCGCTGATTTACATTTACTTATATATACATATTTCGCATACATACACATTAATTTACAAATTAAATATAACATTATCGCAGAAAAAATTTCTTCACTGACGTGGGATCGAACCCTCGCCCTCCGAATTACGAGGCAGACGCTCTACCCATTACGCTACGCAACGCATGCAAGAAATCTTTTTTTTATCCATATAGCCGATAGAATCATAATATAAACATTATTATTATTGCTATTACATAATTAGTTATAAAGTTAACTCAATATAATTTTATATTTCTATTTAACAAGATATATCATGAGAAAATGTAGTTGAAGTTTGCAACGTTGCATGCAACGAAAATATTTAATTTGTTAGATCGTCAATTTGATACCCTAAATGCTTCAAAATAGGTTAATTACGATAAATAAATAGTAAATAAGACAAATTTAACAATTTCCAACCCCTAAATATCCAGGAATAGGGGTTGAAAAATTGCGAATTTTTTTTAAGGGTGATCAAGAGACATTCACAAATTTTTTATTGTTTATATCATCTGAGCATATAAAAATGTATTCACATGAATTTTTTTTAAGAAATCGAAGTTGTGGAACACGAAAATTTCGATGCGTTCATACTCCGAACGCGCGCCTCGCGCAGTCGCGCATCATAGCAGTGCGCGCGTGCATGCTGCTACCTCGGCGCTCCAACGAATCGAAATTTCAGTGTTCCACAGCTTCGATTTATTAGCAAATCTTCATGTATATACCTTTTGATATGCTCAATTGATATAAACAATAAAAAATTGGTGAAACTCTGGGCTTCACACTTACAAAAATTCGCAAAACACAGAATTCAAATTCGTTGCGGCTTATTTGTTACGCCTGAGGCGCGAATTTTTTTTTAAGCTGATCTACAGATATTCACAACATTTTTATTGTTTATATCATTTAAGTATATAAAAAGGTATTTAGATGAATTTTTTAAATAAAATCGAAACTATGGAACACTGAATTTCGATGCGTTGATGCTCCGAACGCACGGCGAAGTCGCGCAACTTAGCAGTGCGCGCGTGCCCACTGCGAACTGGCGCTCCAACGAATCGAACACAGTTCAAAATCTGTCCAATTATAAACACAAATGGGACAAACGTGCGTAAACTTAAAAGACTTGTGTAAAATGAAATTTAACACATCCACTGTGTATTTCATTGAAGTAAACTACACAAAATTTGTGTGAACTCGAATACAAATTCATATACACAAAAATGTGTGTAAACTAAAGAAGCATTACACAACAGAAGTGTTCAATTATGAAATGTACACAGAATAAGTGTAAATTTAAAGGCCTTTTATAGTGTACAAATGAAGAATTTCTATAGTGTGACAAAAATAAAACAAAATTATTTGAAAATTAAATAAATTAATTAAAATGAACATTAATATTGATATAAACTTGTGTATTTTGATACACCGATAAAAATATATGATTTTATCAAATATTATATTAATATTAAACTTTATTTTATTTATTTTATAATTTACAAGAAATTTGCTTTATAAAAAGAGATGTAACATTTCGTGTGTATAATAAAATATTTTTATTATTTTATAAACATCTTTTTCTACAAATAGTAATTTGTTATAATTACGCTTGATTCATTTGCAACAATAAATTCATCAAATGATTTAGAAAACGGACATTCAACAATTTTTATAACAGCTAAATCGTCTTTTTTTTCAACTTTGTAACCTAACGTTTTACTGCAAATTGCAGTAGTTACATACACTTCATAAATTAGATAAATTTCGTCATCTAAAGAAAAATATAAATTGATGTAAATATTGCGCACACTAGTCACTAATATCAAATATTATAATACTCTTATTAATTTAAGCATCGCTAAATAAAGATCAATAAGTGAGATTATGTGTTTAAAAATAAAACATTATTTAAGAAAATATTCAACGTAAAATCTGAAAAAAACGTATTTTAATTTTTCTTGAAATTAATTAATTGAATTTTCTTAAAGAAATTCTACACAAAATGGTTTAACCCACCGAGCCTCCTTAAAACAGCTAAATGATTAAAAATAAGTTATGACAAAAATCAACTTTACTTATTGGGATTACATATTAAAAATTTGCAATATTAAAAAATTCTATTAAAAAAAGTCTTAAAAATGTCTTAAAGTATAAGATCTTCAAGATCTCCAATATGTTTTAAATTGACTACAAGATGTTTTTAAAAGTAGCTTTAAGTTGAATGACTTTCTTTTTCTAGATAACTTTTTAATAAAACGTCGTTAACCATGTTGCCTTATTTCTGTTTGAACTGACATAAAATGTTTGATTGTGTCGAGCAGTGCGGCAAACACTTGACCATGAGTTGTGTGTATTAAACTGTGTAAAATCAATCTGTGTGTAATTCAAAATTGTGTTAAAATAATGTTGTGTATATAATCATTTAACACAAATAATGTGTAATTAATCACATTTTGCATGTGTTTTTAAATACACAACATTTGTGTAATTTCTTACACATTTCCTGTGTTTTATTTTATTTTACACAAAACACAACATTTTGAACCGTGAAATTTCAGTGCTCCACAGCTTCGATTTCTTAGCAAATCTTCATGTGTATACCTTTTGATATGCTCAATTGATATAAACAATATAAAATTGTGAAACTCTGTGCTTCACACTTAAAAAAATCGCGAAACGAAGTTCTTAAAATTCGTTGCGTAAGTTCTAAAAATTTTTGTAAGTGTGAAGCACAGAGTTTCACCAATTTTTTATTGTTTATATCAATTGAGCATATCAAAAGGTATACACATGAAGATAATAAATCTGTGCACATGAAGATAATAAAAGAAGCTAATAAATCGAAGCTGTGGAACACTGAAATTTCGATTCGTTGGAGCGCCGAGGTAGCAGCATGCACGCGCGCACTGCTATGATGCGCGACTGCGCGAGGCGCGCGTTCGGAGTATGAACGCATCGAAATTTTCGTGTTCCACAACTTCGATTTCTTAAAAAAAATTCATGTGAATACCTTTTTATATGCTCAGATGATATAAACAATAAAAAATTTGTGAATGTCTCTTGATCACCCTTAAAAAAAATTCGCAATTTTTCAACCCCTATTCCTGGATATTTAGGGGTTGGAAATTGTTAAATTTGTCTTATTTACTATTTATTTATCGTAATTAACCTATTTTGAAGCATTTAGGGTATCAAATTGACGATCTAACAAATTAAATATTTTCGTTGCATGCAACGTTGCAAACTTCAACTTCATTTTCTCATGATATATCTTGTTAAATAGAAATATAAAATTATATTGAGTTAACTTTATAACTAATTATGTAATAGCAATAATAATAATGTTTATATTATGATTCTATCGGCTATATGGATAAAAAAAAGATTTCTTGCATGCGTTGCGTAGCGTAATGGGTAGAGCGTCTGCCTCGTAATTCGGAGGGCGAGGGTTCGATCCCACGTCAGCGAAGAAATTTTTTCTGCGATAATGTTATATTTAATTTGTAAATTAATGTGTATGTATGCGAAATATGTATATATAAGTAAATGTAAATCAGCGAAATAAAAAAGAACATAAGTTAAATATTTTAACACGTACGCAGTAGGAATTCTTTTGGTATACTGAACGAGCTCTTCGTAAGTCCAAGAGTTGATCTAATAGTAATTACTAAAAGACGCAATAAGAATACTTTTGGGACTGATTTGAGTTATCGCAAAAATAATGTTAGAAATCGTAAGTTTAAAAGTAGCTCTTTTTTAATTCTTTTTTACGTTGCTATTACCAATTCATAAAGAGCTCTCTATGAACTCTTAAAGAATTAATTTTCAGCTTTTGAAATAAGTTCTTTTAGTACGTACGTGGTAGGAATTCTTTAAGTGTACTTAACGAGCTCTTTACAAGTTCAAGAGCTGATCTAACAATAATTACTAAAAGATGCAATAAGAAAATACTTTTGGGACTGATTTGGAACTGATAATAATTGGTATTCCAAAAACTTGAATTTAAAGAGTTCTTTTGGGGTCCCTTTTTAACATATTGATTACATATTCATAAGGAGCTCTTCATGAACTTTTAAGGAATTCTTTTTCAGCTTTTGAAATAATTTATATTATCATATATTACAGTGTGAACTCTTTAAGAGTACTTAATGAACTCATTCTAAGCAAAATAGCGGACATAGTGAGAAGTTTCCAAGTTTCCAAGGACGAGGGACGCGCGAGGCTTGTAGAGGATCTCGGGCAATTCCGCTTTTTCAAAGTGGACTCAAGTACAAAACCTGCAACTAGCATTTCCTACATATACTGTACTTAGTTGAATTTAATTCTTGAAATCTTTTATTTACATTTCCTTTTAATGATAACAATCGTACTTCGCGGATTTAAGCGCTCCGCGCTTAAGAGTAATTTACGTAACAGTACGTTTATTACAAAATACGACCGAAAAAGACACTTCAATTTGTTCCTGTTACTGTTCGTGTTTCTATTCTTTTTAGCTGTAAGAGTTCTGTGCTTTAAGATTAAAAAATGTGTTGCAGATTAGTTTAAAAGAGACACTTGAGAAAATTTTTAACTATAATAAAATAATAAAACAGAATAAGCAAAATGTTACGCCAATTATTAAATACGTCAAAATTAATTAAGAACCCTTCTGGATCATTAATAAAATTTAGCACTGAGGTTAATGTAGAGAATGTAAAAAATAATTGGTATAATTCTGAAATTGCACCTATTATTTCAACAAATAAATATATAGATGAGAATAATTTTTTCATTAAATCAAGACAGCTATGGCTTGAAAATCTAGATACACTACAAGAAAAAAAAATGGGCTTAATATCATTACATCCTGAAATATTTGGGGCACAACCAAGAATTGATATTGTTCATGAAAATGTTGTTTGGCAAAGACTTTATCGACATGTTGTAAGTTTAAAATAATCCTATCTCCTACAAAAATCTTACGAATCCCATCACTTGCAAAAAGATTTTAAATACTGTTGCTTTTTTTTAGTCATATGCTCATACAAAAATTCGTTCAGAAGTACGAGGTGGAGGTCGTAAACCATGGCCACAGAAAGGTTCAGGACGAGCACGTCATGGAAGTATTAGATCACCTCTTTGGCGTAAAGGAGGTATTGCACATGGGCCTCGCTCACCAACAAGTTATTTTTATATGCTGCCATTTTACAATCGAGTTTTGGGGCTTACTAGCACCCTTTCTGTTAAGTTAGCGCAAGACGACATACATATAGTTATAGACCTTGAACTTCCTAGCAATAACCCTGCTTATTTATTAGATTTAATTAAAGCAAGAAATTGGGGTCCATCTGTCCTTTTTATCAATGACAATGATATAGTACCCCAAAATATTGCACTCGCAACAGATTCTATAAATCAAGTTAATTTAATGCCTGTATACGGTTAGTATATTTCATATTTAACAATTTTAACTATATAATTAAATTTTTTTTGTACATAAGTCTTGTAAAGATAAGTCTATACAATCCAGCTGGGAAAGAGTGAATTCCAGCTAGATTTGAATCATCCTTTTCTCAAGTGGATTTTTCATCTATCTGGGTTTTGGAGAGAATTTTTTTTTTTTTTTTTTTTTTATAAAACAAATAAAACTTTTTTATATTTTTCAACATTTCCACTGGTGCTGAGTACAAAAATACTGTTTTTGGAAAATATTTGCATGTATGCACGCAGAAACTTTTATCTGCCATAACTCTCAGATACAAAGTAATAACTTTAAATTTATTATACACTACCCAAATTTATATTGCCTTTAAAAAACTGTCTCTATAGTAAAAGTACTAAATTAATTTTATTTTGGCTTATATTACCAACAGGTACGTTAAAATAGAAATTTGTTAGTTATACAACATGTACAATACATATTAAAATATAAAATATACAATAATGACTACCGCACTATTAAGGGAAATAAAGTACATAAAAAAAGCAGACAAGTGAAAAATTTATTATTGCTCGTGTTAAAAAGAAATTTAGAAAAATTTTCAACTAATTACTTTTGAATAATCTACCTTTTAATTTTTCAGGTTTGAATGTTTATAGTATGTTAAAACACGATACATTAGTCATAACCAAATCTGCTGCTCGAAGTATTGAAGAAAAACTGCTTTATCATTTGCATAGGATGCATACAACAGAGGTTCAAAAAAGATTTAGACCTTAAATTATGTTCAGAATGCAATGTTAATAAAATGTCACCTTAATTTTCCGTACGTGTATCAAATACTAATATTTGTTTATAAATTGTTTCAAGTGTTTATATACCAATGACTCCTATTCTTACAATACCATTTAAAAATATTAATAACATAATTTTTATCCAAAAAATGAGCCCAGTTTTAAATACCCAATAGAAAACATCAACGTGGGATCCATGTCCATCTAAATGGTTTTTACAACTGAATCCATATGGATCTAGATACAAATTTTATACTGGGTCCAACTTTTCGGTTTCTGCCCAAAACGAAAGTCCTGCATATAACATTCAACAGCATCAGGCAGAAAAGCAGTATACATACTTTAATCAGAGATTAGGGAGAGATTGCCAGTGTACGTTGAAAAAGCGTGGCGATTTCGACAACGGCCCTCCTCGCGGTGTGCGTATGAACCATACGGATCTGGCTCACTGCTCAAGCAACGATATATAGACTCCTATAGAACATCGGCCCAATTAATAAACATAATTTGATCGAATGGTAAAAGAAAACCTGCAGCAAAAATAATTTGCGATATTTATTTTTTATGTTTTTTCAAGACAGATTTATCACTTTAAATGGTGAGTCTAGCGCTTTATTATTTTTAATTTAATAATTAATGCGTTATTCATCTTTTTAAATTTAAATTATTTAAATGAATTTAATTAATTTATTTCAGATTTTAGACTGTAATGGAAGTATATATAATTTTTGATAATGTAAACAACAATAATAAACACTAAATTATTGTTAAATCTGCAAACTTAAACTAAAAGCAGTCCACGATTTTATTATAAAATTGAATGCAATAGTCGTGTGGTTAGCATGATTGACTTGAAACTTTTGGTTCCGGGTTCAAATCGACTTTGATTTTTTTTTTAAATTGGTCTTTTTTTAAATTAATTAACCTAAAACAATGTTAAAATAATAATCATAATATTATTATTTTAACCTTATTAATTTTAATTATTAATTATTATTAATTAATTAACCTTAAAATTTAAAATTTAATTAATTTACCTTAAACAAGGTTAAAATAATAATATTATGATTATTATTTTAACATTGTTTAAGTAAAATCAAGAAAACTGTGACAATTGCAAATGCTATATAATTTGTGATTGTACTACATGAATGGCAATTTGTGGGAAGAATAATTTAGTGAAAACTAAATCAATTTGCATATAAAAATAACTTTATTTTATAATTAAAAATGAAAAACAAACATTTTCTAATCAAACTTTTATTAAAATATAGTCTGATTAAATTCAACATCGTTGTTGAATATTTTAAATAGTAATTAATAAAGTAATAAATAGCCTGCACATAATTTTCAATGTTTAAATAATCTAATTTAGTAAACTTTAACTTAACAGGTGACTCTTAACGTCTGGACTCTCGACGTCTAGATGTGAGCAATTCCCGAACGAAGTGTTCCTTGCCCAGGCAGTAGAGCCTGGAGCATGGACACTCGAAGGGATTTTTTGTGGTAGTAAAATTGCAATCGTACTTGATGTACTATTACTTGTTAAAACGTAAATTTACTAGCAGAGACTTAAATTTCGCCGTCATTATACTAGTAAAATCACGACATTGAATGTGGGTAATAATGCGACCTACATTAACTGTAACGTTGTGAAAGTAAAATCGCTACTATCAACGTAAGAATACTAGCACATTGTATTTTTACGTCACTTATCGTTGAAATTCATAGCATAAAATTACTAGCACTAGCGTAAAATTGCTAACGCTATTGTAATTTTTATTTGGGATTTTTTACAGTGTATACACAAATATTTTATTGCGGCGCGGCGTACACGAAAAACGATATTGCGTGGGGTTGAAGACACTCCATTAACATAACTGCGTATTTTTCTCAAAATGCACGTAACATGCACATACACTGCGTAGAGCTGTAACGGTCACTAGCTAAAAGATTTCGTTGTTTTAAGTTTTCCCTGTCCCTATTGGAAAATCTTACGTAAGATCTTACGTAAGTTCTTACGTGAGATCTTATGCCAAAATCTGATCTGAAATTTTTTTAATCGAAGTCAGCGAGTAACTTTTCAATATCGATAAAATAATTATGTCAAAAACTGCGGAGTCGTTTGCATATTTTGCAAATGTAAATAAAAAAATCTGCGGGTGTAATAGTTTATTAGCAAAAATTAAAAAAGTATTCCATTAGGGGAAAAGAACGGGAACTATTATAAATTATCCTATAGTCACAAAATGATCACCAACCTTTAGCAATTAAATTGCACTTTGTAAAAAATATTTTAGGTATATTTAATTAATAAAAATTAATAGGAAAAATTATTTTTTTTTTAATTTGGCTAAGTTGCTAAACGGTTCATTCCGCGTTCCGCAGTTCTAAAACAGCGTTTTAAGAAATCAATTGTAAATTCATCGAACTAAATCGATGAATAGCCACTGGGTTGCATTGAGAAAATCTTCTCAAAAATTTAGTACATCGTATTCGTGAAAAATATAAAAATAATACAATATGATATGCTTAAAATCCATCTAAGAACTGCATAACGGTGAAAAACTATCAAAAAATAATCAAACGATAATTAAAATATGCTAAGCAATTGCAAATTAACTGCGGGTAATAAAGTTAATCCGGATTCCGTTTCATTCGCATCCTATATAAAAATATAAATTTGTTTTTATTCTGAAATGAGCTGCAAACTTTATAAAGCGTGCCATTTAAACAAGATGACATTTATTATGATTTAAATGGATTTTTTTTTCGATGGGACTTAGAATTTTTTCAGATGCGAAACTTAAAAAATTATACTACACATGTAATATTTTATGTTTTTGAATATTTATTTCATAATATTTTATTTTCAATAAGTCAGTTATTTATTTTCTAATATGCATTTGCAATTAATTTAACCATGACAAATCTATTTTCTCCATCCCTCGGGCGAAAGTATGAGGTTTCTCCTTTTGTTTACGCTAGAATAAGGAGCATATTTAGCCACTGCATGCGCGTCATTTGTTTTAAACTCGAAAGCTCTGTCCGAAAGATTTTTAAAATCTAACCCCTTTAAATTCGGTTATATTCTAATAGCTAATAGACATTCATCAAAGAAAGTCTATGTAGATAATTAGCGTCCTTTAAAATAATTTATATACCTCTAAGGTGCAGGTTGTGTTTGTAGTCGTATGATTTTCGATTTATCCCGCTTATAACGTAAATAAAATTCAATCCACCTGCTAGCTTTTTTAATTATCAAAAAGAATACTAATCAACCGTACACTTAAATTAGAACTTTATTGAACGTTATTGAAAATGTAGAAATAAATACGAATACAGTAAATTGGTTAAAAAAAAATTGCATTAAATATGAAAATTTTACGTTTAAAGGCAATATTGTTAACAATTTTTTGTTGTGAAATTTGTAAAAAATAATTGTAAGTAAATTAAAATTAAATTTCAGTTTTAAAAACATTCAATTACGTTTTTATTAAATGTTTAAGTTACAAATATTATGTTTATTCTGCTATATTTTCCGATGCCCGCCCCCAACCAGCAGCACTCGCTGCGCTCGTGCTGCAAATGTTGGGCGGGCATCGTACATATATAAACGCGCGATAGGTAAAATAAAAAAATATACGCAGATTACACTAAAGGAACCCGTGGCGAAAGTAAAAACATGGCTGCGCAGAACAACTGCCAGTTGAGGTCGGTTTAAAGGTTAGAAATTGATTATTTTACTATTTTCTAATTAATAGTATAGCCATACTTTCGCCCGGGGATAGAGAAAAATACTATTTCTTACACGGGAGAGAAGTGGAACTCATGCACGGACGTGTATGACGGCCTCGGCTTCGCCTCGGCCGTCCTACCACGTCCGTGCGAAAGTTCCGTTTCTCCCCCTTGTAAGAAAATCTACTATATTCGCGTACAAATCATAAACACTAATTCTCTCTTCTCCGCGATCCTTCTTACGCTATCGTGAAAGTCTTTTCGTAGATCAGTTAGCGATATCAATCGCGCGTCACGTATACAATATTAAATGATTAGCGTTCCCGCCAAGACACAAACAAAACAATAAAATTTAAAATGCGCTCTAAAATAAAATTTAAAAAGAAGAGAAATGTAAAAAACATTTCCGCTCAACTCATATTAGAGACTCAACAGGCAGATATGTTGTCAAAATTGCGCTCAAAGAAGATCCGACAGCTCTTGGAAATTCACGCTCTACAACATCAAAGTGCCTCAATAGAATGTCCAGAAGGATTGCTCAAGAGTCAACCATGGGCGAACTTTACACTAAGTTCATGGATGAATACTTAGCATTGGGACATATGAGAAAGGTGGAATCATCTACAGCCTCAAGCTTCTCACCGTTTTATCTGCCTCATCATGGTGTCCTCAAACCTGATAGTGCAACCACCAAGCTCAGAGTTGTTTTCAACGGCTCATGTTCAACATCTTCTGATAAATCACTCAACGACATCGTGCACATTGGTGCCAATTTATTGCTCAACATCAACGAAGTACTCATCTGCGCAATCTCTCTACTCGCATTAAAATGGCATCCTCATGAAGACTGTTTTACATTCACATCAAAATTCTCACCACACTCAGGACGTCTAACCAAGCGGATAATATTGTCAGAAGTGGCTCAGACTGTAGCGTGAAAACCGCAACATACAAATGTAAAGAACTAATACACGCGCTGGAGTCGCGACATGCGCTAGGTACGTGTACACAAACAAATGCGCGTAAGTAAACGAGGATGCCCCCCCGCGACTAACCGCGAAAAACGAGCTC
Organism: Sycophila sp. Sp_5; assembly: GCA_018906775.1. Classification (NCBI taxonomy): domain Eukaryota; kingdom Metazoa; phylum Arthropoda; class Insecta; order Hymenoptera; family Eurytomidae; genus Sycophila; species Sycophila sp. Sp_5. The sequence continues at coordinate 173,292 of JACCID010000231.1, read as the reverse complement.
GCAAAGGCTATCGCAGCTAATGAGCTGAAAATCGATTGCTCTCTCGTCCAGCAGCCTCGCCCAGAGAAGGAGCTCTTCTAGGCAGCCGACGCTATCACCTACCCGAAGCCTCGGCGAGAAAGACATGCGGCCCTAGAGCCGATCAGCCTCAAGCGAGCCAGCCGACCCGGTCGATATCCACCCATGAGGCGACGACGAGCCGGTGGCCGAGCGTTCAACATCTCCCTGGAGAAGACCGCCGAGGTAGCAGACAAAGATACCTACAAAGCAAAGCGCCGCACGACATCGAGGAAGGACAAAGCGATAAGTACCTGCGATCTCTTTAGCGCGCGCGCATGAATAAATTGTAGTACGCGAAGATGAGCGAATCGAGTGGCTTTAAGCCGAGCGTAGCGTGTCGTCCCTTAAGGACAGAGTTGTATGAGAAAAGGAGAAAGCCCGCTGAGGGCGAATAAATTTGTTAATTTAAACTGTGCCTCTATTGTTTCTCCGCTAGCCCCGCTCACCCACGACCTCTCTGCCGCCGAGTTAGCCCGGGCCGAACGAGAGATCGTGGTTGGACGCGAGTGCTCGGTATCTGGTCGATCTAAGGGGCTAGAATCACTAGATAATTCAAATAATTAAGATCATTGACCGAAGCCGAGGACCCGCGCTTCAAGACAAATGTTATATAAAAAAAAAAAATTCACCATTATTTACTTACTAACAATTGCAAAATAAATAATTGCTGAAGAGTTGCAGTAATGGTTAATAATATAATGTCATTTATGTTAATAAGTAGATAATGTCATTAATGATTATAGGAGTAGTTATTTCACATTAACAGTAAGTAATAAACCTGATATCTAACGAAAAAACAAAAGAATTTGAAGAGGGAAGTATGCTTTCCATCGCTCTTGAAAGGGTTAAGATGTGAGCGAGTGTAGTTGTAACGGGTTATCTTTTTTTTCTCTTAGTTCTTGTCGGTTCTCAAATATTTTAATTGATCTAAACACTATTGAAAATAATTACTTAATCAATATGATCATTTTATTTTACGTAATTAAATTACGTAACACCTACTAATTTAAGAAAAATCAATTTGTATTCAGAGATGAGTTACATATCATGATTTAACATCTTTCTTTCACCTTCCTACGAGTTGATTTTTCTTAAATTACGTAATAAAATGTTACGATTTATCATGTAATGAATTACGTAAACACTTCTTAGTACTACTAACAAGGAGAGTCTCACTTCTTCGGGTCACAGACTTGCTTGAACCCGTGAGAATCTCATCGATGACTTATATTGAGATGCTACCTACAGCCATGTTGTCTAATACTCAACAGTTATAGCGTATATTGAGATTGTACTTTCAACGATGCACAACCTACACGGAAAGAAGTGTTCCCCGTCAGAGACGGTGCTGTTCGTCTGGCGGCGAAATGTGCAACTAGCACCGTATGGTGGCGTGCGCTACTCGACTTTATCCGTGCGCGCACGTCTATACTCGATGCTGCGAGCACGGGAATTTTCGGTGCCATTTGCACGGCGTTTTGCCGTGCTGGCACCGTTTATTATGATGCAAGCGGCATCGACCGGCTCACGCACATCGCCCCAGTCATCGCGCGACACTGTACAATAGTTTTCTTTATTTCTTAGCAACTATTTAATGAATATAAGTATATGATTTCTTAACAATTAAGAAACCTAAATTCATTCTTTTACCCACCGTAGTTTTTAATTGTTAAAAAAATTATCACGGGATATTTTTCTTAGTATATAAGTGGGAATGACTTTTAAAGAATATAAGGAAAAATATACATTTAAAAACGCATGTAATAAACATTGACTTTTTATTTAAAATATTATAGTTATTATATTTTAAGATTAAGTTTTAATTTCTACAATATATTTTAAAAATATATTGTATAATTATATATAAGATTATTATATATAAGATAAATTTAAATATCTACAATATAATTTAAAGAAAAATATCCCGTGATAATTTTTTTAACAATTAAAAACTACGGTGGGTAAAAGAATGAATTTAGGTTTCTTAATTGTTAAGAAATCATATACGTATATTCATTAAATAGTTGCTAAGAAATAAAGAAAACTATTGTACAGTGTCGCGCGATGACTGGGGCGATGTGCGTGAGCCGGTCGATGCCGCTTGCATCATAATAAACGGTGCCAGCACGGCATAACGCCGTGCAAATGGCACCGAAAATTCCCGTGCTCGCAGCATCGAGTATAGACGTGCGCGCACGGATAAAGTCGAGAAGCGCACGCCACCATACGGTGCTAGTTGCACATTTCGCCGCCAGACGAACAGCACCGTCTCTGACGGGGAACACTTCTTTCCGTGTAGTAACTACAATAATAAAAATACTTTGCACCTAAAATCATAAAATAACAAATATTAAACCATTAACGACCAAAACCGTCAATCTTACATCATGATTTCGATGCGAAATTTCATGCATGTAATCGAGTCATAAATGGGTCTCATACGTGATATCTTATGTATTTTTGTCTGCAGAATCCGAATATGTGGTCAAAATTGAAAAATTTTGCTTTAAAAAAAAAATATGGCCGTTTTTTTTGCAAAAAAATTGTAAAAAATCTGTCATTCTAAAATTTTACGATTTTTTTTTCAGACATAAAACGCGACGATATATGAAGTTGCATTCAACCATTGCTGCACAAAATTGCTGAAGTTTAATGGGCAATTTTTATAAGTACGATTTCTTTTTCAAAATGGCAGCTACAGGGCCAAAACCACATAAACGTCACCGTAAATCTTTACCATTTTTTTTCTCGAAAACTATTGACTTTAGTAAAAATTTTCAAAAAGTTAAAATGCCTTAGAATTGATGAAAGAATACTAGAAATTTTTTCCAAAGTGATTTGAGAAAAATTTTTTAAATTTCGATTTTTCCGATTTTTGAAAAAAAATATTTTTTTCCAAAAATTCTGAAAAAATTTTCTAGTATTCTTTGATCGATTTTAAGACATTTTTAGTCTCTATAAATTTTTATAAAAATTCATGGATTTCGAGAAAAAACAGATTTTAATCATTCACAGTCTAGTAGATTTGTATAATTGTTTAGGAGGTTTTGTTAGTAGAAGTAGTTGTAGGGAGTTTAGTGGTTGTAGGGGAGTTGAAGTGGAAGTTAGTGTTTAGCCGTAAGTTAGTGTAGGGAAGTTGTTGGAGTTGTTAAAGTTCGCCGATTTACCTTGTGGTGAGCAGAGTGGCGGTCAATTGTAGTCGGTACAAACACGCCCGCGCGACGGTTTCGTGGACGCGACCCGCATTACACTGCGACCCGTGTAAACTACACATTAATTGAATACAGTGGATTTTAAAGAGAAATTGAGTGAGTGGATTATTTGAGTGCTTCTACCAGTTTTCCCCCTGAGTGTTCGTGTTTGAAGCGTGTTTTTCAGCGATAACGGGGCGGCGGTTAGCCCCATCAGCGACAGCGGTAGCAGAAAGCAGTTTGCAGTGGAGTTTTGCCTCAGTCGTCGAGGACATCCCCGGACTCGGTGCGTCAACGACTACCCTGGAGTTTGGGCTAGCCGGACAATCGGACCAAGGCGGTGCACAACCACCTGGCGCCCTTTAACGTTAGTGAGCTTTTGCAGTGTTGGTTTCCGTGTGAGTTAAGGGTTTGGGGAGTTTTGTTGCGGTTAGGATAGCGGAGTTGAGTAAAAGAGGATACAGCCTGTTGGTCCGTCAGTGAATAGTACGGGGACCTCGAAATACTACATTACATCATAGAAAATAATTAATTAAAAATTAATATCAATTCATAAGTTTTTCAGCTGTTGTGTATAAATATTTTACAGTGACCTACAATCTACAGGTACAGCGACTTGCGTCATTAGATCAAACTAGCCAGCATTATTAAATCAGATAGGTAAAACTTATTTAATTTATAATGTTAAAATCAAATATATTTTTAAATAAAAAAATATATTCTTAGTTTATATTTTTAGGTGGCAAGAATAACGAAACTCAGCAACTTGAAATTATTTATATAACCAGTGAGATTATTTGCACATTAGAACTTGGTAAGTACTACTAATAAAAAAAAATAAAATTGCTCACATTTTGAAATTTTTAAGCATTTTGTAGTTTTTATTATAATAATTTGTTAAACAAATGTATTTTTCTATATAGAATACTTTAACCCATTAACGACCAAAACCGTCAATTTTACATCATGATTTCGATGCGAAATTTCATGCATGTAATCGAGTCATAAATGGGTCTCATACGTGATATCTTATGTATTTTTGTCTGCAGAATCCGAATATGTGGTCAAAATTGAAAAATTTTGCTTTTAAAAAAAAATATGGCCGTTTTTTTGCAAAAAAATTGTAAAAAATCTGTCATTCTAAAAGTTTACGATTTTTTTTCAGACATAAAACGCGACGATATATGAAGTTGCGTTCAACCATTGGTGCACAAAATTGCTGAAGTTTAATGGGCAATTTTTATAAGTACGATTTCTTTTTCAAAATGGCAGCTACAGGGCCAAACCACATAAACGTCACCGTAAATCTTTACCATTTTTTTTCTCGAAAACTATTGACTTTAGTAAAAATTTTCAAAAAGTTAAAATGCCTTAGAATTGATGAAAGAATACTAGAAATTTTTTCCAAAGTGATTTGAGAAAAATTTTTTAAATTTCGATTTTTCCGATTTTTGAAAAAAAATATTTTTTTCCAAAAATTCTGAAAAAATTTTCTAGTATTCTTTGATCGATTTTAAGACATTTTTAGTCTCTATAAATTTTTATAAAAATTCATGGATTTCGAGAAAAAACAGATTTTAATCATTCACTTTTAGCACTACCCAGAGATAACGACGTGCACGTAGTAAAAATATATCTCCTTTCCGTATATATGTCTCCCTTCCTTACCGAAAATATTTTTTTCAAAAATCGGAAAAATCGAAATTTAAAAAATTTTTCTCAAATTACTTTGGAAAAAATTTCTAGTATTCTTTCATCAATTCTAAGGCATTTTAACTTTTTGAAAATTTTTACTAAAGTCAATAGTTTTCGAGAAAAAAAAATGGTAAAGATTTACGGTGACGTTTATGTGGTTTTGGCCCTGTAGCTGCCATTTTGAAAAAGAAATCGTACTTATAAAAATTGCCCATTAAACTTCAGCAATTTTGTGCACCAATGGTTGAACGCAACTTCATATATCGTCGCGTTTTATGTCTGAAAAAAAATCGTAAACTTTTAGAATGACAGATTTTTTACAATTTTTTTGCAAAAAAACGGCCATATTTTTTTTTAAAAGCAAAATTTTTCAATTTTGACCACATATTCGGATTCTGCAGACAAAAATACATAAGATATCACGTATGAGACCCATTTATGACTCGATTACATGCATGAAATTTCGCATCGAAATCATGATGTAAAATTGACGGTTTTGGTCGTTAATGGGTTAAAGTATTCTATATAGAAAAATACATTTGTTTAACAAATTATTATAATAAAAACTACAAAATGCTTAAAAATTTCAAAATGTGAGCAATTTTATTTTTTTTTTATTAGTAGTACTTACCAAGTTCTAATGTGCAAATAATCTCACTGGTTATATAAATAATTTTAAGTTGCTGAGTTTCGTTATTCTTGCCACCTAAAAATATAAACTAAGAATATATTTTTTTATTTAAAAATATATTTGATTTTAACATTATAAATTAAATAAGTTTTACCTATCTGATTTAATAATGCTGGCTAGTTTGATCTAATGACGCAAGTCGCTGTACCTGTAGATTGTTGGTCACTGTAAAATATTTATACACAACAGCTGAAAAACTTATGAATTGATATTAATTTTTAATTAATTATTTTCTATGATGTAATGTAGTATTTCGAGGTCCCCGTACTATTCACTGACGGACCAACAGGCTGTATCCTCTTTTACTCAACTCCGCTATCCTAACCGCAACAAAACTCCCCAAACCCTTAACTCACACGGAAACCAACACTGCAAAAGCTCACTAACGTTAAAGGGCGCCAGGTGGTTGTGCACCGCCTTGGTCCGATTGTCCGGCTAGCCCAAACTCCAGGGTAGTCGTTGACGCACCGAGTCCGGGGATGTCCTCGACGACTGAGGCAAAACTCCACTGCAAACTGCTTTCTGCTACCGCTGTCGCTGATGGGGCTAACCGCCGCCCCGTTATCGCTGAAAAACACGCTTCAAACACGAACACTCAGGGGGAAAACTGGTAGAAGCACTCAAATAATCCACTCACTCAATTTCTCTTTAAAATCCACTGTATTCAATTAATGTGTAGTTTACACGGGTCGCAGTGTAATGCGGGTCGCGTCCACGAAACCGTCGCGCGGGCGTGTTTGTACCGACTACAATTGACCGCCACTCTGCTCACCACAAGGTAAATCGGCGAACTTTAACAACTCCAACAACTTCCCTACACTAACTTACGGCTAAACACTAACTTCCACTTCAACTCCCCTACAACCACTAAACTCCCTACAACTACTTCTACTAACAAAACCTCCTAAACAATTATACAAATCTACTAGACTCTCTTCAAAACTGCGAGAATACAACAAAACGTGGCGTCAGTACGGGTACTTATTCCAGAATGGCGGTTTAATTCGCAAACCGCCGTTCTGTCCGCGTCACGAAATCCTCTTTCTCTCTCTAACACATCGACCATATATTCACGATCGGCGCGAGAACCTGCGCGCCGATCGCGAACTCGCGACACGAGCGCCCTCACGAACCTGAGGTCGCGCGGCGGCACTAGCGCCGTCGCGGAGGCGCCACATGTCGCCACAGTGGAGGCGAGCATCGAGCGTAAGAGCCACGGCGACCACAAACCAAATGCGCCATCTCCTAAGGCTCTACGATGCGTTGGAGCGGAGATCGGTCGTTTCTCTCTCGCTCCTATGGCCGTGCGCATCGCCCTCTCTCTCGCACATAACGCGCCATCTCTGTCACTCCGCGCGCTCCCTCTCTTTCCAGCCGCGCGCGCTCTCTCTCTACCGCCACGCACGCTCTTTCTCCCACTGCGCGCGCTGTCTCTGTCTGGCCTAGCGGCCGCCCCTCCCTCGCGCCTACTCAGTTTCCGTCGGCCGAGCAACACGTGCTCGAGTGAGTGTCAGTGTGTTAGTTTTCCTCGACGGCGTCCTCGTCTCTTGTCGTGGCAGTCGCGGTGTCGAGGGAAGATGGCGGCCGCGCTCAGCTGAGCGGCCGTCTCTCGCCTCGGCTGCGTGCATTGTCAGATTAAGCATTACTTAATCTTTGCAGTCGAATACGTTGCTCGTACGTTGCGTCAAGGTACAGTAGTTAAGCTGCGGTTGCATAAGGATCTCAGCTAATCTCCTGCGGAGCTGAGCAATGGTACATACCCTGGCAAACCGCAGATAATACAGGGCTTTATTTACCTTTTTCGAGATGGCATCAATCTACGACCTCTATGAAAGTTTACTGTCTAGTACAACCCCTAGGCTTACAAAATCATTACTAAATGGGATAAACACTCCTTCTCCAAGCCCAACTCCTGGGAAGTTCCATTCTAAGATATCATTAACATTTCTGTTAAAACCGAAAAATATAGCCTTTGTATGGCCAGTGCTAAACCTACCCTACTGAAAATGGGTGCGCTGTTTTTCGTGTCGCTTTTTGTGTCACTTTTTGCGTCACCTTATCGAGAAAAAAGAGACACTACTAATTGCGCGACTAATCTGTAAAAAAAATTAAAAAAAAGTATGTATAATAGAAAATTATATTGTATATAATAATGGAATGTAATAAATTTAAAAAATATAATATTAAATCAATATAACAAAATTAACAAAAATAAAAAGTCTTGTCGATCGGAAAAGGTTCCTGGCCACCTGGACTTCCTCAACAGAAATAATTTTCGATTTTTTGCTCTCCGATTCTCCTCCTTGTCGACTTCCTTGGGCAAGGTATCTCGTGGATCGGAGAAGGTTCCTGGGTACCTTGACATCTTCCACAGGATTAATTTTCGATTTTTTGCTCTCCTAACTTGGCTTTTATTCGTGAATTTTTGGTTGGATGAAGGGATATTGCAGCGGGATTCGGGCAAATCTGCGTGGGATTTTCAGGTGTATTCGGATGAATCCAGGAGGATTTTCCAACTGGATTTTGGCAAACTGTTGAAACTGTTGGATGGTGGATTTTAGTAATGGATGCGGACAGTAAGTATATACAAAAATATGCAATTGAATGTTGGTTATATAAAAAAACTCTGTAAGTATGAATAAATTTAATAGTATAATCTGTGAGGCACTGGTATAATATACATTTTCATCTTAATTTTAATGTACACACAAATTCTCCACATATTGTTAGTATTTACGCATATTTTTTTCTGTAAATTCAGTGACATCTCGAACTATAGTAGAATAATAATTTGGTTTGGTATTTATAATCTTACAAATAGTTAATTCCTTATTGATCAACAATAAAATCAATTAATTTAACAAATCGTTCATCGATAAGTTATTCAAAACTGTCACAGGAGGGTACGTTTGTTTTTTTGCTGTTCATGAAAATGCAATTGTTTAAAATAATTTTGTAGTACCCATTTGCTTTCTTTGAAATACCAAATATCTCTGCTATATCTCGTTGAACAATTTTTTTTCCTAGTTACGCTATATTCAAAAGTTTAAAAATATTCTTTGACATTGGTGTTCTTACATTTTCACAAAACTCAACCACACCTTTTGGATAGTTAGAGTAAATTTTGCTTTCTAAAATTTGTGTAAAGCATTTTGCATTCTCATATCTAGAAAATGTATACAATTATTGATTGTTTATTTTAAAATTTTATTGATTTTATTCATACCTAGCAATTTGTAAGATAACCCCCTTGGATGCATGTATAGCTGTTGAAAAATTATGATTTGCGGATTCGTAAGGAAATGTTGAGTGAGTCCAAAGTGGACCTCAATTGTAAATGCTTCTACACATGTGCAGTAATTGATGAACGTTATATGTCAATAAGGCTAACAAATACATATCTTCCATTTGTGATACAAATTTATGCAACATGTTATTAACTTGATTTAATTGTGCATATGTGATACTTTGACCTAGACATATAAAGGGTGAGGAATAAGTATGGAAATCCGAGAAAATTCGAAAACCGCCTGACGTTAGTAAGTAAAACAAAGATCGTACGTGAGTTCCTTTTTCCCAGGGTATGGATTTTTCCAGACCGTCACGAATACGCAATTAATGGCTGCGCTACCTCGTCGATGCGGATTCAGCTACTCACTACAAAGCAGCCGGTGCACTCGAATGCTCGTTGAAAATTAACTTTACCCACCACCATTTCAACACACCCGCCACACAAGAAATAAAGCACAGGACACGTGTGAATTTTCGTCAAATCATATATTGCCTCCGGGTTTGGGGAATTACACTTGTCTCTCGCGGGAAGGAACAATACTTCTGGGGAAGAATACCGTGAGCGGGTGTACGCGGGGCTCACCGTCTTTCTAGTAGCTTCCGCCCTTACGACAAATTCACTCCCAACTACAACTACTCCCCTACATCTAGCTAAATTCAACAAAACTTAAGATGTGTCCGGCTACTACAATAGCTTTCGGCAGAATGGCGTGGCGTTGCGACGCCAGCCCTTTATCTCTCTCACTCACTCTCACGTCTCTTCCCCACGACTCACTCACTCGGAGGGCCTTCTCCGAGGTTCGCACCTTCACACGTCGGCCCGCTTTCGCCCGCACCGTAGATACGCGATTTTATTGGCTGACCGAAGTCAGTCCGGCCAAACGCTATCGCTTTATCCACGCACGAGCGCGAGTTAAAGTGTAAGCGCGGCGCGACGTAATTATCACGCGTACGTTGTCCGCCTGCTCGACTCGCCGTGCTCGTCGAGCAGCGCCCGTGACGTCACGCAAGCAGTCGACCGTTCTATCTCTCCCCGCGCTTTACCGCTCTTCCCTCTCTCTCGCACGCTCGGTCTCTTTCTCACTCCGCGTCGTCAATCTTCGTACACGATCGGCTACTTTCGGCTTTCAGTATCGTGCCCTCTCTCTCTCTCTCTCTCTCCAACTCGCGCGCCGTTCCGACTCGCGCACCGCTCCGACTCACGCGCCAGCTCGTGTACACGCGCTCTCTCTCTCTCGCACTTATGCGCGTGGTCCGCGCTCGACCACGTGTTGCGCGCGGGCCTAGTGAACGCATCCCCAGGTGTACGGCGTACCCTGGAGGAGTCGCGGCGCGTCATGTCAATCTCGCGGTTCGGTGTGTATGTGTCTGTGTGCGTGTGCGTGTAGTGCGGGGACTGTTCCGGGCGGGGTTGGCTTCGCTGGTGGACGTCGTCATGGCGGCGTCGATCAGCTGATTGTTGCCGCCGTGCTCGCCTCGTTATCGGGTTGTCCTGGTGCGCCGCGTGTCAGCTTCGCACCGCTGGCTGGGCAGTGGCGTGGCCGCCTCCCGGCGACGCGGCATCGACGACATCCCGGTGGCTCGTGCTCACTCGGGTGGCATCCGCGCACGTGCTCTCTCTTTCTCTGTCGCACGATGGCTGACTGGTGCGATGGTGCGTCGTCCGCTCCACACCTGTCACTTTAAGGGATCTAAGGAGGACAGAGAAGCTCGACGTTAAATAAATTATTTAACGTCGACGCCTTCTCAGCATTAACACCCTCCGAGAGCGAGAGCCGAATCACTCAAAGGGAAAGACTTGCGAATGCAACGTCACAGTTTTCTTTCTTCTGCTATGTAATTGCAATAAATATCATGAGTTTCTATATACTCTTGTATAGCATCAGAAGGACCTATTGTAGCAAAGAAACATTGGGCTGATGGATTAGATACATTAATGGATTTATTACAGTTGACTGACTAGAATCGACCTGAAAAGTCCACGCAGATTTTGCCGAAATCCTGCTTGCAAAACTGTATGCATTTGCGCGAATCTGGTTGCAAAATCCGGCTTGATAATATAACAATTGGAAAATCACCTGGTTGGAAATAGAAACGTTCAAAGAAGGTTTCTAATCAACGTTTCCGAAAGGTTGATTATCAACGTTTCAAAACTTTGAAAAAACCTTGATTTACTTTGATTTTCAACCTTTTTGTCAACGTTTCCTGGCTGAGCGATATAAACGTTGATTTTCAACCCTTTTTTTTAAATTTTTGAAATTTATATTACCTTTATCATTAAATGATACATACATATCGCTCATCTGGGAAACGTTGAAAATCAACGTTTACATCGTTCACCTAGGAAACGTTGACAAAAAGGTTGAAAATCAACGTTTATATCGCTCATCCAGGAAACGTTGAAAAAAAGGTTGAAAATCAAGGTAAATTATTTTAGAAGGATTGTTTGAAATATTTTATTAAATGATTAATAAATCTTTCATCGAAAGGTTTCAGAAACTAAACGTTAATATAATATAAAAAAAGAAAATAAATAAAACGTAATATTATAATTAAATTCAATTGTCTTCGGTTTCTGAATCCAATATTTGTATTGGCCGAAATGGTTTGGGTGTACCGGAACTTTTTCTGTAACAAAAAAATGTATAAATGGTTTTCATAAATGTGTTATTAAATTATGTTCTTTATTCGGAAAAACATATATATATACTTTTTGCAAATGATAAAATTTGTTATTAATAAAAAGTACTACAAAAATTTTATTACCTATATTAGCACAAAAGAAAATATCAATATTGTAACTTCGTTAAAAGTTCGCAAAAAGAATAAGATACCATTTGTTATTAATAAAAAGTATTACAAAAAGAATATGCATAAAACAAAAATTTCATTGTTACCTATGTTAACAAACAAAAAGAAAATATCAATATAGTTACTTCGTTAAAAGTTCATAAAAGGAATAATTGTTATTTCTTATTATCTTAATTTACATTATAAATATATAGTGGTAAAATGCATATTTACGCAAAAGTTCATAAAAACCGATATTTTCGTTGTTCAATTAAAATTATGTATATAAGATTAGTATTTAAATATTAATATAGTAACATAAGTTTCCAAATGGATTTCCACTCAAAGATATCTACTTTTAAACTCAATATATTAGAAAAATTTTCTTTCCATTTTTACCTTAAAAATGAGTAAATTTCAAATCGTTAGTTATTATAATTCCTCAAAAATTAATTCTTAGCAAACATATACTTTTTTATCATCATTTTTATTATTTATTATTATTTTTTATTAATTATTTATTCTTATTATCTTTTTTCTTTTTTTGTTAGTAAATGTTTCGACTGTTTTTGTGAAAAACGTGAGTTTTTCGACCCCCTCCCCTGTCACACGAGTTTCCTGATTTCCATTTAATAACTTATTTCTCCTCTTGACCCGACTGATCTCAAGATCTATTGTTAAATCTCGTTCGTACCTAATGAATTCCAAATCAGCCTCAAAGCAGATCAGTTGTGCGAGAAACAGCATTTTTCTTTTCTTTTTTTTTTTGTTTTTCTAGTGCAGACTGAAAATATATTTTTGTATTCTATTCTATTCAATCGTGTTAATATGTTTATTTAATATAATCCTACTGCACATATGATATTCGTAATCTATTCGTATGTACTATTTTATCTCTGTTATTCCGTGTTATTTTTATATTTCCTTTATCATTAATAATTTCCTTAATATTATAAGGGCCTTCATATTGATTTGCTAATTTATAAGGTTTCCCACCTGTTTGAGAAATTTGCGCTGTTAAATGGAGGATGATGGTAGTTACAGAGAGCGGGGATTTTTAATAAACAGAGCTGAGTTTAAAAAAAGCTTTATTGATGAGTTCAGCAACTTCGTACCTTCCAACAGTCAAATTACTTGATTTACTTGAGCAAAGATTGTAGAGCTGCAGAAGTGTAGAATTGAGCAGGAATTAAGCAGGTGAGTAGAGCAGTTGAGCCTTGCGGTGATAAGCAGGTGATGAGCGAAAGCATGGGATGAGCAGGTTGAAAAAGCGAACTAAAAGCCAAGAGAAAAAACCAAACGTCCTTTTCCTTGCACGAGTTATTTGAGAGAGAGATAGCGAGAGCGCCAGCGCCACAACGCTATCTTTTGGCGCTAATTAACCTGAGCATGCGCGAGCGTGCATGCAGCGCCAGTCGACTCGATAGAGTAGCGACGCGCGCATGAGCGCGGTCGATAATCACGATGGCGTGCGATTCGAATTTGTAAATCGCGAACATTCCGCCCGCATCATCAACGCCTTTGATGATTATGAACAAGAGCGATGAGCAGTAGAATCGCAGCTGACTCGGTCGTAAATCCATCCAGCGTTATAAGTGTAAGTCTTGAGTTGGTAGTTGAGTGATGCAGCAGGGTCGTAAATCCTCCTGCATGTAAAGTTGAGTGAGTGAGAAAGTGGGTCGTAAAGCCACTTTCAGTTGAGTTGTGACGGGTATTTCTCTCGCCGTTAACTCCGGGCAGCGAGGCCACGCCGAGCGAACACGCAAGCACGCCGCGATTATTTCCTTTTAATTAATACTCACGTCGCGACGTCCCTTTCGAGGTACACTGGCACTCCCGCACACGACAACCCGACCTGTCAACCGACGAAGAGAGAGAGCGGCGGACAACAGCTGATCGGCCCTGCCGACAGCCCGCGGAGCGGAGAAGACACGAGAGGAGGATGCAGGAGCACCAGCTTCCTCGAGGCGGCCTACAAGCGGCGACGAACGAGCGAGAGCACGAGAGGAGTGTTCGGCCAGGAGGTTAGCCCCGGCAGACGACGGCCGTAGACGACGAGAGAGAGAGACAGCGCACCACGACGACGACGACGACAGCGACGCAGAAGAGCCGCGGCGACGGCGAAGGCACACACACACAACACATACACTAAGCATACAAACACACGAGAGTCGCGAGGAGTCGGCGAACCACCGGTGTCGAGGCGAGCCACCGCGCACGTGGCTGTCAGGCGAGAGCGAGAGAGACGGCAAACGCGCGGTAGTAGGGAGCGCCTCGTGTCGGCAGGCGGCGCTCTCGAGCCATGAGTGCGAGAGAGAAGGCGCGTGCGGCGTGAATGTTCGCGAGCGGGAAGGCGAGCCAGGGCCGTAATATGGACCGGGGACTGGCACATCTTTTTATAGATGGCCTGCCGATCTCGCACAGCGCGTGGGTGGCGGTGACGTCATACGAGCCGCCACCATTTCAGTCTTAACTAACGGGACTCGGACAGCGCGCCGCGACATAGAGGGCGTGCGCGTCGACCTCCTTTATCGGCCAGATAGCCGATCGCGTGTTAAATGACCGGAAGAAGAAGGGCCGACGCGACACCTCGCGATCTTTACGACTAATTAGTCCTAGAAAGAGACGAAATAGGTAAATGCCGCGAGTGTGAGAGAGAACAATAGAGACGCGGAGGGCCGAGCCGAGTTAGCCATTTTTGACTCGTCACTCGTTGCCCGGACAGCTTAGAGACCAGCAGTGTTTTCGGAGTTCGCGCAGTTAGAGACGTAGTAGTAGTCGCCGTTGAGTTGAAGTTGTTCGAGAGAAGTCGGAGCATTAGACGCGGTGAGTGGACCGAGGAAGCGGCCGTGTGGACGAGCGACATCGGCGAATCGGTGAGTTGTGTTTCGGGCGAGGAGTGCCGCGAGCGACCGCGAACGTTTAGATCGCGTGGAAAATCGGGAAGTAGAGTCGAGTTAGCGTGCTTGCGTGTATCGTGCCGCGTGTTAGGTACACGAAACAACTGTAATTACACTACCAAATAAAGAGTTATTTTAAGAGTTTAAACGCGTTGTTCTAAGTGCTTATTTCGGAGATATTTGTGTTGTCCGTTGTCGCGGCGTTTTCCCCAATTGCGCCAGCTACTCAAGGGCCCACCCACGCCTACCACCGAGCAGCCATGAGGATTTGGACGCGGCAAAGAAGACCTTCCTGTCGGCTGGCATTAATTGCCTGGCGCCTGACGACGCCGCGAGTTACCGCGCGCGTTAAACAAAGAAATTAAGGCCGGCAGGAGAGAGCCACTTTGTTGACTACGCTTTGGGGGAATCTGAGGAGGAATCCGCGGATTTTGCAACGTCACAAAATGGCGCCCGACGTGGGGCACTAAGTAGCCAGACAACGGACTCGAGTCGCAGCCATCTTGGGGATGGACTTAGAAATTTTTGAGACGAAGCGTGTGTATGTTTCTTTCTCTTTGGTGTGATTAATGTCGAGTAGTGGAAATTGTTACGCGGCGTACGTCGAAATTTTTAATTGCACTCCGCCGGACACACTCACCAAGTAAGTGAATTTAATTAATAAATTTTTTATGAAATATATAAATTTAAAATTTTTCATTGTATGTGTTCGGACGAGAAGAGCGTGAGTGACGAGTGTGGTTGTCGGACGTATTTTTCGTTGTGTATGTAGAAGCGAGTCGGTGTTTAGAGCGAGTAAGCGTCGTGGAAAGTCGAGTGTGCGAGAGAGTGTGTGTGTTTTCTTTTGGTGTAAACCAAGTCCTTTCGACGAGCGGGTACAGCAATCGTTCGACCGGGTACGCGATTAATTATCGTTTGACTTTAATTGTTTTTTTTTTAATTAAATCAACGGACCTTCCTTCGACAAAATTTTTTTGTAATTGACGAACGAGGGTTCCAAATAAATTCTGCGGCCGGTCGAGCGAGTTTCGGGTTTTTCGGACATAGTTTTTTTTTCTTTTTGACAACTCGACGGATGAAAAATTTTATAATTTTGCCGTTGATTTTTACCAAATCTCCCGTGTGTCCCAGGCACGTTCGTTGTTCACCAAGCCAATAATTTTATTTATTTATTTGTTGTGGCCTATTATTTTTTTTTTAAGCATTTCAGGAAGATTGGCCGTGAGAGAAGGGAAAATTAAGAGAATTCATAGATAGACCTCAAGAATAATCAAGACGTCAAGAAATTATTTTCTTCATCGTTTTTTTTTACCCTTTTCAGGTAGATTACGGTAATCTCCAGAGTAGCCTAAAATATTTATTTATCATTATTTATATCGGCTTGGTGACAACTGCCCTGGACAGACTATTGAAAACTTGTGCCCTATTTTCCCGAGTACCCCTCCCCCACCGATACGTGTACCCGAGCGATAATTTATTCCCCGTTTGACGAATCCGGAGAATAAAGCACCCTTTTGCATTTTCTTTTGCGTAATTGACTCGTTGACAGAATTTATTGGCTTATCGGTTTTTCGCGTTTTTCTTCTTTTGATTAGCCGGCCGAGAGACAAATTTAAATTCAAGACGACATGACGACGAGAGGAATTTGTGAAGCATGGGTCAGAGAGCAAGGCTCACGCAACTCGGAGATGGGACGCATCGCACAGCAAGTTCGTCGTATGAATCCAGCCATGCTGATAGATCAATTGAAGTCACACCGCTGCAACGTCAAGGGGGATTTGCGCGATCTGCGGAATAGATTAATCAGATTATCCTGTCGACTAGTATTGCCAATCGAGGTACCATGGGACGCCGAGCGGGATGGAGATGCGGAGCCGTTGATGAGGCCGTTGGAGCAGTCACGCGTATCTACAGTAGCAGATCAAACCGTAGTGGCTCAATCCGTACACCCGAGATTAACCATAGACCCGGTTCTACTGGAGCAGATGCATCGCTCGCTGTACGAGACCAACCTCAACGGACGACACTCCTCAGATAATCCTGGACGAGCAGAACCAGCGGTTCCCAGTGCAGTGCCCAGTACGAGTCGAGAGGAGCCTCTGTTCGCGATGCAGCAGTCCACCCAGGTGTTGTACCCTCCGGTGATAATGCAGGCCGCTGAGGGAAATTGGCGCGTGCGATCCACGAGGACGACGTCGCATACGGCGCAGGTCAGCAAGGTGAACCCGCCGCCGCAACCCCCATCCAGGATTGCACCCAGTCAAGGACCCCCACCGCCCTTGTTACCGACACCTCAGCAGGAAGAGAATAACGACGAACTGGACGCGCGAGAGGACTATCCGGTAGAAGGAGAGCAGGAAGTCCCAGAAGAAATAGATGTAGATGGCGGAGATGAAGAAGAAGTATTGGATGAGTATACGAGGATGATGAACGTAATCGCAGAAGAAACCATAGCCGCTCGAACGAGGCCAGCGCCTCCCCCTATGGAATCCACGCGACGAGAGAGTCATGGAGGACCTTTGGATGGACAAATAGGACCTGGACAAAGGCCTCTTGGGGACCGGCTCGATATGCCTCCCGTACCCCGATCCACTCCAGGAGCACCACGGAGGCCTGCCGAGAGGATGGCTACCCAGATGGTGGACAGTATGGAGCAGGATACAAGGAGGGGGCGACAACGATCCATTTCCTCGATCGACCCTAGCAGCGAGGATGACAGCGAGGGAGACGGACCAATTCGCGTGCCGGAGACGACAATGAGCACAAGACGAAGGGAGAGGCCACGAGAAGGAGACAATTTCCAATGTCTAAAGAGGCTGCAGCAATATCAACTAAAATTCTCTGGATTGGACAAGGATGTACCAGAAGAATTTTTGGCTAGATTAGACGACTGCCGCCGGGGCTGCAATTACCCCATCAGTCACTTTCTCGATGCTCTCCCCAGTGTGTTCTCAAAGTCAGCCAGCACCTGGTATCGGACCGTTCGAGCCGAGTTGACGACGTGGAAGGAATTCAGTAAAGCCTTCAGGAGACAGTTTATAGGAGAATGGACGGATAGAGATGTATGGGACGAGCTCCACGACAGGACGCAGGCGAAAGATGAGAAAATCTCGAACTATATCGCAGCCATCCGGTTCATAATTGGACACTTCAGGAAACAGCCTTCTTTAGATGCTCAATTAGACGCCACGTACCGAGGCCTAAGCCCAGAATACCAAAACTATCTAGAAGACAAAACTATCGATAGTTTTGAGGCTATGGAGAAATTGGGAAGACGATATGAGAGGAGAAGAGACTTGAATAAAAGATACAAGCCCCCTCCTCCTCCCGAGAAAGCCCGATTTCCAGCTGGCGCATACTGGGGCAGGCCAAAGGTCGCGAAGGTTGCGGAAGTTCGAGAGGAGACGGAAGTAGCAGTGGAAGGGGTCGCGGAGACGAGTAAGAGGAAGAACGAGAAAAATCAGAAGAAGCAGAAGTCAGAAGGGACACCGGAGGTCGCGGCAATTGGACAGAAGCCAGGGAGTACCACTGGAGCTCAGCCTAAAGCTCCAGCGCCGCCAAGCAGGCCGGTAATGACCGGGTACACCCCACCGCCTCAGCCGATAGCCGTTGCACCCCCCGTCGCACCAATGGACTGGACGCCAGTATATCCATCGTGGCCTGTAACTCCACCATGGAATCCACAGCCAAGACCGCAGGCACCTCCGCAGTGGAACCAGTCGATACCACAGCAGAGGACCCAGCCGAGCGCTTCAGGACCGCAAGGATGCTTCGCATGCGGCGATCCAGGACATAGGATAGCACAGTGCCCAACGAAGATTTGTTATCACTGTAGGACGCCGGGACACTTATCCAGAGCCTGCCCAAACAAACAAGAATGCCAAGTTTGTGGAACGAAGGGACCAACCTTCAAGGACTGTGGCAAGTGCGCCCCAATAAGAGAGATGTTGGGAAACGGGATTGCGGGGGGACAGCCCCACCTGCCTCCCCCCGCCCAGGGCCAACAGTAGTGGAAGAACCGACGAGAAAAGAGAAGACGCATTTTCCGAGTGTACAGCGAGGCAGAAATCCGCGTAATACTCAGCCGCATCTAGAGTCGCGCGGGAAGGGCCCCAGCCGTAATCACGAAGGAGATGTGTCGTTGAAGAAGATGAAGTTAGATGAGTCGAAGAGTATGAGAGTAGAGAGATTGAAGAGAATGAAGTTAGATGAGTCGACGATAACGGGAGTAGACTGAAGGAAAGACGACGAAGTTGGAATGGAGACAGGAGTCAGAGCGCAGCGAGAAACGGGTCAAATTCACTCTTCAGCGAGATAAACTGCCACGGCCAAATTGGCAAAGCGAGCCATTACCCCGTGGGAAGGATCCCAGCCAAAAGGAGTTAAATAAGGACCATACGGAGGATGAAGCGACGGGAAGGACGAGTAAAGCGAAGAATTTTTTTTCCCACAACGGTCAGTCAACGACGGCCAACAACGGAGAAAAATGACGTAGTTTTAAGGAAACCTAGGAGAGGACACGTGCTATACATCGGCAGAGGAGTTGCCAATGATACGCACCCCAAACCGAGGTTTCAACGGGGATGTAGTAGAAGGCCATGGGAAAAACGCGTGCTATGCATCGGCAGAGGAGTTGCCGATGATACGCACCACAACCCAAGGTTCTGAAGATGACGTAGAAGAAAACCAAGGCAAGAACACGTGCTATGCATCGGCAGAGGAGTTGCCGATGATACGCACCTCAAACCAAGGTTTTGACGAAGTAGACGACGTAGCAACCGAACTCCGACTCAAGCGGGGAAACCAGATACAGCCAACACCTCAATCGCGTAAAGAGGAACAGCGTGTCAAGGACTCCAGCCAAGAGGACGAGCAAGGGAAACAGATTCCAAGGCGAGGAAACCAGTTACCAGCAAAGCTCCCCGGAAGGCAACGTGCGAATCTTTGATGTAGCCCCAGACATACCGATGGCAGCCATGTACCAGGACAACAGGAACTTTCTGTATCTCACCTTAGGAGGCCAGAAGTACAAGGCACTTCTAGACACCGGAGCAGCAGTTTCGATTGTGGGACCACGGCTGGCCGAGAGGTATAAGGGGAGACTAGAAGAATGTCGAACGACGATTAAAGGTGTGCTAGGTGGAGTGTCCAAGCCGTTAGGAAACTTACGACTTCAGATCGACATAGATGGAGAAACAGGACCATTAGACTGCCGAGCCTTAGAAGCAGTAGATCATGATATGATCCTAGGCATAGACTTCTGTAACGCCTGGGACATTCAGATTCAACATGCCAACGGACTCTGGCGGGCGAAAGACGGCCCCTGGCACCAGTTCCATCATGGAGAGATCGAGGACACCGAAATAGCCGCCGAGTGTGCAGGGATATCGGAAGTGACGGAGGAAGAGCGACGGAAGATAGATGAATTAGTAGCGAAGTATGTAGACGAACCGACGGAGTACCCAGGGACCACTAACCTCATTACTCATCAAATTGACGTCCAACGAGCTCAGCCGATTAAGCAGCCGATGAGACGCATGTCACCTAAGATGCTGAAGGTAGCTCAGGACGAGGTGAGGAAGTTAGAGGCCTTAGGAGTAATCGAGAGATCAATCAGCGAGTGGAGCAGTGCCCCGGTCATAATTAAGAAGTCTGACGGAACCTACCGCTTCTGTATAGATTATCGGGACCTGAACAAGGTCACGCGTAAGGACGCGTATCCAATCAGAGGAGTAGACGCCATCTTCGATCATACGAGAAGGGCCAAGTACATCACGAAGATTGATCTCAAGAACGCGTATTACCAAGTTCTCCTAGACAAGTCGAGTAAGCAGTATACCGCCTTTGCCGTACAAGGTTCCGGTTTATGGCAATTCAAGCGTATGCCATTTGGACTGACAAACGCACCGATGACCTTTCAAAGACTAATAGATTCGCTATTCGGCCCAGAGGTAGAGCCACACGTGTTCGGTTATTTAGACGATATCATCATAGTGACGGAGACCTATGAAGAACACCTTCACTGGGTTGAATACGTCTTGAAGAATTGAAGGACGCGGAACTTAACATCAACCGGGACAAGTGCGAATTCTGCTGTTCTCAGGTCAGATATTTAGGGTACCTACTGGACCATGAGGATTGCGGCCAGACCCCGAAAAGATCGCCCCAGTCCTGAATTACCCGGCCCCGACCAACATCAAACAGCTCCGGCGTTTCTTGGGCATGTTAGGATGGTACGCTAGATTTATCGACAAGGACTCGGAGATGAAGGTGCCTTTGTTGAAGTTGCTGCGAAAAGATCAGCCGTGGATCTGGGAGGACGAACAGCAAGAAGCCTTCGAGAAGTTGAAGAGGGAGCTGACGGTCGCTCCAGTACTCGCTCGGCCAGACTTCGCCAAACCCTTTACGGTACAGTGCGACGACTAGCAACTTTGACATAGGAGCTGTCTTGACTCAGGAGAAGGAGGATGGAGAACACCCGATAGTTTATGTGAGCCGAGTCTTAGCGCCGGCCGAGAAGAATTACACGACGACGGAGAAGGAGTGTCTGGCCCTGCTATGGGCGATAGAGAAGTTGAGGCCATACCTTGAAGGGTACCATTTTACTGCCATTACGGACCATAGCGCGCTCCGTTGGCTGCGTAATCTAAAGGACCCGACAGGAAGGCTGGCGAGGTGGGCATTGAAGATGCAGCAGTGGGACTTCGATATCATTCATCGGAAAGGCGCGTTGAATCACGTCCCCGACGCCCTATCCAGAATGTATGAAGATGAGTGCGAGGTAGCGGAGCTCAAGACGATCGAGGATGAGTGGTACTTGCGGAGATTGAAGGATGTAGAGGAAACGCCTCAGAAGTTCCCGGGATGGAAAGTAGAAGACGGCCGACTGTACCGCCATCGTAAAGATCTACTGCTAGACCCGATTACTACGCCGGAAGAGGGGTGGAGATTAGTGGTGCCCGAGGAGCATCAAGAAAAGGTACTTGAAGAGGCACATCGCCCGCCCTCATCCGGGCATCTCGGGATCGAAAAAACGCACGATCGAGTGGCCAGAGAATACTATTGGCCAGGAGTGTGGCACGCAGTGCACCGATTTGTGCGAAGTTGCCCCGAGTGTCAGCGATATAAGGTCTCACAGCAGAGTCCTCAGGGAAAGATCGGGAAGAGAGTGGTGGAAACTCCGTGGTCCGTGGTCGCAGCCGATGTGATGGAGTTTCCTCCTAGCAAAAAGCAACATAAGTATTTGCTTGTCTTCCAGGATCTCTTCACTAGATGGGTCGAAATGAAGCCGCTGAGGAAGATAGACGGGAAAGCGGTGGCAGCAGCGCTGGAAGAACTGATCCTGTTTCGATGGGAGACTCCAAAGTATTTCCTGACAGACAACGGGCGAGAATTCGTGAATAAGCATCTATTTGCCACCCTGGACAGCTACGGGGTAAAACACGTGACGACCCCACCCTACCATCCACAAGCCAATCCAGTCGAACGAGCCAATAGGACGCTGAAGACTATGATCGCCACTTATGTCCGTCAGAACCATCGGGACTGGGATGAGCATGTTCACGAGTTCCGACATGCTATCAACACGGCCACGCAGGCGACGACAAAGGTGTCACCGGCGTTCTTGAACTACGCTCGGGAGCCGACTCCAGTTAGAAGCCTGCGTAGACGAATTGAAGGAACTACGGATCTACAGCCTGGTGACCCGCAGGAGTGGGTGGACAGAATGAAGAGACTTGACGCTTTACGGGACTTAGTCGCGAAGTTTATTGACGAGGCGCGGGAAAAGCAGGCGAGACAGTACAATCGCGGTAGAGGAGACGTGACGTTTTTCGTAGGGGACATGGTGTTTAGACGGAATCACCCTTTATCAAACACGGCGTTGAAATTCTCGGCCAAGTTAGCGCCAAAGTTTGCGGGACCGTTCCGCGTGACGGGAATCTTATCTCCCACCGTGTATGAAGTCGAAACGGAGGGCAATCGGCAGAGTACGAAGGTACACGTGTCGGATCTCCGACGCTATATTCCCTCTCGAACTGCCCCTAACCCGTCCAAATGACTCCCCCCCACCCCTTTTGATTTTTTTTCACTTATGTTTATATGTTGCTTGTTTCTTTTCCTTGGATGACGAGAGTAGAGTATGATGGATGATTTTCTGCTTTTCTTTAGGTGTGCAGGATTGGTCGAGAGAGAGAGAGAAAGTAGGAGCGGTGTGAAGGAGGGAAGAGAGAGAAGTTGTGTGGAGAAGAAGGTCGAGATGAGTGAGAGAGAGGAAAGACGTGAGACGCGAGAAGAGGAGGAAATAGAAGGAGCAGAGAAGACGCCGGCGCAGGTCATTCGTGAGGTGTGGGCCAAGGGCGTGCCCCAAAACTCGCCTGTTTTGCCACCGGACGTTGAGAACAGGGAGGTTGCCCCCGGCGAGGAGAACGCCCCGGGGGAGCCTAACCCAGCAGCTCCGGAAGGCACTCAACAAGGTGACGCCACGCCACCGCCTATCCCCATCGCGCCAGAAGATGCGACCAAGGCCGCTCAGCCCAGGGTCCTATCCGCAGCGGAGGAAGTAGACGACCTCCTGGGACCCCTGGTCGTCTTGTCGGAGGTCGGGACGAGCGACCTCATCTCTTGGGAAGAGGTCAGCCCACCGACGGTGGAAGAAAGTAGGAGAGCGACGGACGTGAGGAAGACGAGTGAGGAGGGGATAGTCCAGCCAAAGAAGTCGGGGGAAGGACGAGAAGAAAGTGCCAGTGGAGGCTTGGAGAGAGCGACTGATACGGTGACGCACCCCGTCGAGAAGCCCCGTCAACTACGCCGCCCGAAGCTGACGTGGGCCGAGGAAGTGGATGAGGAGTATCCTCTGGCTAGGGCTTCCCTCCCTCGCCGATTGGTGACCCCAGTGGTCCGAGGCGCTGATCGTCCGGCCTACCATCCTGAGCTCGTCCCGGTCCCTTCCACCTGGACCGGTGAAGCCCGGGAGTGGGATACTCCCGAGCCGCCGAGAAGAGAGGCGAGCGCTACGCCACCTCCATCCACGTCTCCACCGCGCCCGATGCTGCGGTATGACGACGGTTTTCGCAGGCATCGGTACAACCCGCGGCGCCAACCAACAGCCGACGATTATGAACCGTCTGGCTGGGTTCGGCCACGAACGCCCAGTCCGGAGCCCGGCCCACCAACCCGGAGCACCCAGGTGTCGGATCGCCTCACGGGGACTACGCCAAAGAGAACGAGAGAAGGGCAAGGCCATCCCCCCGCGGGACTGCTCCCTCCGGAATCCCTGGAAGTTGCTGCCATTGGAACCGAGGAGCCAATAGTGGGGAAGCCCAAACCGCCAGCCGTGATCGGGAACACCGCACACCGGCGGGTGAGGTTAACGGGCGTGATCTTCGGGGATCTTACCCCCATCCCTACGGATCTCAACGTGGACCCGCCCCCCCGCCGGTGTTTCAATTGCTGGCAAGAACAGCACATGATGGTGGCGTGTCCCCGTCCCGCTACGCAGAACTACTCCGTGAACTGCGGGCGGCGAGGAGTTCAAGTGGAGGGTTGCCCACGGTGTGCCGCTGCTTATCGTCGCCGGGTGTCGGAGGGACGACCGCCAGTGACTCCAGCCCCTGGGAAGAGACCCGCACCGAGCCAAGCTCAAGCCGCCGAGACGACGAAGGAGAAGAGGACGGACGAGAGACGGGAAAGGGAGGAGCCCAACGAGCCACGGCCCCCAGCCCCCGGGGGACCGGAACTCTCCTCGGGTTCAGCGCGGGATTCCCGGGACTCTCGTCCCGCATCTAATACCCCGCCCGAGATTAGCGGAACCACTGGGCCGTCCGGGGTAACGGAGCTCCGACGACCTCAACCGACGCGGCCCCTGTCGCCGAGGAGTAGGGCGGCCCGCCTGCCCCAGCGAGGAAAGGATCTAACGCGGACGGAGACCCAGGACCTCTCGGTCCCTACGCCAACCCCCCCCCCCCCCCCCGTAACCAGCCCAACCCCACGGGACAACGAAGACGACGAACTGGATCGTCTGCTCGCCCGCCTCCAGGGGTGCTCGGCGATTTATATCGTTTGGGCGATACGGCGGAAATTTGGAGGGTCGACGTCGCCCCCGCCCGCGCTTAAGAAGTAAGTCGCCAGGAGAAGAGACGAGAGAAGACGAGAGGAGAAGCCGAGAGAAGAGAGGAGAAGAGCCGAGAGAAGACGAGGAGACATAAGGAACGCCCTGACGTGATGCACGGGAAAGAGAGAGTGTCGTGTGGTCGTGAGTTGCGATTATTGATGCATGAAAGGGTTCGAAATGACTTGGTGGAGGTTGTAAAATGTTGTTTCAGGTGCTGTAGCCGGAGGAGACGTGAAGATCAGCGGAATCCGCGAGAGTTCATCAAATTAAATTTTCCCTTTCAGACGTAAGGCGAACGGAGGGATACGGAACGACGGAACGGGCCCAGCAGTGAAGGAGGCGTCGAACCAGCAGGTTGCGGGCGAAATGGGAGATTGCGAAATGTAGAGAGGATAGAACTCGATTGCGTTCTAACTTTTCTTGTTGAGATGGTCTAGCGGCGACCTATTTATAAACATATGGTAGTAGCGTGCTTGCTGGTGTCGCTCGGTAACCCACGTTGCCAGAGTATAGGCGGCTTGGCCTTATTAGTGGAGTTCAACGGTCCACTGACGGTGTCCCGTTTAGGGAGGGGGAGTTTGTGACGGGTATTTCTTTCGCCGTTAACTCCGGGCAGCGAGGCCACGCCGAGCGAACACGCAAGCACGCCGCGATTATTATAAATAAATACTTACGTCGCGACGTCCCTTTTGAGGTACACCGGCACTCCCGCACACGACAACCCGACCTGTCAACCGACGAAGAGAGAGAGCAGCGGAGCAGCATTCAAGCGGCGGCGAACGAGCAAGAGCACGAGAAGAGGGCTCGACCAGGAGGTTAGCCCCTGCAGACGACGGCTGTAGACGACGAGAGAGAGAGAGACAGCGCACGACGACGACGACAGCGACGCAGAAGAGCCGCGGCGACGGCGAAGACAAACACACAACACCCACACTACACACACAAACACACGCGAGTTGCGAGGAGTCGGCGAAACACCGGTATCGAGGCGAGCCACCGCGCACGTGGCTGTCAGGCGAGAGCGAGAGAGACGGCGAACGCGTGGCAGTAGGGAGCGCCTCAAGTCGGCAGGTGGCGCGATCGAGCCACGAGTGCGAGAGAGAAGGAGTACGCGGCGTGAATGTTCGCGAGCGGGAAGGCGAGCCAGGGCCGTACCATGGACCCGGGAATGGCCCATCTTTTTATAGATGGCCTGCCGATCTCGCACCGAGCGTGGGTGGCGGTGACGTCACACGAGCCGCCACCATGTCGGTCTTGATTAACGCGACTTGGAAAGCGCGCCGCGACATAGAGGGCGCGCGCGAAGCCCTCCTTTATCGGCCAGATAGCCGATCGCGTGTAAATGGACCGGAAGAAGAAGGGCCGACGCGACACCTCGCGATCTTTATGATTAATTAGGCCTAGAAAGAGACGAAATAGGTAAATGCCGCGAGTGTGAGAGAGAACAATAGAGACGCGGAGGGCCGAGCCGAGTTAGCCATTTTTGACTCGTCACTCGTTGCCCGGACAGCCTAGAAGACAGTCGCGTTTGAGATTAGGAGCAGAAATTCGGAAGTAGTAGTTAGTCTTCGTAGAGTTGGAGTATTTGGAGAGGAGCAAGGATTTAGACGCGGTGAGTGGACCGGAGAAGCGGCCGTGTGGACGAGCGACATCGGCGAAATTAGGTGAGTCGTGTTTCGGGCGAGGAGTGCCGCGAGCTACCGCGAACGTGAGACCGCGTGGAGAGTCGGGAAGTAGAGTCGAGTTAGCGTGCTTGCGTGTATCGTGCCGCGTGTTAGGTACACGAAACAATTGTAATTACACTAATAAATAAAGAGTTATTTTAAGAGTTTAAACGCGTTGTTCTAAGTGCTTATTTCGGAGATATTTGCGTTGTCCGTTGTCGCGGCGTTTTCCCCAATTGCGCCAGCTACTCAAGGGCCATTGCGCGCCCACCCACGCCTACCACCGAGCAGCCAGGAGGATTTGGACGCGGCGAAGAAGACCCTTCCTGTCGGCTGGCATTAATTGCCTGGCGCCTGACGACGCCGCGAGTTACCGCGCGCGTTAAACAAAGAAATTAAGGCCGGCAGGAGAGATCCACTTTGTTGACTACGCTTTGGGGAATCTGGGGAGGAATCCGCGGATTTTGCAACGTCACAATCTATAGCAGAACAATAATTATAATCACTCCCTTTTTCTTATTAACCTTTAGAGGGCTGGAATACGCCTCTAGGCGTAAGGGGTCTGACTCACCAACATCGCAATTTAGTTTGGCTCTAACTCAGGGACCTTAGATCACATTCCTATAAAAAAATGCAATTTTCAAATTTTTCAAAACCCCGGCGCTCTAAAGGTTAATATTAAACTTATTTAGTAATTTAGTAATTAACATATTTTAAAAAAAGAAGAAAATTATAGTTAAATCATAAAATACTTACCTGAAAAAGTATTTTGAAATAATTATCAAAGTTTATCTTTTGAATTTTATTTGCTTATTCGAGACAAGGCGAGCTGCAAAATCGTTTTATTTAATCTTCAAAACATAATAAAATATTAAAAATCAAGTCGATAAATAGAACCTATAATTATTGTTCCGTCGAGAATTCTTCCCTCAGTTCGAGCCTCGTGGTTGAGGAGAGGATGGGAGAAATAAATGCAAACACGATAATTTTGGGCAATAGGGTAAAAACCTTTATTGCTCAGGGGAATGCCTCGCGGCATAAAACCCCTTAAGAAAATCGTTAATTAGATGATGACGCATTCGAAAGCACCTTGAAAAAGAGCCCGCACTAGAAGCAGGAATTCGGAGAAGCGATGATACCGAGGTAGTCTCAGTTGTTACAGCGCGATGCTGTTGCAATGATACCGAGGCAGTCTCGGTTGTGAAAGCGCGATGCTTGTGCGATCCGGTGATGCATAGGCAACAACCGGTAACGGCACGAAAATCGGCACGAGAGATTGAAAAAACATAAATGACGAAAAGATATCCCAAAAAGGAAAAACGCGTCCTAATCACACGAGGTCAGGCGAGCTACTGAAGCGCGACGCGTAAACGACTTGGCGGCGCGGCGAATTAAATGAAACGCAATTAAATAATTTTACTTTAAAATATATCCTTGGTTCACACACGTCACTTTTGAACGTGTGCCTATCGCTAGTAAGGTTCAGCTTTAATTAACTCTATGCAATGATTTATATTTAAATGCAATACTTTATTATTAGTAAAAGGTTAATTATCACTACAGCTATATTTCGTTTAGCTCAAGTGCATCACGTTGAACGCACGCCTGTCGCTTGTTATACAGGGTGTCCAAAATGTCTGGAAACACCCAAATAACTTTTCAGGTGATTTATTTGTAAAAAATGTCAAGGTCATATTCGATGTAATTTTCGACAAGGAATTCAACGGCGACCTTAGATTTGACCTTGAAGATGACCTTGACGGTTTTATGGTCAGGTTAATTTTTTTTAATGGGAAGCACTATTTTTGACATCAGCAATGGAAAGAGCGGGAAATTTTACAGTCAAAACCATTGAGATCAATAATTTTCCATTGATCTTAAAAGTCATTTGATTTTACTTTTCGCGTTACCCAGGAACAACGGCGTGGACGTAGTAATTTCTGTTCCCTTTGGGGTGCTTTATTATCGTGAGTCCCCTTGCCTCTCACGTGATTGGATAAATATTCCAACTATGATTATCGTAGATGCTCGAACTGCTCCCCATTTACTTTTTGACGCTGTCCTAATCGATGGTAAAAAGCACCAACAGCATTTCTGACGATTTCAGCGGGGATGAGAGCTGATTCATCAATGATCCTTTGCCGTAATTCATCCAAATTTTGGGGTTTTGTTTTGTACACTCGATCTTTCAAATACCGAATTAAAAATTACATCGAATATAACCTTGACATTTTTTACAAATAAATCACCTGAAAAGTTATTTGGGTGTTTCCAGACTTTTTGGACACCCTGTATATATAATAGCCGGGGTTAAATTAAATAAATTTTTATGAATTTATTGATGACCAACTTACACACGTCAGGTTTGAACATGTGATTGTTGTTATTTACTTGATAAGAGAAAACGACAATTATAAAATTAACAAAGTAAATTAGTAATAAATTCCTGAGATGGCTGCGGAGAGATCCGACCGATAACGAGATCGGCAAGCACATTAATAACACGCAGGATAACGCAAAATCGATTTCAAGGTCGGTGACCTTGTTGGAATAAACTACTCTCCAACGCTTAGAAGAGTATAGTCAAGCAGCTAGCTCCCAAATTGAATTGATAATTCCCAAATCCCAATTCGTGTGGATGTATGTACCCACGACTTTATTAGCGTACGCTGGTGCTGATGCGAAAACTGTCAGCTGAGAAACGTCGCAGGTTGGGAAGCGGAAGAAAAGCGTGGCAGAGACCGTTTGCGTAAGGCGGTCTACACCACTCAACAAAGCGGAAATGCGTTGAGAAAGCGAGTTCCAGGGCGCCTACCCGATATGAAAAAGGTAACCAGCGCAGATTGTTGGCGCTCCGCTTCCGCATACAGGCGCAGGAATGCGAAGAAGAGAAGGTGAAACGAAGGCAGGAGCTCTGAGAGTTGTATCAAAACCGCTTCATTTGCCCTATTTGTAGCCACCAGGGCATTATTCGGGTGAAGGACTGACCAAAGCTGGCTCGGTATAGGAAAATCCTGAGCCAAAGGATATTATGTAGGCTCCCGTGTCGAGCCCGCACTCGATTTGTATTGTAAGGGCCAATAAAAACTTTGAACAAAAAAATACACGATGACTTGATAAGGTCTGAGAACATTAGAGTAAGAGAGAAAAAATAGTGATAGAAGCTGGAAATCGCTCGCCGCCGAGCGGTTCGTTAGTTGGTCACAGCGTGTGATGGCAAACTTCGTGGGTGCGACGAAGCTACCGTTTTCGACCAAGCGACCACGCGGACCTCGCTGTCGCGATATCCAGCTACGGCATGCCTGACCTCCAGCAGAAGAGAGATCGCGTAGCGCGAGAGTGATGGCGCGTGCAGAGCGAGCGATAGATAGATAGATAAATCATTTATTTACCTAATGGCAAAACAGTTGGACAAAAATTAGTTCAACAACTTTACATGTGGTGTGCCGACATTGGTTTGTAAAATAAAATTTTAAAAAAATATATATATTCGTGGTAAAATACTAACAAATATTAGAATAAATAAATAAATAAAATACTGCATAGAAGAGTAAAAATTAGAAATAGTGAATAAGATAAAAGATTCAATACTTGGACGAAAGGTGTTTTTTGACCTATAGTTGGACACAAGAAAACATCGTATTATTGAAAAACGCAAGTATGAAATTGATTATAAAAATTGAATGTGTATTATTAATATTGATAGGTAATATAGTACTTGATATTAGTATTAAATTATATAATTCATTCGTCATTAATTGATTAATTTAAGTTTTACCATGAGCTTTATAAGAAATAAGGAATTACAATAATTTATTTACATTAGATCATGAACAAAATTTAATAGACTTTGCATTAATCAATAAATTTTTACATAGTTTTATTTAGAAACAATTTTATACGTGTTACTTTCCAACTGTACCGCGCTATTGAACAATACTTGAATATGTCGCGGTAATAAATAGTTCATGATTAGGTTTATGGTAGTGATCTGAACAGTCGTAGTAGATGAACTGATTACTTAATATTCTTCTTAATATAATTTTATATTACTTAATTTTATGTTAAAAATAAAAAAATATCACTCAGTAAATCGAAGTAGAATAAATTTTCGGAGGAACTTCCCTGGGTGCAATGTCAGTAAAAAAAACTTGATAGTTTACAGTATCTGTGTGCATGTTTAGTAAAAAAAGTCAGTCCGATATCCTCAGGGAACCCTTTCTGTAAAAAGGGCTCTTGTCATTGACTCATTTAAACCCTATAAGGCAGCAGGGGCTGACGGCATTTTTCCAGCCCTACTTCAAAAGGGTGTGGATCTACTATTGGAATGTCTGGCGCTGAATACAGTCTTCAAGGAATGTCTGGCGTTTGGATACGTGCCGACAGAATGAAAGAAGGCTAATGTTATCTTTATACCTAAATCTGGAAAACAGGCGCATGAGAGCGTAAAGGACTTCAGACCGATTAGTCTGACATCTTTTATGCCTAAGACTTTGAAGAGACTTGTGGACCGAAGAATCAAGGACGGAACCCTGACGGTTCCCCCTCTGCACGCTGCATAACATGCATACAGGGAGGAGAGGTCGGTGGACTCCGCTCTTGACGAGGCAACCACCAGGATCAAGAAAAAGATAAGGAACAAGGGTATGGTACTGACTGCTTTCCTGGATGTAGAAGGAGCTTGTAATTTCACAACAAGAAGTAGTATATGCCGAGGAGCAGAGCGACATGGCATTCCCAAGTCTCTTGTACGGTGGCTGCATAACTGCCTAGTTGCGAGTGTAGTCCAAGCACAATGGAGGGCTGCGACAGGAGGAAGCCGGGTGTGGAGGGGCTGTCCGCAAAGAGGAGTCCTCTCGCCCACCGAGTGGTCTCTTGTTGTGAACGAACTACTTGTCAGGCTAAACGAAGCAGACTTTTACGCTCAGGCGTATGCGGATGATTTTATTTATCCTGATTACAGGACAGAACGAGAATACTTTGGCAGGCCTAATGTATTTTGCATTAGGAATAGTGGAGGCTTGGTGCAAGTAAGTTGAACTGTCCTTTAATCCGAAAAGAAGGTACTGGTCAATTTCACCACCAAATACAAGGTTAAGAAAATGGGACTCATTAAGCTATTCGGGAAAACACTCTCTTTGTCTCAGGAGGCGAAGTACTTGGGAGTGATTTTTGACCCGAAGCTGAACTGGAGGAAATATTTGGAAAGCAAGAAAAGGAGCTTTACGGCTGCTTTCTGGGCTTGCAGAAGAGCTTTTGGAGCTACCTGGGGCTAGAAACCCAGGATGATCTTGTGGCTTTACACGGCGGTCTTCAGATCGAAGCTCTTGCATGGAATCATTATTTGGTGGCCTAGGTGCAGCACCAGCATGTCCCCAGAGAGGGACCGCAGGTGCGTTTCCACTGACATCGACTATCGACTATCCTCAGGGAATGACAGGGAACGTGAAGCGGTGCCTTCTAGAGCAACAGAACACCGTGGCTCTCAATCGCGCATTCACGTATCCGTTTTACGCGATGCTGCAAAACTCTATGCGTGCGTGTTCCTGTACGTGGGCGTGAGTGGATGTGTGCCGATATGTTGAACAAAAAATAGTTCAAAGTTCACCAAATTAATTATGTGTTTCTATAGTCATTACTATAATATACAAATAAAACATAAAGACATGTATTTTAATTATTTCTGAGAACTAGCTGTGTGCATTATTTTATATTGACTCGCCTTCATTCACAAATTGATTATGTGGTTCAATCTAATCTATTATACAAAGGTGAATATTTAACAAAAATGTATTAAATTTAAAAATTTACAAGTATATTGATATAGTTTATTTATAAATGAATTTTAGAATCATCACTTTTAGATGTTAAGTTACACTAATAATATTTCTTGAAATAGATAATAACAGCTTATCTGTTTAATCCATATTACTAACACAAACATTAATAATTGGCCGCAGTTCTTGTTGAGCATAATCTTCTGGTAATGGCAATTGAGAGATAAGTTGGACGAAAAAATTCCTCGTACTTGTATCTACAGACTGTAACATTAATAAACTTCTTGCTAATTGTAATGTTCTTTTAGCCATTTCAGCCTGACAAAGTCTAAAACAAATATGTAAATAGTTTTAGAATTTGTTAAGGAATATAAGATTTAAGTAGATTGTAAAAAAAATTACCTGTGTTTTGTTGTTGGACAAGGAAATAGAGTTATTTTTGAGCAAAGGGAAATTAGCTGAGGCTGTAGCAGTTCCAGCTGATAGCCAATATCCGAGGAATTTTGTGTTTTTAATAATCGCTCTATTTCAGTGGTAATGATAATATAGTCCCAAATTAATTGACCTTGATAAGCCCATCCACTTATTGTGTTATAACACTTAGTAGGTATTAAGCTGTTTAATAATTCTTTTAAATATTCATGATCATCTGAAAAAAAAAATTCTATTTAACGGAGTTAATAGTAGTTTTCTAATTTATATTACGTAACGTTAAAGAATTATTTAGAAAACTAGTAGAATCTATTACATCTAGTTCCGCTAAGGCCAGTACAAGGTGTTTTATATGACATACAAGAGTATTTTTTAGAGTCGCGACATTCCTTTACACGCACAAGCGCACACTGTCAAACACTAGTGAGAAAAAAGTAAAAGGGTAATAATGTATCCCGTTGCTCTTTTGGAGCCGCTTCTGAAAATTTTCACGATTCGGCCTTCCCTCCCTCCCTCCCTCCCTCCCTCCCTCCCTCCCTCCCCCTCTCTCTCTCTCTCTCTCTCTCTCTCATCCTCTTCCATCCCCATTTATTTTTAGTAACTAGTCGTCCTTTACATACGACGAGCGGGTTTGCGATGTGGTCGGTATGGCGTTCGGTCGAGAAGAGAGCGAGAGGTGAGGCTAGTTCAGACGCTGGCACTGCGGCAAGCGCGCGTTGACAGGGCACAGCGCCCGGGAGGTGCTGCCTCCTGGCGGCCCTCGTAATTAGCCCAGCGAAGCGCGCGCGTTTACAAACTATAAATCGCGAACACGATGAAATTTTTATAAAAATAAAAATAAAACATTGATTTCATTCCATTTTTTGAAAAAAAAATTATAAATTGCGCAAAATTAACTGGTTTACTTATTAAACAATAGCATTTGATTAAAATATCTTAAAATTAATATTATATTTTATACATTTATTATTTTAGACGATAATAAATAGTAGATATCAGGGAAACCGTCAGTAAAACAGATATAACTTAAGGGATGCCGAACATAATTTCCACGCTCTACTGTATCGACAATTCTCTATATTCTCTGCTATAGCATCTAATGTAAATTTGATTTTTCAAATAATTTTGAAACGGCTTGCTTAATGGCAGTTCTGTTTGCATCAAAATATTATTTATAATTCGTAGAATGTGCGTAGACTTCTTTTTTGGCTGATTTCGTTTCCTATTGCTGAAAATAATGACTTATTTTTCAATTGGAATTGAAATCAGCCAAAAAAGAAGTTTACACACAAATTTGCCTTAGAGGTTAGCAAAGAACATAGAGAATTGTCGGTATAGTAAAGCGCGAAAATTAAATTAGGCATCCCCTTAAGGGGGGTGGTATGATGTAAGCACTTTGAAAAATCCGTTTCTCTGGAAATTTTATATTTCAAAGTATAGGTCCTTAGCAATATTTTCAAAATTTCAAGTCATTTAAAATAAATGTCATTAAGCTAATGAGCTGCGCGCCCCGCCCCTTCCAACCAGCCGACAGCGGCCGAGAGCGGCAGGTAGGTACCGGAGTAGCTGCTCCGTTCTTGTTTAAATTTTGAGGCGTAATCTTAAGTTCTAACGGGTTTGAAGGTCGGTAAACACAGTTGTATCCTAGACATTCAGTAGCTCAGACGTATATTTCGTGATTTCATCAGTTATTCTCGTAATTTTGAAGTTACATTTTCAAGAAAATATGCCAAAAAAAATCTCGAGAGAGGAGCGAAAGGAGCATAATAGAAGTATATACAGTCCCAAAAAAGACCAATTCCAAGGAAGAACAATAATCCGCAGCATCATAACTGTCCGACCGGCCCTTATTCTTGGTGCGCTTATCAAAAAACATTGACCACCATTGGAGTACAACATTTCCAGCACGATTATGAACCTTATCCAGATTCTGTAATAGAAGTCATTAAGCAAATCTATGAAGATTTAAGTAATAACGAACTTTTACAACGTTGTGTTGGTGGATTTACACAAATCAATAATGAGAGTCTAAATCAACTTATTTGGAAGGTTGCTCTAAAAGTGTTATCCAGTAGCTGTACTCTAGTTGAAATTGCAGCAAATACAGCTGCATGTACTTTTAATGAAATGAAGGCAATTTTGTCTTACTAGCCTTCCTTCAAGGAATGGAAATCAGCGTCGGGACAAAGAGCTTAATGAATTTGTCAAAATCGCTGATGAAACAAGGATCGACAAAGCCGAAGAAAAAAGCTGCGCTCCAGACAAAAGAGGCTAGAATGACAAAAAAAATGGAGTAAAAGGAAACCTTGGACATTGCGAGTGCCGCAGGAACCTTGCTCTATGGTGCTGGCATCGACGATTTAGTGTAAGTGTCAAAAATAATTGTTTTTTTAACAATTTTCGTTGCTTAAAACTTTAAACGCGTTTTTCTCGATCTGAAATTAATCATAGTTTTACAATACATATTTTACTAGGTCGCAACGTGCTCCTTTTTTTTTTTTTTTGCTCGAGACCGATTTTATAGGTATCAAATGGCGTCATATTTAGGGTTAATTTCATACTTATCGCTTCAATCAACCAACAAAAATTAAAAAAGAATGTTTTAAATAAAAGGATGACGTTGCTACCTACATATACTGTTACATTAACAAAATTTTTTATGTTTTTTTTTTCAAGTGATTTGCTGCAGAGTTATCGTGTGCACGAGAAAAAATATGTTTATAACATAGCCTCTATTATCTCTGATAGAGGGAAGAGAAAGAGGCAGACTTGCTAAGAAATAGCAAATATACAGTGAATGCATCGCAGAGAAGCGGTATACAAAAGTTTCAAGGTATTATTCCCTTCTAAAATTTTAAACGCGTTTTTTTCAACTTGGAAAACATATTTCTCAAAGAGTATAGCTTGGATCGATTTGAAATATTTACTGTAGCTTTCTAATACCCACCTCTGGGGAAGAACGTAACCTTTTTTCAATATATTAAAAATTGCCTTCCTTATAAACAATTTGCTTTACGGATTAAATAAATGACATATGAAAGTACATAAAATTCAATGTAAATTTACAACAATTTCAATGTTTATTTTAATGCAGTCACATTAAATTTTCAGTACAAGTACAGAAAATCTAACGTGACAATTTAATACAAGTTTGTTACAATAATTATTGTTTAATAATATCAGCTTTTTTCTCATATAATATTTAAACCTCATATATATTCAAGGAACAATTTTTATACTTCAAATTTTATTTCATATAGATTTAAATTATATTTTAATTATATTTGTAACGTGGTTGTTCTTTCCTATTTGTCTCGTGGAGGAAACCTTTTTCCCCACGAGACATCCGACGGCGAACACACGTCGCCGCGGCCCGTATACAACGCGAGAGTACGCCCGTACTCTCGCTTTTCGTACTTGCGTGCTGAAGGCGAGCGCGTCCTTCGCGCTCGCGTAGCTGTCCGTCCCTTGGACAGCTGGTGCCGGCATCCCAGTTCCACTGGAGAGTGGTGGTATCCGAGAGGTTAGTCGGTAACGAACTGGGCGTCGAGTAGTCCCGCAGACTGCTCGAAGGAATAACGTGATCGAGTAAAGTAGATGTTGGAGGCCTTTATTGTCTCCGTGAAATAAATTACAATGATCCGCGTCCCCGGGATGTTAGTTGAGATGGGGCGCGTGAGCCGAGTGCTCCGAATGCGTGCGAACACAAACGCGCACGCCCCTATGAATTCTCGGCCGCTCCGAGAATTCACCGGCTAACCGCGCGACTCGCGATCGTCGGTGTTTACACGGAGCAACGCCTTTGCACCGGGAGCCGCGACTCTCAACCACACGAGAGTCTGCGATTGTGACCTACGAGAGAGAGAAGACGAAACCGAACGCGGTGGGCAACGCTTTTGCCCTTGTGTCGAGGCGGTCCTCGACTCCTCGCAATGTACTCGCCCGCACTCGTAATAGTCAGTCGGGCGGTACTTGCAACTTTCGGTGAGCTCACCGATCCTGGTCCGCGCCGCTCGCTTGTACAACCTGGCTCGCCAGGTTCTCTGCCGCTCTCTCGCTCGCTCACACACGCAATCGCACGTTGTGTCGTTTGCGCACGCGTCCGTCGTCGACGACGGCTCGAGAATCTCTCTCGAGATTGCTCACGTGGCCGTCCCTCCCGTGCGCGCCGGCTTAGCCTAATCTAAGCCGCGCTCGCGCCAGCTCGCGACGACGCGAAGGTACCCTGCGTCACATATTATAATTTATTTTAAATTGAAAATACAAATACAAATACATGTTAAGATCGGCATCCCCTTAAATGAAAAAACTTTTCTTTCGATGAGACTCGAACCTGCGACCTTCCGATTAAGAGTCCAACACCTAGTTTACCTAACCACGTGTTCTTGTTACTGTATTACATTTATTTCGCATTTAAGACTAATTCGAAAAATCTGCCGTATAGGTTTTAAGTATTATATGAGAAAAAAAGCTGTTATTAAACAATAATTATTATACAAAATTTATTATTTTAGTCATTTTGGCATTAGATTTTCAGCATTTATGCTTGAAATTTAATGCGACTACATTAAAATATATTGAAATTGTTGTGAATACATTGTTGTTAATTAAGTTCAGTAAACTAAAATTATTAAACAAGACTTAATTTATTAATAAAAAAGGATGTAAAAAGAAACTCTATAAAGGATTTGAACCCGATCCAAAAAATTAAAATTACATCCGGTTATCCACTTAGCTATCATAACTTTTAGTATCACATGGTAGGTTGTCGCATATATTCATCTGCCTATCCTATTCATGAAGCGGCTGATTCTAAATTAGATTCAGAATCAGAAATAGAATATTCAGAATCATTTGAACAAGGAATATAAACAGCATCCAAAGTATCATTTTCGTGTTCATCAGCTTCAATCAGTTTTTCTTGATCTAGTATTTGTTTCTTCCGACTTGACATTTCAAAATGTTATCAAATTACAGAATGCACCGGTAAATCAAAAATACGAAAATACAATATGATTGAAGATAAAATGTTCTTTTAGTCTTTTTATACGAACCGGTTTTTCTTTTTATTTGACAAATAAACTTCATTATACTGCAGACAATGGTTTCAAACAAATCTTTCGATAAAGGTTTCGGAAGTATCTTTCATATATACACAGTACATGTTTTAGCTTAAAAGTATAATTTTTACATCAAACTCATGAAGGAAAAAGTGCTTGTAGTTTCCCAAAAAAAAGAGAACATTTTTTTAGAATTTTTTGGGACAAATTTGTTTTTTTGAATTATTCTATTTTGGAAAATCCAAATATTTTCTTGGAAAATTCTGAGAAAATTCAGGAGTGATCTTTGGAGAATTCCGAGGTTTTTTTCTATATAAAGTTTTTTTGCTACATACATCCTTGTCAAAAAAAAATTTGTTTAGCTTCTATACGGATTTTTTACTACAAGGCGCCATTTTGATGGCCGCCATGTTAAATTTCAATTTTAAAACTACTAGGCTTTCAAGTCCAGATACCATGGACGCAAGAAGTGTCACCTAGACCTATGTATCAATTCTCTTTCCCTTTTAAAATTCGGGTCAAAATAAATTTCTTTTAGAAAAATTAGGGTTTTTTTTGTTTAATTGTGTTTAACTTTCTAACATTAGTAGTTAGTAGTTAGCTCAATTCTTAAGCCAGATTCTGAAAGAGCATTAAATTTTGCTTAAAAATCATTGACTCGAAAATTTTTGGAAAAATTTTAAATGATAAAGATAATAGAATGAACGTTGTCTAAAAAATCATCCGTCCCGGCGTTAATGGGTTAAAATGACTCAGCCTGTATATCAAATTTGTCTCGGAAAATAAATTAGTAATATACAAATAACAACTTAAAAGACAATGACAATATGGATTATCTAAAATAGATAATATAAAAAATTACGATTCAACGGAAATTGCAATGTTTTTGAATAACTTTTTCAGTAATATTATAAAAAAAAATTCAGAATTGAATGAAAATATCTAAAATAACAACAATATGAAAAACAACAACCTTTTTTAAAATCGACAAGACATCAACAAAATACCAAATATAATATAAAGCGTGAAAAACAAAAATTATAGAATTGACAAAATGATTACGTAATACCTAAATATTAAATATTGTTGTAGACACTATTAGGTTAATGTTGTAAATAATTGTAGGTTACTTTTATATAAACTATCAAAAATTCTTAAAAAACTTATTCATAAATGGTAATAAATTAAATTGTAAAGTGTAAATGAGTATGCTACAATCGCCTAAATATGTAAGAGCGCCGGAGACGCCACACGCGTAGGTTAGTCTAGGAATAGAGAGAAAAAGAGAAGCATAGCGCGAGGCAAGCATGGCTAACAGCCTATAGGCCCTCCGCAAAGAGTTTGAAAGTAGTGGGGGCACGAGCAAGTGTTATAACACTAGTTGCTCGCGAGAAGGAAGCTCTATTCCATCCCCGACCTCTACCCATATCGACGAGATTTCAAGAGCACGAGACTCATTGTGCACAGCTGCTCGACTGCAGCAACTCGATGAGAACCATTATCGCATCATCCGAAGGCTCTCTCCCTCATTCAGATTTAGTAATTAAGCCGCAATAGGCGGATGTATTTCCAAATAGCCGAGCCATTTGATTTTCCTCTGCAACATAAGACGCACCCCCCTCTGCCGACCTTGCTAGGACCGGCCGATCAGAGGATCGTGGATCTCTTGTGCAGTGATTATCAAGATAAGTGTTGGGCCAGGGGCTGAAATTACATATAAATTAATGATAATAGGCCGTATAATAAGGTCCGATAATCAACGTTTACAAAATAAAAAATTATGTTCAAAACATCAATGTAAGTGTTTGTACCAATCGGGTTTCCTATGAGTAGGAGGAGGTATTCCGATTTCCTTTGGACTCACATACGTCCAAAGAAACTACTGGCGAGCGAGTTCAGTACGCTCGCTACACACCCCGCGTTGCCACGCCAATACGCACGCAACCCTAAACGAGTCGAGCTCAATATGCTGGCTAACCCTATGCGCGGCACTCAAATAATATTACGAATAAATTAGCGAAACATTGCTAAATAAGGAAACACACATGTTTATTTTGAATTGTTTCCCTCCCTCCTCCCTCCCTCCTCCCTTCCCCTCCCTACCCGTCCCCCCTCCCTCCCTCCCATCCCTCCTCCCTCCCCCTCCCGCCTCCCCGCTCCCTCCCTCACCTCCCTCTCTCTCTCTCTCTCTAGCTCTCTCTCTCTCTCTCTCTCTCTCTCTCTCTCTCTCTCTCTCTCTCCTCTCTCCTCTCTCTCTCTATCTATCTCTCCTCCTCCTCTCTCTCTCTCTCTCTCTCTCTCTCTCTCCTCTCTCTATATCTCCTCTCTATCTCTCTCTCTCTGTTCTCCTGGTCTCTCTGTCTCTCTGTCTCATCTGTCATCTCTGTCTCTCGACTTACCATATAATTATTGCCTCAGTCGTTAAGTGTTCCATTATAATTTCGTGAGCTTCATTCCACTTCTCAGCTTTAATGAAAAACCATGCGGCTTCATGATATCTAAAAGTACATATACATTATATAGAATTTATTTAGAATACATTGTATTATTTATTAAAACACTATTTAATAATTTAAAAATATAAGTAAAAAATTTTAGTAAAAATTTAAAATCAACACGACAAATTAAAACGGAAGTAAAATTTCAATACAACATTGCGTAACATGGCGTAAACTATAAACATTGTGATTGTAATAGTTCATTTCATTGCCGCAGACCAGTTGGCATAGCATGAAAAATAGACTAATATTTATAATTTCGAAAATTAATAATATTTCTCGATAGCTGTGTATTTCAGGTAGCATTGTGTATACTCAAGGCATGGTATGTGTATCACTTGATCTAAAAGTTTGACACTGTTACGTCAGTGTTCGCTGGGTTTTCGTGTAATTTGAATGGATAATTAATTGTTACTATGAATATATTTATTATTATTAAAAATACCTTAAAATTACCAAAGAAGATGATAAAAAAGCAATGGATCGTTAAAAGCGTAATAAAAAGAAGCGGAAGCTAATAGCGCATCATAAAAGAAAGTGTAATGTTCTCGCTGTAGAGGTAGAAAAAAAATATGAAAAACATTATAGAATAGTAGATTTAATTATTGTTGTTTTTTAACTATTACAACTTTAGTAAAATCTGTAAAATATAATGGATAATTTAAATTCCATATATAAAAAAAATAAGGTTTCGGTTTACTCGAGTTACTCTTCATTTTTTATTGTATCGTAATCGCCCGCACGCACGCACGCACACACACAACTACACTTACTTTGCTTTTCTTTAGTCTAATGCTACACCCATACACTACTCATGCAAAAAGTTTAAACAAACTTATTACATTCTATTTAGTGAAAGTATGGAT
This sequence comes from Sycophila sp. Sp_5, assembly GCA_018906775.1. Classification (NCBI taxonomy): domain Eukaryota; kingdom Metazoa; phylum Arthropoda; class Insecta; order Hymenoptera; family Eurytomidae; genus Sycophila; species Sycophila sp. Sp_5. The sequence continues at coordinate 132,266 of JACCID010000231.1, read as the reverse complement.
GCTGATGCCTATGATGTCAATTATCGATTTTCTTTCCTATTTATTTATTTTTAGTTTTTTTTAACGTGAGTGTTGGTATGTGATGCTGTCCGAGAGTTTGGACCGCATATGCGCGAGTCGAGACATGACCTCCCTGGCATACGGGGCAATGTCCATAATCATTTTCTTCTTTTTTGTATAAAATTCCATGTTATATTCAAATGATTTACTCAAGTATTTTACCTTGTGTATTTTAAAATCTAAAGTATTGGCGGCCTTGACAGAACTTGACTTATTGTCGATTGACTGACTGACACAAAATGTAAAAGTTAAGTAAGAAGAGAACGGTTCAGCATGCTGCAGTTACAAATACGCTGAATGTTCTAGACCCTAGACTCCGAAAGACAGTGCTTGATCACCATACTATTAATGATTTGTTTTGTATCCTTGAACAAAAATTGAAAAATTTTTCAGCCACTTCAATTGGCTTGAAATTAAGAAATGAAAATTTTTCCATAGTTGTGTGCTCTTTTTTTTCTATTGATAGTGGTGTAACGGGACTTGCCATACGTCGCGTACCTGGAAATACTGGCGAATTTCCAAGAACAGATGACTCTGGGCATCGCGACCATCGGTGTTTTAATAAAAACGCCGCTGGGCGTTCGCTCGGTCTCTTTCGCTTGAGATCCGCAGCCAGCCGTTGGACAGGGGTTGGCGCTTGCCTACGAATCGCATTAAAATCCATAATGAAAAGTTAAGAACAAGGACATGGAGCGAGGATCCCGGTGGACCGGGTAGTTCGAGTGGAAGGGCCATCATCCTCAAGGAGCGAATCAATAAGATACGTTTTTACGGTCTTACTTGAATAAAAGAAAAGCGAAAATTTATTATAATACAAATCACAATTATTTCCGACGACGCGTGATTATTGTCCTCTGTTGTAGAAATGATACCAATTGTAAGAAAAGCTATCGCTCCCTTATAATTATTAAAATTGTTCTCGTCAAATTAAGTATTTGTTTGCATTTAATTTATCACTTATTTACAGTGGATCGCAAAATTCTTATATTACAAAGAAGGCGACGAGTCGCATGAATTATGAATCTGTCGCAGAACACTCTATGATACCTTTATTTTTTGCGACGATGTAAAGAAATCGAGAAAAGGTATTTGGTACAAAGAACTTAATGGAAAAAATATTGAAATAAACGGTTTAGAAATTAATGAGAGTAAAATTTACAATTTAAGTGAAGCAAATGTAATTAGAAAATTATATACCGGTTGCATTTTTGTATTGCTTGGACGCAATGAAAACGTGTTTTGGTTGGGTACTCTTCGGGAAAGTTCTTCCCAAGGAAGAGAGGTTCGGCAAATGTGCCATGGTCGTAACTATGTTTACACACAATTATAAAATCTCCGAAAAATATAAATGTACTGGTGCCTTTTAAGACCCAATTAATTAAACGAGAAATTTCCTAAAACAATATCTGTTAATAGTGAAGGGTGTTACGCAGTACCATTCGCTGGAAGCTCATCCGAAGGTAGTGGAGAAGGTCTTCGTCACGATTACGATGCTGTGTTTAATAAGCGGCTGTATATGTGATGTAATACAGATTCGCCACTACCACCTCCCGCATATCATCCATCACCTCGCCTAGCGTACCACCTACTACCCACCGCCGCCTGCGTAACACTCACTGCCCACCACCCACCATCCGCGTATTCGGGCTCCACTGCTCTGGAACTATGGTTCTAGCCAACCTTCCCATTTGGCGGTTCAATATGCGATTGGTGGTTTTTCTACATTCTACGCGTAAAATTAGAAAGATTTGTGAGGCCCTGAAAAGGGCCGTTCACATTGCGCCGCAGTGTTTAATAATTTAAACTTTTCGTAGCCATTATTAGCAGGAGCTGAAAATGTAATTGTAGAATATTTTTCCAAATACTCTTTCCAAGCACTCTGTTCATATTGTTTATCTATGGCACCTTTTTTCCACACATTTGGTTTATCTATTCTTGTCTGTCTTTTTATCGTTATGTAAGAGCTGGTTGCGGTCGGAATAACCGCTACTGCTGCTGTTTTGACTCATATTTACTCTACGTGCAATAAATGAATAATGACAATTTTTTTAGTTGGAAGGAAATTAGAATATATACATACATAGAAGAGTTGATGCTCTGCAATTGAGGTATACTCCACTTGTGCCTAGTGCTGTTTCGCCGAATTCTATAGGTCGAAGGGAGTCCGCAACTGTCGAAATAAGAAGCGTGTCCATCGGCGGCGATGTATATAGCGACCCTATGGATCTCTGGTTTAGAGCTATCATCTGTGTTAACCACAAGTGCATAAGGTTTCTCCCAATATCTGGAAATTTTGTCGGCTGGAAGCACCCACTGTTCGAGCCGCTACATGGACGAGTACACGCTGTACTTGGAGAGAGTTTATTTTGAATCACAGGCTCATATATAGGTTCCTTATCCCCACTTCTTGGAGGCGGCGCAGACGCACATGTGGAGGTTTCTTGGTTATAAGCTGTAGAGGAGTCCTAGCACTCGAGTTTTTTAAAATTTTCACAAATTTGATTAATCTCCGTATTTTCTTTTATTTTATTTTTCTCCAGCTGGCATTGCTGCTGCTTTTGCTTCTGACTATCTACTTCATCCTCATCTTCTGCCACCGTGAATGTCAATGAACTATTTAACCAATCCAGCAGATCATAAGTATAGCCGAGACCACAAGTAAAATATTCTCTTATTGCTCCGTGATAAGCACAGTAGTGATCATTATGTGTAGGTAGATTCTTGAAGCTGGGACAGTTATATTCTACTAAATTTATTATTTGCCTTGTGAGTAAACCTTAAAACCACTCATATTTTTTATGTCCGCTTACGTAAATGCGTAGCGCGTTACGAGAAATCTCCCGCAATGCTCTGTACACTGCTTCGAGATCCGCTTCTCCGTCGAACCACTCGATGCCGTGATAATGACATGTCAAGTACGTAATTGTTGCTAAAAGTCCTCTAGTCAAGTCTTCAATCTTATATTTTGTTTCGTCGTACTTCACCATCTAATGCGAAATAAAATGACAGTCGGTGGCTAGCACGGCGATTTCTTTTGGAAGAAACTTGCCATCTTTATCGTAAAATCCTTGTATTTCGATAACGTAATCTGTTTTTTCCATATTTGCGGGGCTATAAGTGGCTGTTGATACTGCTGCTAGACAGTTTAAGAGATGACTGCAAACTGATTATTACGTATTTCTTTTTTTCTTTTTTGGAAGGAAAGAGTTTCCCTCTCTCCGCTAGAATCATTTAGAGGTAGTAAAGGTGACAGCGAGAGATTCTTAAGCACTAATATCTACCATTAATTGACGAGAGACATCTATTTCAAGAACGTTGTCAAACTCTGCATATAATACACAGATTACAGTTTTATTAGTAAGGTATCGAAGCGTACTTCGATTCTAACCGCGCCGTTTTTTACAAGATTCCAATGCCCTGGCAAAGAGGCAGTACCCTTTGAGGTATTCCGAACGGTCAATGTCGTGAATAAAATTACATTACCCTTGTTAATAAAATGTATACCAGTACCCGAATACAGAGTGTAAAATCGTCTGGCATATTAAAATTTGTAAAAATAAAATTTGTATCTTCAAAACTAAGCATTCGCTTTACAGTCTCGCATAAGGGGATGCTTAACTTAATTTCCGCGCTCTACTATACCGACGATTCTCTATACTCTTTGATAGCCTCTAAGGCAAATTTGATTTTTCAAATAATTTTGAAATGGCTTTCTTAATGGCATTTCTGTACTGACTTATTTTTCAATTGCAATTGAAATCAGCCAAAAAAGAAGTCTATGCACATTTTACGAATTATAAATAATGTTTTGTTGCAATCAGAAATGCCATTAAGAAACCCGTTTCAAAATTATTTGAAAAATCAAATTTGCCTTAGAGGTTAGCAAAGAGTATAAACAATCGTCGGTATAGTAGAGCGCGGAAATTAAGTTAGGCATCCCCTTAAAATACAAGGAATATGGTATTCTTCGTCATCTTTTTTGGACACTATGCGATTCATAAATAAATCCTTCTTCCTCGTGGTAAAAAATTTTTCTCCCCAAACGCCGTTATGATATTCACTGTGTTTAAAATAACTCGATCGGGCATCGCTCATAGGTTCCTATAGCAGCGCCTCTTTGCGACTGATGTGTAGCATGGTGCAAGGAACGTGAACTTCCGACAGGCCGATTAACCAATGGCCGTGCAGAGGGGAAATAATTTAAGAGGCACAACTAGTGTGTCTGCCCAAAAGTTCGAAATTTCACTTAAAAATCAGACAATGTAGTATAGGACAAATTTACATTTTTTATCCAATTCAAAAACTGGAGGGTCATTGTACGTAGAATCAAGTACCTAAACAAGATAAAAAATTTCAAGTCGTTCGGATAATTTATATTCGAGTTAGAGCTGCAGCAAATTTGAAAAATGTTGTTTTGAGAAAAACGCGTTTAAAGAATTCTAACGCAATTCTAGCCATCGAGCAGTTGCTCTTTAAAGGGGCGTAGTTCAAAAACTATTCAAGATCCGTGTTTGAAATTTTTGTACGTTATTCTTGAAGGTATTAAACTTCGAAAAAAGCAAAAAAAAAAGATTTTTTGAAAATATCACACTAGTTGTGCCCCTTAAGCTGCTGTTGCTCGGTAAAATAATTGTAAAGCCGTGAGCTGGCATTTTATAAACTTTTTATATCTCCAGCGTTGATCCACGAGTTAAATTTATCGGGGTAGCCAATCCAACTGATCAATATTGTTTCTTTTTCCCTTTTCCTCGAGATCGAATCAATTTACCGATTTGATGTTCTTGATGGCGCACTCGCTTCTCGTAAACTAGAGTTATTTCTTCGGCATAAAAGAAAAACCCTCAGTCTTTTTTCCATCCAAGTCGCACAATTTGTAGTTAAATAAATTTTGTCTCCTCAGTACATCATCATCTTCATTTAACTTATGCACCAGATTAACTTTAAATGGATGGAATTTGGCTCTTTTTAATATGTTATGTATTGACGATTTGCTAGCGTCATATTCTTGACTAACCCAACGAAAAGAATTATGTGGATCCTCATTGCTTGCTAGCATAACGTTTAATGAAGCCTCTTCATTTGATGCTGAATTTGGTCGGCCTGGTCTACGTAGATCATTGATAGTACCGTGATTATTAAACCTTGTAATGGTTCTTGACACCGTTAAAAATGATATTAGAATTTAGAATGGAGAAAATTGTTAAAAAAAAAAATACTAATTTATTTTTAAACTCTACTGTTTATTTACTTATTAATGATACTTTAAATTAATATAAATATTTCGTATGTAAAATAAACTCTAAATTCAATACCTGTTTAAGTTCCAGTTCAAAATCATGTTCAAAATTATAAAGCTTTAATTTATCAATTTTATTTAAATTTTTAAAGAAAAGAATGATTTTTATTTACTCTCTGTACATTTCTTCACAAATTACCCTTGCCGCTTCAGGAAATTCATTTTGGTAGTTGTTTGCCATTTGTAACAGAGTTCTAATAGCGAGGTATGAAGAACATGTTAATCCATAGGTTCCAGTGTTCAGCCTATAGATTACAATCTTTTCCATAGGATTAAATCGCCAGATAATAGCTTCGAATCTCCTGTCAGACTGATGAACATTTATTTGCCTGAACATTTTCTCTATATCAGCTGACAGTGCAATCTTGTAGTTTCTAGTCGAACAGATTACATCTACATGTTGGATTAACAAATGCGAACTACTGTGGAGCTGGTCATTAAAAACAGGTTTGTAGTAGTACTGCTTTCTTTCCAGATACCATGGTGAGGTAGGAAAAAATGATTCAAATTTGTAGAGGGAGTTTTTTCTATTGCCGTCATCTGACCCAACTCTATACAGGGTGTTCAAAAATGAACTGGTACGACCAGTATATCCGTGATCAGAATAACATTCTAAGCACTTTTTCACTTTTGTCATTTTTCAGAATTTGGGATAATTATGGAGTTACTGTTAATTACAATCTACGACAATTATCCAATCAGCGTTCGATTTGACGATGAACCCCGCATGACTTTCCCCGCGCGGCCCATGCTGCTCGAGTAAACCCCGCCTATCAGCATCAGCTAGAGCGCTGATTGGCTAATTATCGAAGTTTTTGATTGACCATAACTTGATAATTAGCCACAATTACAAAATATGCCAAAAGGGAAAAAGTGCTTATGATGTTGTTCTTAACACGGATATACTGGTCGTGCCAGTTCATATTTGAACACCCTGTATATTCTTTCATGAACTTGGAGTATATAGTCTCTAATTTCTTGTCCTTTTGAAAGTTAAGTTCTAAGCGCTTTAAAGCGCTAAAGGCTTGTGTAAATGAGCTACCTAAGTTAACTTTTTCTATTGAATTAGGATCTTTCCATGGCAGTCTAACTGCATAACGGCCTGTGTGACCTCTAGACGTCGTGCTTACAAATAGATTTTCGCAGGTCTGATCCGCTGTTGAGCGTAAATTTTTATGCTCAGACAGTTCCTCCGTTCGCGAAAATTCATGTAGCAAATGAGTAAGTTGTAGGTCAGTATCGTTTACTTCAAGTACAGTGACGTATTGTGAGATTAAGTATTTGCGCGTTATGACTTGAATTAGTCCCAGTTATATTGCCCATAAATAGCCAACCTAACTTGGATTGAATTGACATCGGTTGTTGGGCTGTGCCTTTTATTATTTTCTCCTCTATTATACTACTATAGACATTGACCTAATAAAAGATCTATTTGTGTATACTCAAGGAAACATGGATCTATTAGCTGCAACTCTTTAAGATAACTGAGCGATGGTGAGACGTGAACCATAGGAGGTTTATATGAAGAAATCTTTGGTAATACTAGCGCTTTTATCTCTAACGAGTAACCGGAATCAAAGTGCGGCTTTAGCGTGAATGACGCCATTTTGTTAGCATTCAGTGCTCTTTGATCACCGACACCTTGTACATTTATATTACTCTTGCTTCAGATGCAATTGATTACATAAGTCTTTTGTAACTATTGACACTTGACTGCATGGATCTACAAGAGCTGTCACGTGGATTTCTTTATTTCTTGTTCCTCTGTCAGCGATGAGAGCAGTTTGTTTGGAGAGTGTGAATCAGCAGGAACATTGTTGATAGCTTCTGTTTCTCTATCCATGTGCAATAGCATATGATTTTTCCCCTTACATGTGAAATAGCTATACTTAGACTTACATCGTCTTGGCGAATCGCCAATGCCTAAACAATTAAAACAAGCATTTTTGATTTAACTATTTCTCTCCTATCCGCTTAATTTTCTCTGGAACTGTTCACATTTGGAAAGTGTATGTTCACCGGTACAAAGAATGCTCTTGAAGACTTTCCTTTTGCAAATCTTGCTTTATCTTTGGAGTTTTTCGAAGATATACTTGTAGCGTCCTGACAGTAATCTAAGTTTTCAATCTGGATCTTGATGAACGTTTTCAATTAACAGATTGTTGGAGACAATAACATCTGACTTGTCATAGATTTCTTCCACTCTCGTTTGGTGTTAACCTCAAAGAGCTCTGTACCTATATGTACGAGTAGGTCATTACCTATATCTGCATCTCCTCTCTCTAATTTTTTAAGACTTACTAACGGGTCAAAGAATTCTCTGCTAACCCTTTTCAACTCCGATTCATTTTCTGACTTCATTGGCTTTATGAGTAGAATTGAGTTGATAAACGTGGAAACGGAGCGACGTTTATTATCGTAGTACACTAGGTGCGCGTTCCACGCCGTTTCATGTTTGATTGAACGATCTAAATCCGTTCTACGATGTACCATTGATCTAAATAAATCCCTGAAATTTTCCCACTCAGCGAATTTGCTAGAAAACTTAGGAAGATTCATTTGAGGAAACGAATGGAATTCCATTTAAGCTGGGTTTGCAGCAATTTGTAAATTTTTATTTCGAGACATAAGGTTTTGCTCTTGTTCTTGATTCTTTTTAGTTTGCACAATAACTTCTATGAACTAGAGAAATTCAGACTTTTTGTCATAGAAACTATCAATAATTTATTCGCTGATACTTTGTTTGAAATAATCATGTTCCTGTGGAAGATCCTTCATGCTGAGAATGCGAGCGTGATTTGTTTTGAATTGTATAAAACAGTCTTCCAAGCCTGATTGTCTAACTTGAACCGTGACTATGGACATTTTTATTGCCCCTTTCATCTTAAAGTTGATATATGAGTTGTTGATTTGTTTTTATAAATCTAACTGAATAGTGTACAAAGCATCCATTTTAATGTTTAATCTTTATTTTGATTCTTAATTTGACGGATTGATTTTACTGAAGAGTGATAGGAGAAAAATACCTCAGTATTGATAAAGACAGTTAATAAGGTTAATTCTAACCTCTCTGACCATACGTTTGAATTTCAAGACTTCCTTGCGAGTACTTGAGTAATGTTTTAGCTAAGAATGCTCAGGAGACCAAATTTTGCAAATGCATTGGTCATTTGGATGAAGTGACCCTCTTACCTCCTCGTTTTCTTAACGTCAGTGACAGAGACTATACTTTGATATATAGACTACGCTTCCAAATTGAAGATCTATTTGATCGACATGTCTGATAAAACTATTCTAGCCTATTTAATAGACTACACTGGACTATTGAGCGATAATGTTAGCATACAGGTTAACTCTAAGGCACAGGAACATAATTCTTAGGCTGTTCATTCCAAGTACAATGTTAAGCACACTTACAATTTTCTCAACATTATACACAATCATCATACTTTTAAATTTGTTTAAAAATAGCACACATACCATAGTTTGTAAGCTATCTTTAAAACTAACTACTCTAATGATCGCACCACTGCTAAAACCTACTGAATGTATGTTTTTTTTTGTGTTATAAGTACACCAGTTAAATTCACACTGTTTTTCGCTTGCGTTACATTCTGGCACTTATTACTCTAAACTTGTACCAGAATCGTCTTTTACGACGTGAACCAGCAACGATGAGTTGTGCTGACTCTTGAAGACCTCCGCACTGATTTAGGATGATTGTACTGTTGCTATGCAGCTGGGTAGAGCGTGTCGAGTTTTTTTTGGCTTTGTTGAAGAGTTGAAGCTGGTCCCATGCAGGTAGGTTGTACTAGCTTCAACATCAACTGTGTTCTGTGTGCTGGGAGTAGGTGCAGGTCGTCTAAGCAGTGCATAGAGTGTGCGAGCTAAAAATATGTAGAAATAATAATTAAACACTGAGTACACACGCTTTTTTGTTAGTTGTTTTGCAATGATCTGTGAGCTTACTTATCTGAGATTAAGTTAGTTCTAGGCATTACTAGGTACATCTAATTTTTACTTTTGTTAAGCTGAGCATTCAAATAGTATTTGAGCACGTTAAGAGAGAGCAATATAATTAATGAGGCTATAAGATAGAGGGCTTATGAACATTCAGACTACTATAGAGATGAGTTATTGTTACGGATAATTCTGTTCGCGGGGGTTCGTTGGTGTCGCTCCGAACGTACCGAAATACGCGAGATGATTGAGGATGGGACTAAGGCCTTTAAATAAATACTTTTGGAAATGTGGATATTTTGCTCGTTTATTGTCTTATCGTCGCCTCGAGAGAGATAGCTTCGTGGTCGTCGGGCAGCGTGACGCCGTGGAATCGTTGCGAGTGTCGACGCGACGTACGGACCGTCGCGATTGTCGAAATGTCAGAGCCCCGAGTTTTGGTTCGCGCCTCCTTAAATACCCCCCTTGATTATCGGGAGTAGGGGAAACGAGCTGCTTCCGCGTCTAGAAGTTTCGCCTCGCGAATTCTCCTGCGTTTGCATTTCGGAGTGCACTGCACCCAATCGCGCATCGTCAGAATCCGTAACACGTCCGAAGCCGCGGGGATCTCGCCCTCGAGATCCTGTCTCCGTAACACGTCCGGAAAAAAAATTTTTTTTTGAATCTCCTACTCGCCTATCGTGTGTGTGTCAGTGTGTTAACAATTTTGGATCTATATTTTGCTCTCTCTCTCTCTCTTTATGATTACATTTCTTATGATCTTATAGTATATTCAATTACATATATATTATACGTTATCCTTTTTGCTAGATTTGCTTAGGTTGGCCGTTGAGCGGTAGGCAACGTGTAAGTGTTTGTGACAACTGCAATTACAGCTGCGTGGATGCAAGGATCATTTCATTGTTTGCAACTTCTACTATTACTCATATATTATTCTTCCTTTTTCTTCATAGTTTCACATTGATCGCGGAGGTAACAACCTCCCTTTGTGGGGCTTCCACTTCGCTTTGTATACTCAACCTATTGGACTTCCCACCGTATGCCTCTTATCTCTAGGCCCACAGTTCGCGGAAAGCGTGACACGGTCCTTTCGGTCATCTTCGTGTATCTCGGTTTTTCAATTCCATATATTCTCAATTTTTGACTTACTGGACTTCCCAACTGTCCTCTCACAGCATCAGGAAAGCGTGGCTCGGTACTTCGGCCATCTTTAAACATCCAGACTTATCCTAATATCATCGTTCGCTATTGAACCCGCCGAAGAAGAAGGAAGTTTTTTTTTCTCTTATCAACTCAATATCAATTTAATTTATACATCCCCGAGCTGCATCATTGCTGTCATCATAACATTCGTAACTTCGTGATAAAGACAATAAAATATAATCGAACATACATTAAGAAATTCGACCCGGTGTTACATAGTCCGAAGCGTAGTATTACATAAAATTTTCATAATAACTTATTCTAATACGAATTAACAGTAACAATTCTTTTCAATATATTTCCATGACTTAAAATTAATAAAAACGACTTAAAATTAATTAACTAATTAACTAGAAATAAATTAATAAAATTGACTTAAAATTAATTGGAATTCTTAAAATTAGTAAAGATAACTTAAATTTAATTGGAATTCTTAAAATTAGTACAAATGACTTAAAATTAATTGAGCTTAAAAAAAATGTTGTATGTAAGTCCCCAGCAGGTGTTTTCATGGTGTGGTTGATCTTGGTGGTTGGTATGGGGCAACAGTATTCCCCATATGTAGCCCCGGCGATAACTTGGTATTATTAAATAATCTCATAACGTTGAGATCGCCCAGTTCTCCGTCCGTGATTGACACCCGCGGTGATTGCACCTTTGGTCCTGGAATCTGACTTACTTCTGGAACAGAACTTATGTGATTAGTTCGCGACCCCTCTCCCCTCTTAAACGGGATCTTCCAGATAATAAGACCCATAACCGCCAACACAGTCAGTGTGCTACCCGAGTATGTTAACGAACTACAGACTGTTGAGAATCGAGTATTAACCCTTCTCACCTCTGATAGTGATCGAGCCTTTGCGATTATTTCTTTGAACTCGGCTACTGAATTGAGCAAGTTCTTTCCCGACTTCTTAGCGTCTGGCAACATTTCTGTATTAATAATCGTGGTAATAAGTTCTCGATCAATACTATCCTCAATAAGGGCGGACACATTTAACTCTGAATCTCCAAAACTCTGTAATGTCGCATTATACATTAATTCGGAAGTGGCAGTTAACCTTACTGCAGGGGTTCTGGCGGTGCAGCCATTTTGCAGTCTCAGTATCCCTTTACCCTTAATGTTTATGACATGTTCGGACTCATGCCTACATTTTATTGTGTTTTTCTTGTGATATTATTGAAAATAGCCATGTATTGGTTGCTTCTATTCTGGACCAATACGATTCCTGTAACTTTGTGACCCTTATTTTACAATCACTAATGTCTTTTATCACCCCAAAAATAGTTAATTCGACTTCGCACGGTGGCTTATTCTCAACCTCATGCAACGGCTCGTTATTCTTACATATCAAAATGGTATTCAATTTTTTGCATTTGTCAATTGACTCCTGAGTAAGCATGAGAAAGGTATCATGTTTTCTGGCTAATTCGGATGATTTTTGTATTTGGTCAGGCGCAAGGAAACGTGGGTGAATGATTCCTTGGGTGGCAAATAATATTGCGTCAGTCAATGTCTCTGTGTCTATCTAAAATTGCGCTACTGTTTGTGTAAAAAAATCAATTGCGATAGCTAATTTAGTGTCACTGTTATATTGATTTTGTAACTCTGTTAGTCATATAATTGTTGCGTTTAATGATGTTGCACTGTCGCGTAATATGTCGAACTGACCCTGTACAACCTCTGTTTGCTGAGCCAGTAGATCGGCTAACTTCCGCGAATCGTTTGCAGAAGTCTCGATGATGTCTTGGAGTTGGTTTGCTGAGTCCTCGTCTAATGTTCCAAAAAGATATTTGAGACCTTTGCCGACTATATTGATAAGTCCTCTTCGGACCCTATTATGGGACCCACGATTATGGCCCTGAATCATTGACATAGCACGCTCAGAATCGTGGGTGGCTCGTTGTATTTCCTTTAATAGCTGTTTCAAGATTTGTGCGTGGGAACATAACTTATTTGGTTGCTCGCATTGCTGTTGGATTATTGTCCACGTAGCTATTAACCCTTTCAGGGGCACATTTTTCTGTGAAACTTTTTTTTGCAAATAATGGTTACTAAGGGGTTTTCGGGGTCGCTGATCACGAATCTGGCATCAGAATTTAAAAATTCAAAATGGCGAATGCAAGATGGCGACTATGTGACTCTTAAGTTAAATTTTTCGAACAATTCGCACAAAACTCGCTGTATGGAGGCTTTTTAGGTCACTGATTATGATTCTAATAACAGAGAATCCTAATTCAAAATGGCGGATTTAAGATATCTGCATATTAACTCCAATTTTGTCATTTTCGAAGAATAAAAGCAAATTTTGATGTACAGGGGTTTTTGAGTTCGTTTATCGCGATTTCAACGTAAAAATCTCAAATTTAAAAATGGCGCATCTAAAATGGCGCCTATGAAACTCGAATTTCGTAGTTTTCTAAGAATCGATACATAAAATTTCATGTACAGGGTGTCAATTAAGTCCCGGGACGGCTGAATATTTTCAGAGGTAAAGTAATTCTGATAAAGGTCAAGGTCATTTCTTAAGTAACTTTCAACGAGGAATCTAATGGTGACATTCACTTTGACCTTGGACTTGACCTTGAAGGTTATTTCAAGGTCAACTGTTTTTTTTTTAAATAGGAACCCCCATTTTTAAGACTGGTAATCGATAGAGCGGGAAATTTTACATTCAGATACGTAATTAAGTCAGAGCTAGTGTTTGAACTTGAGGGTTACTCCAAGGTTATTTACACTCCAGCAAGGTTCTTAGATACCTCTGAATATTTTTGCAAGCGGTAAAGCTATTCCTCGTGTAACTTTAACGAGGAACTCAATGGTGACCTTATACTTGACCTTGGACGTGACCTTCAAGGTTATTTCAAGGGCACCTATTGTTTTTAATGGAAATCTTCATTTTTTACACTGGCAATCGATAGAGTGGGAAATTTCATTTCGAAAATAGTATTTGACGTGATCTTTAGAAGGTCAAATCAAGGTCAATTTTGGATAAACTGTCAAAACATTGTCGTATTCAAACTTTAGAGGATTTATGAAAGACTAAATGTTTGAAAAAGTTGTGAAACCAACAACATTGACCACCTTGACTTTGAGATCAGCTTTGCACATTATTTGGAGGTTCAAGCACTTTTTAAATTAATAACCTTACTATCGCCCTTATTCTTACTTTTAGCGTTACCCAGAAAAAATGACGTGGACGTAGTAACTTCTGTTTCCTTTGGGGTGCTTGATTAACGTGAGTCCCCTTGCCTCTCGTGATTGGTTAGCGTGAGTTGAGGGTTCATGGGTTCGGTGTTTCAGGTTTTGACATTTATGTGTCCAACTTCAATCCGGTAGATTTAAAACCCATTAATTAACAAATCCATAAATTGCAAACTCATGAACCCTGAACTCATAATCTTTGAACCCTAAATCAATAAATTTAACACCCATATGGATAATAAACCCAAATACCTACAAATATAAATTCTAAAATTATCCCACAAACCGACAAACCTCCTATTCTTTTTAAACAAGTTCTTTGTATTTTTAGCTCATTTTATAAATTGCGAATAAATTTCTGTGATTTTTTTCTAAGAAGTTTTTTTATTTAATTCTGATTTTTTTTTAAATTTCTTTCTAAACTTTTAAATATTTCTTTTGTAACTGATAGTCCTTATTTTATTATTTGTTAAAAAATTCCTGTCACTGTTCATTTACATAACCTTTTCATGATTTCAAAATAACTTTAAGAACAAGTTAAACAAAAATTTTTTTATGTAATAAACATTTTCCTTCATTGTAAACATTACTTTTTGAACAATTCGTTTTTCTTTGCAATTGATAAGTTTTTAGCTTAGTTTTTGCGAACGAGTCGCTACCACTATTCTTCTTTTTCCTCTGATTAAACAAATTAAAACTAAATTGAAATACATAAATATTCTGACTCGTGTATTATTCATATCTAAATAAAAGTCAATGGTGTATGCTAAACTTTCGACGCGAGAAAGGATAAGTTTATTGATGATGCGTGGTTGGGGAGATCTTATCTCGAAGTTCGTACGTTGTTTAATAACCATTTTCGTAATGAAGACGGACAAACACCTATCTCAAAATCTACAGTCGAAAGGGTTGTACGGCGATTCGCAGAATTTGGGACTGTCAATGATCTTCAGAGAACTGGTCGCCCACAATCTGTAGCAACTGAGGATAAGCAGATTGAAATTGCTGAAGCATTTATTGAAAATCCACATCTTAGTTTACCTAGAGCTGGGCATGAGCATGACGTTTCTCATGAAACTGTACGAAAAATTCTGAAAAGCATTAGTTTTCATCCTTATAAAGTCCATTTGGTACAGGAGCTTAATGACGATGATCCTGATCGACGGATCGAGTTTTGCGAAGCGATGATGAACAGAATAGACGCAGATCCTCAATTTTTATACAATATAGTTTTTTTGGATGAGGCTACTTTCACTTTAAAGGGTGAAGTTAACAGACACAATTGTAGATATTGGTCAGACACAAATCCTGCATGGATGTTGGACAATCACACACAATATCCACACAAGTTGAATGTTTGGGCTGGCATCTTAAACAATACTCTTGTAGGCCCCCAACAAACAAAATGACGGCATGTGACGGCACGATGCGGACACGCGTGTCGACTCCTATGTTTTAAGCATAGGACTCGGTCGGTAAAAGGCACGTTGTGTTTGTTGGGCACTTTTTTATCGAGGGTAATCTTACTGCCGCTTCATACGAACAGCTACTTAGGAATCAAATTATACCACGAATTAGAGAGATAGCAGTTGATGATTACGATGAAACGTGGTTTCAGCAGGATGGAGCAGCCCCTCATTTTGGTAGAGATGTTCGAGCATATTTGGATGCTCAGTTTCCTCATAGATGGATTGGAAGAAGGGGTGAAATCGAGTGGCCTGCTAGATCTCCGGATCTGACACCACTCGATTACTTTCTCTGGGGTTACCTTAAGAGTAAAGTTTATGCCACTAAACCGGACAATTTAGATGAACTGCGCAATCGAATTATGCAAGAAGCTGCTAGAATCGATAGAGGGATGATTCGTGATGCTGTAACTCATTTTTACAATCGCCTAGCTTCTTGTCAAGAAGTTGAAGGTGTTCAGTTTGAGCACCGCCGTTAAACTTTGAATCATTAAGTAAAACGCAAAAGACTTTAGCACACCAATCGTGAGAGGCAAGGGGACTCACGTTAATCAAGCACCCCAATCGTGAGAGGCAAGGGGACTCACGTTAATCAAGCACCCCAAAGGAAACAGAACATACTACGTCCACGTCGTTGTTTCTGGGTAACGCTAAAAGTAAGAATAAGGGCGATAGTAAGGTTATTAATTTAAAAAGTGCTTGAACTTTCAAATAATGTGCAAAGCTGATCTCAAAGTCAAGGTGGTCGATGTTGTTGGTTTCAAAACTTTTTCAAACATTTAGTCTTTCATAAATCCTCTAAAGTTTGAATACGACAATATTTTGACAGTTTATCCAAAATTGACCTTGATTTGACCTTCTAAAGATCACGTCAAATACTATTTTCGAAATGAAATTTCCCACTCTATCGATTGCCAGTGTAAAAAATAAAGATTTCCATTAAAAACAATAGGTGTCCTTGAAATAACCTTGAAGGTCACGTCCAATGTCAAGTATAAGGACACCATTGAGTTCCTCGTTAAAGTTACACGAGGAATAGCTTTACCGCTTGCAAAAATATTCAGAGGTATCTAAGAACCTTGCTGGAGTGTAAATAACCTTGGAGTAACCCTCAAGTTCAAACACTAGCTCTGACTTAATTACGTATCTGAATGTAAAATTTCCCGCTCTATCGATTACCAGTCTTAAAAATGGGGGTTCCTATTTAAAAAAAAACAGTTGACCTTGTAATAACCTTCAAGGTCAAGTCCAAGGTCAAAGTGAATGTCACCATTAGATTCCTCGTTGAAAGTTACTTAAGAAATGACCTTGATCTTTATCAGAATTACTTTACCTCTGAAAATATTCAGCCGTCCCGGGACTTAATTGACACCCTGTATAAGTATTATTAAGTCGCTGATTACAATTCTGACATCGGAATATTATACAGGGTGTTCGAAATGTTCCGGACCCCCCACTTATAACATAAAGTAAGCATTTTGGAAAAAAATGTTAAATACAAAAGTTGTTAAGTTTTGAAGGTTGAACTAAATGATGACCTTGGATTTGTTATTGGTTATCATTTTCAAGGTCATTTAAAGGTCATCTTCAGTTTTTTAAATAGGGACCCCTATTTTTTATTTCAGATTCTGAAAGAGCACAAAATTTTACATCTGGATATGTATCCACGTTATGGCTCAAAATGACCTACAGAGGTCATTTAGTGGTTAAATGATTATTTAGTAGCAGAAAGCCAAGAAATCCCGATTATTAAGAACTTTGGGTGTATTTGACGAAAAGAAAAAAAAAAATTTCGTACTTTAATACTAAAGTACATAATTTGATTTTCTAGGACGAACTTTATGGTCACTTTAAAATTGGCCTTCATTTTTAAGGTCATTTGAAAGTTATCTTCAGCTTATTAAAAAGGGACTCATTTTGTATTCCGGATTCCGGAGGAGCATTAAATTTTAGGTCTGGAGATATGTACAATATCCACGTCATGGCTCGAAATGATCTACATAGGACACTTGGGGGTTATTTATTTCAAAAGCAAAATAATCTAACCGTTTTACATGAACAGTTTTTATTGCAATAATTTTTTGCAAGGGTTACGATTTTCTACGCATGATTCATAGCATTTTCAGGATCGTTACTTGTACCTTAGAAGATTTTGCTCACTATTCTTTTTAGGAATCAGTTCATTTATAATTGTTAATTAACAATTGTTTACTCCTATTTACTTTTCTGTTTTCAAGAGTTAAGTGAAGTTCTCTTACTTCGAAATTCAGATAATTGTATTAATTTTCAATAATTGTACTTTTAATCGTAGTGAAAAATGGCACATCTTACTGAACGAGAAAGAATATCTTTGTTGATGATGCGAGGGTGGGGTGATCAAGAGAGAGGTTACAAACAGGTACAGCGTTTATTCAATGAAACATTCAGAGTTGAAGAAAACAACCCTATTTCAAAAAGTACCGTAATTCATACAATTAGACGTTTTGAAGAGACAGGTGGTATTAAAGATCGTCCTAAATCAGGTAGATCCAAATCATCGTCTAATGATGAAAAGAGCTTAGACGTATTACAATCATTTATTGAGGACCCCCATTGCAGCATCAGACGTTGTGCACAACAGCATGAAATGGGAGCTGCATCTGTGCACAAAATTTTGAAACTCAACAAATGGCATCCTTTCAAATTAAAGTTGGTACAGGAATTATCTGAAGATGATTTTGATAGAAGGGTAGAGTTTTGTGATGTAATGATGCAAATGATATCTGATGATCCTTTGCTCCTCAATAACATTGTTTTCTCTGATGAAGCCACGTTTGAGTTAAGCGGAACAGTGAACAGACATAATTGTCGATACTGGAGTAACATCAATCCACATTGGATGAGAGCGGACCACACGCAACATCCTGAAAAAGTAAATGTTTGGGCTGGCATATTTAATGGAAGAGTACTTGGCCCTTTTTTTATTGAAGGTAATTTAAATGCTGCAATGTATGAAAACATGCTTCGAGACCAAATTATACCTGCTATACCGAATTTAACGGGTGGAAATCTGGACGAAATTTACTTCCAACAGGATGGTGCTCCTGCACACTACGGTATTCATGTTCGCCGATATTTAGATGCAACATTTCATGATAGATGGATTGGGCGGAGAGGTACAATTGAATGGCCACCTCGGTCCCCAGACCTAACGCCTCTTGATTACTTCCTTTGGGGATACTTGAAGGATAAAGTTTATGTTATAAAACCACGTGACTTGGATGAATTACGCCAAAGAATCACTGATGAAATAGACTTGATACCTCAGCAAATCTTGCGAAATGTTGTTGCAGCCTTTTACAATCGGTTAGCACATTGCCAAACTGTTAATGGGCAACAATTTGAACAGTTGTTGTAAAAAGTTCCTGTCAACGACATTTTAAAAAAATTCAGTTTGGGCGAATAGTCCACTGTCTTGATTTAGTTAGCTGGGCCGCCGATAGTCCTGCCTTAGCTGACAGGGCCGCTAGTGTTCTTGTCTTAGTAGGCTGGGCCGCCGATGGTCTTGCCTTAGTTGGCTGGATCACTCATGATGTTACCTTAATTAGTTGTACCTCCCGTGCCTGAGCAATAAGGCTCATTTTGATTAGACATTTTTTTATTTATCATTTTCTCCGCGAGGGTATCGTAGTTGTTGGGCCTAAGGCTTATTTTGATTAGACATTTTTTTATTTATCATTTTTCTCGCCCGAGTTATGTGGTTGTCTGGCCTAAGGCTTATTTTACGCCAGTGTCAATTACACCTTCTACAATCCTAATGCAGAATTTAGCGCTGGTGCAAAATGGAGAATTACAACTAGGAGGCTTAATTTGGAAAACTAAAGTTAACCTTCAAATGACCTTGAAAATCAAGGGCAATGTCAATTGAACGCCACCATAAAGTTTGTCTTGCAAAATCAAATTACTTTAGTATTGGTCAGATACGCTCAAAGTTCTTAATAATCGGGATTTCTTGGCTTTCTGCTACTAAATAATCATTTAACCACTAAATGACCTCTGTAGGTCATTTTGAGCCATAACGTGGGTACATATCCAGATGTAAAATTTTGTGCTCTTTCAGAATCTGAAATAAAAAATAGGGGTCCCTATTTAAAAAACTGATGACCTTTAAATGACCTTGAAAATGATAACCAATAACAAATCCAAGGTCATCATTTAGTTCAACCTTCAAAACTTAACAACTTTTGTATTTAACATTTTTTTCCAAAATGCTTACTTTATGTTATAAGTGGGGGGTCCGGAACATTTCGAACACCCTGTATTATGAATCTGATGGCAAAGTTTCAAAATTAAAAATGGCGGCTATATGAGTGCATATTTTCAGTTTTTTTTGTATTTATGATAACAAATTTGCAATTAGCTACTTGAAAAACCCCCATATACCAATTTCTATACTGAATGCTAAAAAAACTGAAATTTTACACTAATATACAGACTCCATTTTGATTCCGCCATTTTATATTTTGCAATTCTGACATTGAATTTTCAGTTCGCGGCTCCGAAAATATTTTTTCATTATATTAATTGTGGTAATACATATAATTGCGGTATAATGAATGCAGTAGTAAACATTCCGTCAGAAATCGTTATTTTTTATCAATTTCGAAAATTAAAACAAAAAAACTAGCCTGCCGAAAATTCTGAAAAAATTATATGTTACTGTTATAAGTGTTTACTAACGGGAAAGAATTTGTCAAAGGTATAGGCCGAATACTTCAGATTCAGCTGATTTTATTCGGAAAAAAGATTTTTTTCGATTTCAATTATTTATAACCACTTGTTAATAAACAATTATTCACAGTTTTTTATGATAATTACTTTGTATGAACCCTTAAGAGTCTAAAATCAAATGTGTGTAAACTTGATTGAGAGAAATGTATCAGAAATGCTCGAAAAACTGCTGAAAAACAAGTGGGACGTATACGTCCCACTGCCCCTGAAAGGGTTAACTTATTACCCATCTGGAGATATTCTGATATGTCGACTCGTTGTATTATTTTCCATGATGTGCTCGTTGTCTTAAGCTGCGCTATATTTTCCGTGATCAATCCTGGGTTATGATTGATCTGCTGTATGTAGGTACTTGTGATGTCGGCGTACCCCATTGCTCTGGAATTCATTATTTGAATTTTTCTTTAGCGCTTCTGTTTTTTTTTTTTTTGTGTAGGTTAATGATGTGTTAAGTCAATGAATTATTCTGCAATTGTATCGTCTGATCTTGCTTGATGCATGATGATTCTAAATTAATTTTTTTTATTTTATTATTTTTTTTTTTATTTTTGTTATAAAAGTACATTATATTTCTATATATATAATGCCCTTGATGTGTTTAAAGGTGATTAGAAGAAAACGCAATGAAGTTGCAACGATTTTTAGTTATAAACAAATTAATTTTTAAACAATTTTGTTATAAAAATATATGTTATTTTTATACAGGGTGATTCATTTTAATTGCCCCAGGCAAATATCTCGAAAAGTACGGGAGATGGAAAAAAACGTTAAACGTAAAAGTTGTAGGGTTCAGAGGGGGAAATCCAATGGTGACCTTGACCATGACCTTGGGGTCAAGTTTCAAGGTCATTTCAAAGTCAAAGTAGTTTTTTTAAATAGGAACACCAACTTTTGACCTCGGAAATTAAAAGAGAGGAAAATTTTACATTCAAACATGATGTTATGTCATGGGGTCCAGTTGACCTCTGCAGTCGTATCAAGGTCATATCAAGCTGTCTACACAATTCGTAGGCCAATATCTTGAAAAAAGCAAGGTTGAGGAAAATTTTAAATACCAATTTCCCCCTCTGAACCCTACAACTTTTACATTTAACGTTTTTTTCTATCTCCCGTACTTTTCGAGATATTTGCCTGGGGCAATTAAAATGAATCACCCTGTATATTCACGTAAGGGAAGGTTGTTCAATAATTATAGGATTTGATTGAGTTTTTTATATCAGTAAGTTTATGAGATATTAATTTGTTAACTAAGCATTTTAGGAAAATGTTTAATTACATATGGTATGTGTATTAAGTTGGCGCTGGTATATTTGTATATGTAAATGGTTTTTTTATTTTCTAATTTAAAGTTATAAACAATTTAAATGCTGTTCGCGATTTATCTAATTTGAATCTCGCGCGCCCCAAGCCCCGCAGCGCTCAGTAACTGAGGTGGCGCTGGGAACTTGCGCGCGCACTCAACGACGTTTGGCGCGGGTAGATAGCGTCCCCAGCCGCCATCTTAGCTCTCTTGGTTTTTCGCTCTACCACGAAAAGCACGCTCCAGCTCATCGCTTTGGCTTTATCACCAGCTTTTTACTACGCTCTTTTTTTCATCCCGCTCATCCCTGTTTTGGACTTCACGACCTTATTGCTCATCAGCTCAACCACGCAAGTACTCAGCTCATTCACCGATAATCCACGCAGCAACTCTACAAGTTACAGCTAAGGTTAAGGTACGCTCGCCGGGCGTAAGCGACTTTATTGCAAATAAACTCAAGTGCTCATTATATATTGTGTCTTTATTTCCCCGCCTGTTGTAACCACTACGATCCTTAATTCAAAATTAAGCAATTTCTCAAACAAATGCATAAACCATTAAAATGCAATAATTGTTATTTTTATATATATTGATTCGGGATTCTTAATTGTAAAATTACGGATTGGTTTAAAGTTCATAGTGTTATTTTTGACTGAACTATGGCCGATAGACATTAATTAACAATTTTTCATTATGCTTCGATTAAGGTGTCTAATTAGAATAGGATGGCTATACTATTTTTTCACCTAATTAATGTGTTTGTTAAAAAATAATTTTATAAACAATTTAAAAATTATTTATGTGTAGAGGAGGCTTAATTAACAAATTAGAGCCTGTTTTGCAATTTTTAGGTCCCATAGGAAGAAAGATATGGCCCTTCAAAGTTATTTTGCAACTATTGCTCAATAAGTGTATGTGAGGTCCCGAACATGTGTGTGTAATCAGTCTTTTGATATTGCCAAAATTTAAGGTGGTTCCCTTTTGCGAGAGTCATTTACATACTCAATAATCGAAATTTTTTCTAAGTCCCCTTCGCGTATATGAGAAAGTGAGAAAATATGGCTAAGTCCCGATTTGATTGAAATTGGTACTTGACGTGCCATCTATTAATGCATCGTGTACTAATGGATGCGCAGGTCGTTAACTATGGTCACTGAAGTGAATATCGTTATCCTGGGTACCCTGGGTACCCAGCCTGATGACGTTACGCTTGCGTGTGTCTTTAATTCGTTGAGGTAAGTATTTTTTTCTTTGAGCTCGCGTTTAGCCATGTGTTCGGTATATTCAGTAAAAATATTTCGTGTGTTTTTGCTCGTGCGCTTATTTGACAAGTGTTTATATTTAATTCGCTTTTTTCCTTTATATTGTGTAGTTATTAGACATTCATAGAGTTCTGTGAATTTGTGTATTTGTTTATTTTTTTTTCTTGGACTTATTGAGGAAAGGAAAAAAATTGAACAATGGCAGACTGTACATCATTCTCCGAACCTTCTAGTTTCGCCAAGAATCACGAAGGGTGGAGTCTGACAAAGGCTCTGGAGGAGATAAAAAATCCTGGAAAAGTGTTTTTCCGGCATCGAGTTCATATGGTGAGTATATCCTTATATATTTATCTTATAGTAGAATTTTTTTTTTTTTTTTTATTATTATTTAAAAAAAAAAAATTTACGCAGAATATTTATCTTTATAGAAAAAAAAAATATTTATAATTATTATTAAAAAAAAATTTACGCAGCATATTTATCTTTCTAGGAGAGGAAAGAAAAAATACTTTTTTTATTATTATTATTACACAAAAAAAAAAAATTACGCAGAATATTTATAGGAGAAAAAAAATTTTTAATTAAATTTTTTTTTTCTATTAGTTTCGCAAAGTGATTCCTCAGCCTGGGGATAGCGCAGTAAAAGAGGAGTTGAATCGCATCCTTTATGTGCCCCGGCTGCAGGCTAGGACCTATGAATTGGAGAATTTCCAGGATGGTTTATATATGACCAAAACGTCCCGTTTCAGCACCGTTGACAGGAAGGAGTTACTGCAGCGTATGCAAGTAGGCTTAATTTGTCTATCTCCCTCTTTTTTTTTGTTGCATTCTGATTAATTTAGTATCACCGTAGGTGTCGTCATTATCGTTACCCCCGCCAGTGACCCTTAACAACCTGGAATGCATTGTCTCTAGTACTCTAGAGGCAATTGACAAGGGGGATATCAATCCTATTTACATGACAAATTTTAAGTGTCCTGCCGGTGTGGACTCATTGCTAACCGGCGTTCCGTCAGCCATATCCATGAAAAATAACCCGCACCTAGGTGTCTGTCCTGGTATTAATGTTCCTTTGTTTTACCTGTCCGGGAAGCACGCCATCACCGAAATGCACCCTGAGGATGGGTATCTGGATTCGGTGAATCTGGTCCGATGGGGCCTAAGTGGTGGCCCAAATTGTGCCCCTGCAAATTGTGACTTTGCGTCCATCCGCATGATTTTCTGACTTCCTTGCAAAAATCATGGCCCGCTTGCGGAATAGCAATATGTCTGTTAGTGCTTTTTGGGAACCAGGGTGTTTTGTTCCCTTGAATCACAAACGGCTATTGGTGACGCCTAGCCTATTACAAAAGACCGGAGTCAGGTTCCAGATTCTCATCCAGGGTCCGGGGGACCTCTTCTACATTGGCCCCGATGTGTACTATCAAGTTATTAATCTTGATGTGTGCTTTGCCGAGGCCTCTAATGTAGGTGGTCCTTTGTGGGTGGCGGATGCTGAAATGTTTATAAATTGTCGTTGTAAGAACTCCGGTGTAGTATAATATATTCCTCCTCCCGATGATTTCGTAGCGAGTGCCTCGGCCATTCGGTGTAAGTTTCTATTAATTTGCCCCGAGGACGATTGCCTAAGCACTTTTGATTCCGTCAATATGCTGCGCCGGCACCTGCTGATTCATCGGGGAGAGGCAAAAATCGGTGAACCATGCCCCTACTGTGGCAAATGTCTCGCTTCTGCAAAAAGTATGGGCCGTCATATCAACGAGGTACACCGCGGCATTAATAAGAGAAAAACTACAAAATGCAGCGTGTGCTCGTCTGATATCCGAAACGATTATTTTGCGAAGCACCTGCTTACGCACCAGAAAGACTGTTCGCAGTAGGTGTTTGTGCTCTGTTTCATATATTTATGTACATATCTGTGTTTCTCCTACTCCTTTCCTTCTAATTTCTAATTTTTGTTGATCGCGCGGTTGTAAGTCCGGTTGGCTTAGTCTCGTAGAAACGGTGAAACAAGATGCACCCAATACTTCGGAGCTTTGTAAGTTTTTCTTCTTTTTTTTCTATTCTACTTATTTAATATCATCGATTAATTATTTATTTTTATTTTTAGATTAACTACAAGAATAGTACCGCATTCTATCGGCGGTACTTAAGGGAGAGGGCCCAGAAGTTCTGGATGGGCCAGCTGGACTACTGTACCGAGGACTACTTCGGTTTCAACTACCTTTTCTCTGGGGTAAAGGAGATAAGGACCGACTTGTGGAGGTACCAATACAAACGGACCTCCAATAGACACCGATTGCACTGGATAGTGCTGAAATTTGTAAGTGAGAAAAAATTTTCATCTAGTAGTTTCTTTTTGTTTCTTGTATGTATCTAATTTTGTCTCCTTTTTTTCTTTTTATTTTTTTTGTAGTGGCAGAGGAATCGGCAGTTTGCCGCGAGACGTGCGGCGGAACGTGCCTACGTACAATTGGCAATACAAGCCCTATTGTTGAAAGAAGATTTAGGCATCGAAAGCTTATTCAGACACGACGTATTACAATACTCCATTAATGGTGCATATTTCTGCATTGAGATCCGCCATTCTGTTGGCGCAAAGATATTTGTGGGTCCTAACAACGTGTGGAGTATTCCATTACGTAAGTACTCCCCTTTTCCTTATTATTTTAATATTTTTTTATACCTATATTTATGGTCTCTCTATTTTTTTTCAAGTTAGATAATTGAATTTAATCTAAGTGACCACCCGGGTTCTTTTTTTTTTGTGATTTAGAATGTAAAAACAAATTTTTTTTTTTATGGATTTATATATAAAAATAAATGTAATTAGTAACCATGTATATTATATGCGTAATAATTTTGTTATCCCATTCCCAAGTTTCTTTCCTAATTTATTTTCCTAAAAATGCCTGTCCATAAGTAGAGTTATAAGATGCTAAATTTATTTTGTCAATTTTGATAATGTGGAAATCCTATTTAATAACATGAAATTTTTTCATTATTTAAAATCGTGGGAAAAAAAGTTTGATTACATTAAAATTTTTATTATTTAAAGTCGTAAAAAAATTTGATAACGTGAAAAAAAAAATTTTTTTTATTATTATTTAAAATAGGAAAGAATTTAACATCCTTTAAAATATATTTATATATGGCTCATTCTTCGTTTTTATAAATTCCCTGTTATAATATCACCCATTATAGAATCCTTCATTATAATTGTTTATAATATGTATAATTCCTCTTTTTTTTTTTTTTTTTATACAGCTAAGGAAAGAATTATATGTTAACTGTTACATTCGTATTTATATACATGTCGTTTTTACTGTGGCATCCGAAAGCCGCGGTAAAAAAAAATCGTTCTTACGCTAATCTAACCTGGTTCCACCTGTATTTATATTAAGTAATGACTCCGGTACCTCGAATGAGCGTTTTATTTTATCAATGTGAACAGATCTATTATGTCCATTAACATCAAGAACCGCATTTCGCCCCTCGTAATCTATGGATAATATCTCATGAGGTTTCGTATATTCATAATGAAATTTCCCTTTTTGCGGTTCGTTTATTAAAAATATCATTTCTCCCTGCCTGAAATGCTTAGTATTCAATCGTCGGTCATAATAATGCTTAGATCTGTATTTTGCTCGCGTTTGATTTGTTGCGGCTAATGCATTGGCTTGGTTAATGACCTCTACTAATTGCTGATGATATTCTTCATGGGTTATTTCGTCTTTAGGGGTCGGAAAAGATGATGGTGTCCTTGCTTTATATCCAAAAACAAGCACGTGTGGTGAATATTGTGAGCTTTCATGAACCGCTGTGTTGTATGCGTGCTGTGCTAAAGGTACCCACACATCCCAATCCGATTTGCTGAGTTGCAAAATTGTTTTAAATACTCCGTCAGCATATGATGCATGCGTTCAATACCTCCGTTGGACTGCGGGTGATATGCAGTAGTCGTGTATTTTTGTATATTAAAAATTTTTGCAAATTCGTCCATTGTCTTACTCAAGAAGTTTGTCCCTTGGTCTGTAAGAATGGATTTTGGTGGTCCAAAGTTACAGATAAGTCTGTTTATAATTGCGCGAGTTACCTCTTTAGCAGTTGCTTGTTTCATTGGGACTAAAATGCAAAATTTTGTCAATGTGTCCTGCATTGTCAGAATGAACCTATTTCCTGACGCGCTGGCCTCTAAGGGTCCGTAGAAATCAAGAGACAACTTGTCGAATGCCTTACTAGCAGTATCTGCAATAAGCATAGGAAGTCTGGTTTTTATTCGTACGAGTTTTTTCTCTTGACACGCTTGACAACTTTTTACTATTTGCGCTACTTCTAATCGCATGTTCCTCCAATAATAATCTTTTGCCAATTTTTCATATGTTTTCCGAATTCCCTTGTGACCTCCTATGGTTGATTCATGGTACTTCTTGATAAGCTCGTAAATTTGTTCTGGTTTTGGGGATGGAAGATTGTCCAAAAATAAAGATATCAATATCCTGTTACCTTTGAAGATCTGAGCCATATATTCGGTTATATAAGTCCAGTCTGTTAATGGTATCATGTTTAAATCTCGAATTACCCCCACTGCTGTTATATTTTGCTGTTTTATGCTTTTGTATACTTCCTTGATGCTTTTAGTCAGATTTGCTCGTAATATCCTATTGTCAGCTTGATTTTTGACAATTACCCCCATTATGAGATAATCTTTTCTTTGCCATATTATAACATGACCTATTGGGTGATTGAAGTCCTTTATATCCTCTTCCATGATATATTTTCTTTTTATTACTGCATTTATAACATTCGTGACTACAGATACATCTTGGGGTAAAAAACAGATTAAATTGGTGTCGTGTGAAAATGGGTGCGTATTAAGCGGGCGTAAAACACTTAGCGGTGGAATTTCTTCTGTCTCATCAATGGTGGGCGGCAGGCCAAAAGAAAGTCGAGTAAATGCTGGCTTAGTGATTTTGCTAGCCTAGTTACATTTAATGTATTCCTTACATCATCGTGATCTGACTCATCATCGTCTGAGTCTTGTAGATTTTCCTCATTTATGCTAGAAGTTCTTTCTGATGCTTCCAAATCTATTTCGTTGTTGTCATTTCCTATATTATTGTCCTTGTGATTATTTTCTCTGTTTTCATTTTCATTATCTTCATGCCTGTTGTTCATATCCTGTGAGTTTTGTGCGTGTTCTCGTATGTTTTTTAAGTATGGGGTGTAGTGTCCTGTTACGTCGCAAAGGTGCAAATGAACCCATGTTTTATTTTTGTCCACCGTGTAGTGAATATATATTGTCTGCCCTGTTTTCTTTGGGTAGTGTACGCAGACATTGGTAGTGAAATGTTGTGAAAAAAATGAATATACAATCCGCGTCTCCCCACTGATTTGTTGACGTTAGAATTCTTCGAGTTTCTTGCGGGTCTCCGCACTGGTCTCTGCTAATTCTTGCTTAAATAACTGTACGTCGCCCGTTATCTGCATGGTTGCCATGAGTGAATAAAAAAGACAATTCCCTAAGGGTGTTTGGGGAATATTTGTTTCATTTTTTAGGGTTTCTCCTGGTTCGGCGCATTGGTCGCATTCCGTATGGACTGCGAATCGCGTTGATAATGTCGCATTTTTTTGTTCTGTTATTTTAGAGGATGATTTGCTCTTCTTAATTGAAGGGCTCTGAAGGCTTCCCAAGGACCAATCCTCATACTCGGATGGCAAAATTGATCTTCGTTGTCCCGTGGTGCTGAGTTCTTTTTCTGATACATCTTTAATAATAATATGCATTTCTTGTCCTTTTTCTCCTTGTCTCTCGATGTGAACTGCTAAGGAGGCTCTCTGTCCTTGAAGAAAAAATGGAAAAGAGATATTGGGGTCCCTAGCTCTTGAATCTCGTGTCGATGCGGGTGAAAATATTGGAGTAAAAGGCGAATTTTGTGTCTGCGCTATGGGCGGTTCTGTGTCTGCGTTTTTTAAAGGGGTTGAGTGACAGTACTCAGCGTTTTCTATTAAATGCGATTTTTCAGACGTAGTATCATCATTTGTCGTATTAGGCTGATGAAGCGTTTCATTGTCCGTTTGTGGCTCAACTGTAGTATGTGTATTCTGTTCTGCATAATTCCCCTTCATATTTCATGTTCTTCCGCGGACCTCTGTTAATCCCGGTGGAAGGGCATTTATTAATGCTTCTGCCTCTGGTACTCGTGGTTTATAGGTCCAAGATCTAGTGTTTGTTTTTTCATCTTCCGGATTCTCGGGATTACGAGGCTTGTTATTATCTTCGTTATTGATAATTAGAATTTGAGATTGGCGTATGTCCTCTAATTCCTGTCTTTCAGCTAAATCGTATAAGTCTGCTCGTGGACGTTCTGGGTTTTCCTCTCCTGGTTTTAATAGAGGATTTAGGGATAAGGCATCTGCATTTACGTTTGTTTTTCCTGGTTTATAAATTACTTCGAAATCGCATCCTCTGAGCGCTGCTTTCAATCTGTTGAATCAAAGCTCTGGTCGTTTGGTATCAAGAAAATGCTTTAAGGGTTCATGGTCTGTGATAACCGTAAATTTTTTTCCGTAAAGGTAATGTGAAAATTGTTCAGTGCCTGCATAGACTACAGCCAGTAACTCCCTATCATAGGTTGAATACCGTAGTTCTGGGCCCTTCAGAGCTCGAGATGCATAGGCCGCTGGCTGATCCTTTCCCATTGGTCCTTGACTCAATATGGCGCCAATAGCATAGTCTGAGGCGTCAGTTATTACTATAAATGGTTGTGTCATATCAGGCGATCGCATAATCGGTTCTTCGCATGGCTTATCCTTGAGGGTCTCAAAGTCTGTCTGCTGTTCTTCCTCCCAAACAAAAGGTACTGTTCTCCTCAAGAGCCTTGTTAAGGGAAGAGCAATTTTAGCAAAATTCTTAACAAACCGTCTGTAATATCCCGCGAGGCCAAGGAATTGTTTGACCTTTTTAGGGTTCGTTGGAACCGGATAGTTCTTCACAGCTTCGATCTTCTTCGGGTCTAGTCGTATTTTTCCATTCCCTGCGATATGGCCCAGGAAGCTGGCCTCCCTTTTGAGAAATTGACATTTCGTTGGTTCGACTGTTAGATTCGCATCTGCAAGTCTCTTCATAAGCCGTTGGAATCTAATTTTGTGCTCAGACAGATCTTTTGCTATAATTATAATATCATCAAGATATACATATAGTTCATAGCCCTGCAACCCTGCTATACGGGATGGCTGATACGGGATCCATAGGGATTTGATAGAATCCTGATTTTAAGTCGATTGCTGTTATATTTTGCTGCGGATACATTATCAATTATATCTGTTGTAATTGGTAGCGGGAAATTATCTGCCTCCGTTATTTCGTTTAATTTCCGAAAATCCGTTACCAGACACCATCTTTTGTTGCCCTTCGCATCCGGCTTTTTGGGTATTATCCACATGGGAGATGAATATTCTGAGGTGGATGGTTTTATAATCCCTGAGTCTATCATCTCAAGTATTTGCCTCTGCATCTCATCACGCAGTTCCTGAGGCTGTCGATATTGTTTAGCCCTGATAGGTTTATCTGATGTTGTCACTATCTTATGCGATAATACAGATGTGGCCTTAAGTTTTTCTCCCGGTAATCCAAATATTTCTGACCTCTCTTCTATTAATTCCCTTACATGTTGTTTTTCCTCGTTATTTAAATCTTTTAAATTCATGAGCTGTAATACTTTCTCAGCCCGTGATTTTTTGTCTGCGTCAGTGTGGCATTGAAATATACGGGTGTTCTTATTGTCAGCATTTTCTTCATCGTAATCAAATATTGCGTCCATCGTATCGGGCATGACCTCGTATGGTTGGAGTTCTATTGATGAAGGGTTAACTCATATGTGTTTGTCGCTGATATTAATGCATTCGGCATATGCTTTGCCATGACGGTTTGTTGCTATAAAATTTCCGAATAATAAATCGGGCCCTAAATCTTGCAGGGGTACAAATCCCGTTTGTGCTTCTTCATTTGTTACTCTTGCATAAATGATTTGCCGCGAACGAGGCGGTATTAAAAAGGACTCGTTCATGACAAAAGGGATGCAAAATGTTGGAAATTTTATAATTTGCTCTTTTAAATCGACTGTCCCATGGTGGCTTGCTAGAGTTTTTCATCCTATTATGGCGTCTTCTTCTATCGGAAAATCGTCGGGTACGAAGTGTGCTTCGTACGAGAGTCCATTTAGGTAAATCTGTATTTTAACAATCGTTCGAGATGTTCCTGAGGTAACGCCGCGTATTCGTAGTATCGATTTATAATCTTTAGAAACTGTTGGTAATAGCACCTTTTCTTTTATTACCGTTATCTCTGATCCCGTATCAACATAAAACCTGGCCTTATGACTTTTCAAGTCGATACTTGTCATCTCAATAACAGGTGGCTTCTTTGTCATAGCTGTTAAAAGACGAATGGTCACCTCTTCTTCTCTTTCCCCCTTTTGTGCTGAATCTTGATTTTCCCCTACTGTTGTGGCTGGCCGCTCGATTGCTGGGGTGGGTATCGGGCAGCCTGATAGTTTAAAGCCGCGTTATTTGTTGTTGGATATTGTTGTTGGTTGTTCTGATTAATGCTATTCTGATATCCGTTCCTTTGATATTGCTGATGATTCTCTAAACTTTTGTCCCTTTGATATCTATTCTCCTGATATTGTTGGCGATTTCCCTGACTCCTGCCCCTTGGATATCTATTCTCCTGATAGGGTTGACGAGACCTACCCCGATCTTCATAATAATTTCCTTGATTTCCTGGTTGATTGCGAGGTGACTGTGGACAACTCCGCTGTACGTGTCCTTTCATATTGCAATTCAAGCAAGTCAGCTGTTCATAATTTCTTTGCCTGCATCGCCCCGCAGTGTGACCTGGCTGTCGGCAATATTGGCACCAGGATTCCTGTTGAGTGTTCGTCTTGTATATTTGTGCATAGTCTGCTTGTCCGGGGTCAATGGCATTGGGTTGTGTTACCATATATCTAAGATCAGCATTTTCCGCCGACTTGCACACATGGCGCAACGCGTTTTCATGATCGAATTCGTTGGCTAATTCCACTGAATGCAATAAGTCCCGTGGTCTTTCTCGTACCTGTGTTTGTAATCTGATTTCAAGTCCGTATAAGAAGTTTGTTAATGCGGCTTCGTGTGTTTCCGCTATGATAAGCTGTTTCTTTAAAGCTGATGTGTGTTCGTCTAAATTGCAAATTATTTGAGCCATCATACGCTTACCAAATTCATCTGCAGCATCGCCTGGTTTTTGCTCATCTCTGCGCATATCTGCCTTTATATTATCTATAGTCCGGATATTCGCATATGCCTTGTTAAATGTACTTACTAATTAGTTTGTACTCTATTTATGCGGGAATTTCCGAGGTAAGGAATAGGGGATATATCATTAAATAAAACCGGCTCGGGTCTAAGTGGTTGACCATTATTATTGTTAATATGTCCTGCGTCTCCCGCTGCCTGTAAGTCACTATTCGCTGTTGTGTAAAGCGCCGGCGGCGTGTTCTCAAGTGCCGTCATAAAAGTTTGTCCTACAAAACCGTCTTGCGTCGGTACATCTCTAGGTCTTAAGGGAGATATATCAGCAGCCGAGGGATTTTGGAGCCCTACATCGTTAAACGAGACGTAGGAGGACTGATTAGCGTTGCCTTGTAAGCTATTTGCTTGCTGTTCAGTCGATTGCGCTTGTCGAGGTTCCGCGGTATGTGCTTCTATTACCGTAGGTTGTAAGGGTTCTGTAAGCCCGGCTGTATGTTGCTCTGCTGCAGTCCAATTTACCCATTCAGTTTGACCTTTGCTTGCTGTATTTACAGTATCTACGGGGGGCGGAGATAAGTTGCTCGCGCGCGCTTGCTCTATGGCCGTTATATATCTTATTGCTTTTTCTAATTCATTATATACGTGGACTGCGGTTCGCGTCTCCGTTTCGTCTAGTAAGGAAAGTGATAGTAATAATTCCAACTGCCCTTTTGCTAACGCTACCGATTGCATATAGGGGTCAAAAAGAGCCTCCTGTGCGATTTTAAAGACTTCTTGGATCTTTGATTTAGTGTTGTCATTATTTCCTTGATTTTTCTCTTTATCGGTACGGAAAAGGTTTCCCAAGATTGATTTCGACATTGTAATTTGTAAATTAAAGTTCTCTTTTAAATATCTATTGTATTGTGTTATTGATGTTAGTTATGCCCAAATGACCCTGACACGATCCCGTTTAAGTTTCCTAGTCTCTTTAATTACTTGTTATTTAAAATAATAAATTCTTACTTACCAGCAAGCGAATAGTACTACGAGTTTCCTCAGCATCCTAGACTCAGCTTCCTTCCTTATCCAGATCCTCCAACACCAAACCCGTGCATACCTAGCACCACTGTTACGGATAATTCTGTTCGCGGGGGTTCGTTGGTGTCGCTCCGAACGTACCGAAATACGCGAGATGATTGAGGATGGGACTAAGGCCTTTAAATAAATACTTATGGATACGTGGATACTTTGCTCGTTTATTGTCTTATCGTCGCCTCGAGAGAGATAGCTTCGTGATCGTCGGGCAGCGTGACGCCGTGGAATCGTTGCGAGTGTCGACGCGACGTACGGACCGTCGCGATTGTCGAAATGTCAGAGCCCTGAGTCTTGGTTCTCGCCTCCTTAAATACCCTCCTTGATTATCGGGAGTAGGGGAAACGAGCTGCTTCCGCGTCTAGAAGTTTCGCCTCGCGAATTCTCCTGCGTTTGCATTTCGGAGTGCACTGCACCCAATCGCGCATCGTCAGGATCCGTAACAGTTATAAAAGAACCAGAAGCGATACAAAACCACAACCAGCAACTTTAATCTTTTGTGTTGAAATGATATCTTGAGATGTGCAGCATAACCTCCAAATTGTCTTCTCTGCTCTCGCTGCGTTTTCTCCAGCGCCAACTCTTCTTCGACGAAGCATAGACTCGCCTGTTGCCGTCTGAAGCTTGTGGATCACGTTGAATCTTGATTCGGAATGATCTAGTCTTTTCTCTTGCTCCGATTCTGCCAGTCGGTCTGTAGTCAGGGTGAATCTTGCAAAAGTGTCGCTGAGAGTGCGCGCGATTTGATATAGCGATAACCTGTCTTGTCGCTCGTGTGATGAGCGAGAGCTCGCGCGTCGCGGACGTGCTTGTAAAGGTTGCCGCTGCTACACATTCTAGGACGCATACATTTGAGACTCATTTTTTATTGGCTCTAATTTATCATAGTGTCAACAAAGGAGAAGAGTTTTACAGAATTTCCATTTCTTTCTAGAGTCTTAACACTTTCGTTCGAATTTCTAACAGGAACAATTAGTCGAAAACCAATTTTTTGAAGAATCTGAAGGGCAGTTATATGGAGCAGGAGTCGCTGATTAGCATATTAACAGAGTAAGTTCAAGAAATATATAATTTTTTGTGAACAAAGACTTTGACACACGATTTCTCGGATTTCCATTTTTATGATTTTTTCAAATTGGCGGGCAAGATAATAAAAAGTAAACGTCCTATTGAAACGAGTCAAAATGCGTTGTATGCGGGACTAAATACTCTTCTAGGTGAACCTAAAATACCTTAAGGAAGTTAACATTACCCCGGTTTTTAAACAATCTAAAGTGAATTTTTTCTAATCTGCGAAATATTGTTGAATTTTTCATTTTTTTTTAATTCTCTTGGTTCACCTAGGAATTACCTTATGGAATATTAAAAATTTCTTTTAGTTTTAGAAAAACCTGGAGTTTACGAAGTTCCGTTACAATTTTTAAATCTTCCACCAAGAGCTTTCTTATGTGGAATGAGAGGTGTTATACCATGTTCTCCGGATGGTCTAAACTGGTCGTCAAGAGCATCCAAACAGTAAAAAATTTAATTGATGAATGTCCTATATGCGTTTATTTCAATCAACCAGGCCTCTTAGCGAATAGTTATTACGTGTTTGTCAGCGATTAAGAAAGGAGGATACAAAGTGCATATTAACACAGCCTTTTGCGCTTTTGCTACAGCTATAGCAGATACCCAGGTAATTTTATACCATAATTTTATCTATTATATATAATTGGCCAATAGATATTCCTTAGTACTTTTAAAATGTAATGGACATGTCTTACCAAAATGAAAATTCCATAGTTATCTCTAAAAACCATCCCAGAAGATTTATCATACTTACACAAACCATTAATGATCAGAAGGACAATCTTAGCGTTTTTTCCAGGGAATTACAATCATTGGTGATGAAATTATTGTATTTTTTTTATATTTAATATATATATATATATATAAATAAATATTATTTTACATTTTTAATATTATTGTTACGAGCTTAATATTTAATTGTTACCTATTATTTAATAATTTAACAAATTTAATTATTATTTAACATTTATTTTAAAGCTATTGTACAGTTTTTAAAATTCCATTTCGCTAGATTTGGTAAGAAAGTTTCATCTGAATCGGCGCTCGATACCTCTGACTCTGAAATATCCGCATCTTTGATAGTCTTCATTTTACTTAAATTACCTGCTAATGTAGCGCACGTAGCAAGAGGATCGGCATGCACTCCTTTCCCAAGCTGTACAGCCTGCGGGTGCTTGAGGGACCGACCATTGCATTGACCGCTGAAGAAGAACCCGTCGCTGTTTCCGTAACCTTTGTTTCTGTAACCTTTCACACTTATGGACCCTTTTTAACCAATCGGCGCGTAAAGACGAAATCATTCACGCTTATTATGACATTTTATGGGCCTCCAGCTGAATTACTAGCACTTTCGCTGGTAGCCAAATCTTGCACGACACTATCGCTTTCCCAGGCATCTTCAAGTGTGTTAAATACCCAGTCGTACTCGTGACCGTCGAAACTATACACTGTGAAGAGCCTGGCCAAATCGATGGGACGATTCTACGATTCGTCGAACTTAGCATATACTTTTTGGCTCAAACGAATTTTTGAACCAATCTGCGTCTTGGACATAATCGCGAGTAAACCAGATTTGCACTAAAATGAATAAGACAAAGGACAAATTTATTGATAAATAATGATAGAAAAAATAGTAAAACAATGAAAAAAAGTTAAATAACATATACACTTACCAAATCTGCCAAATTTCAGCATTAGAGGCAGGACACACAGCTCTCTGGCGGCACCTCTTTGCCCTACCATGTAGCTGGCAATCACGACAGCTGGTAATTATGGATTAACGTTTGAAATAAGCTTGCGTTTTCCTTTTTTCACGTATACGAACAGTGGAAGTGTTTAATTTAAATTTAAACGATTGTTAGACAAAATAATGTTGCTCAGGCAGTTGAAACAAAAAAGAAACGCATCTTTTTGATTGGGCTATATGACAATGCATTATTACAATGCTGCAAAGTGTAATAATTCGTATAGTATTTGCATCGACAGTGTTCGATGGAATTCTCCTCAATCGACTGAAAATTTCATTCAATCACGTTTGTGCATCCAAATTGGTAGTATTTGCGGATCTCTCGTGCGACGCCGTCGCACCCAAAAAATGTGAAATAATCATGCAACATAAGACATTCAAGGGATTAATGAGAAGCACTGTGTGCGACGAAGAGCACTTTTGAAGGATCTCAAACGACTGCGCACAAGTAAATAGCTTTAAAAAAATCGGGCGTAAAACATCGCACGACTTAGATAATCATCGTCCGCACCAGTGCCATAATATACTATTAAGAGCAAAAGCTTAAACCAAAAGGTATAGGATTTTCTCTTGGCTATTCGACGGTGATAATGACCATGACCTTGACCATAACCTTGAATGTCATACCAAGGTCGAGTTAATTTCTTTAAATAGCAACCCATAATTTTTACCTAAGAAATGAAAAGAGTGGAACATTCTACGTCTAAGTAAGTATGACTTTGACCATGACCTCCACCGTGACCTTGCAGATTGTTTCAAGGTCAATTTTTTTTTTAGTGGGAACCCATATCTTGTGTTCAATAACCACGAGCGACCAAAATTTACCTTTGATGACCAATAGTGACCGTCAATGACGGTGTAGACCTTCAGTTATCGTTAGTGGACATTAATTAATTCGTTTGCTTTCAGTGACCAGCAATAACCATAAGTGACCAAAATTTACCTTGAATGACGATTAGTGACTATCAATGACTGGGTAGATATGCGGTTATCCACTAGTGGCCATAAATGAATTCAAAGTTGGACACCTTTGATTTTTAAACTTTCAACACTAATTCTTTAGTTAATTACACTCATTTTACCGAAAAAGCAACAAATGGTAATTCTGGATATTTTGTTAACAGTTGGTCTGATTGTTATTGATACTGCCCTTGTAGTCTGCAAAATTATTTATTCATGTAGCTGTCGCTTCTTTGAAAGTTCTGTTTAGAATAGGTGAGAAGCAGAGAAAGTGTTTGCTGGCTGTTATTCCACCTATTCCCCACAGAATAGTTAGCAAAATTTTCTGCGTATCCTATTTCCTTTATGAATAGTCCTTCTCTGGATATTTGAAGGGTTGCCGTGTCTTAATTTTGTAGCCATTTCCTTCCAAATGGCGCCTCTAATGGAACAAGAGAGGGTTACAATTTTAATGATGAGAGGGTGAGTAGATAAAGATCGTACGATGAATTGCGAATATTATTTAATGAAATCTTCCGTAATGACGAAGAACGAATTTCGAAGTTAACTGTTTCCCGTACTGTACACCGTTTTGAAGAAACTGGGGTTAATAAAAATCGACCAAAATCTGGAAAACCAGTTTCCGTGACGTCAGAAGAAAGGCAGTTCGAAGTAGTACAAGCATTCGTTGAAAATCCTCATTTGTCAAGTAGACAAGCAAACCCCAAAAACTTGAAATGAGTCGAACATCAATTAGAAGGAATTTAAAAATTATCAAATTTCATCCATACAAAATTTATATTCATCAACAGCTAAGCAAGGATGATTTCGATCGCAGAATAGAGTTCTGTGAAATTATGATGCAAAGGGTCGATGGCAACCTCAATTTCCTTTTTAGTATCGTATTTTCGGATGAAGCTAGTTTCGAACTGACCGTTAAAGTCTAAAGTCAATCATCAAAACTGTAGATATTAGAGTAATGAAAACCTCCATTGGTTGTATGAAGCTTATACACAATCATCTCAAAAGTTGAGCGTATAAGCAGGACATTATAACAATCGAATAGTAGGGCCATTTTTTATTGATGCGAATTTGAATAGCAATAAATACATGCAACTTCTGGTAGAACGTATTGTTCCAACCATACAGGAGATCGCTGGTAATAATATTAATTGTGTATGATTTCAACATGATGGAGCGCCTGCCCATTATGGAGTAATCGTTAGAGATTATTTGAATATTACGTACCCAAATC
The DNA here is from genome assembly GCA_018906775.1 of Sycophila sp. Sp_5. Lineage (NCBI taxonomy): Eukaryota > Metazoa > Arthropoda > Insecta > Hymenoptera > Eurytomidae > Sycophila > Sycophila sp. Sp_5. Next base: position 94,364 of record JACCID010000231.1, on the reverse strand, counting down.
GCTGGATTGGTAGGAGAGACGCTATTGAATGGCCAGCAAGGTCCCCGGACCTAGCACCAAACGATTTTTTTCTTTGGGGGTACATAAAATTGACCTTCAAATAACCTTCAAGGTCAAGGATGAGGTCATTGTCAAGGTCACATTAGGACGTAAAAATTTCCGCTCTTTTCATTTCGGAGGTGAAAATTACGGGTTGCTATTTAAAGAAATTAACTTGACCTTCCTATGATATTCAAGGTTATGGTCAAGGTCATGGTCATTATGATCGTCGAATAGCCAAGAAAAAATCCTACACCTTTTGTTTTAAGCTTTTGCTCCTAAAATACAATCCCGCCGAGTTATTTTGCAGTTCCGGTACATTTGGCCCACCCTGCATACAGCCAAGATTGCAGCAGTTTAATTTACGAAATTTTAATTCATAAACTGTATGAAAGTATTATACATAGTTTAACCTTTTAAGGACGGGACTGGTCGATATATCGACCACTTCGATATTATATTATTTTAGAATTGGAGGTTTTTCATATTGGGAAATAGCAAAGAAATTGAATATTTCTTATTACACTGTTTTCAAAGTAGTATCGAAGCAAAATGAGCAAACATCGAATCAGCATAACAAAGAAACACAACAATAGTACATTACACAACAAGGGCAGAAAGTAGAAGTTTGTTGCACTGTTTGCCGTTTGTTTGCTGCTGTACGAAGCCCTCGGCTTCGCCTCGGGCTCATGTACACGCAGTTAACCAACTTTTACTTTCTGCCCTTGTTGTGTATACTATTTTTCTTTATCCCTGATCGAAAGTGCGTTGCCTAAATAACGAAAACGCCGTTTTCGCTCAGTGATTTTTTTTTTTTTTTTTTTTAATGCAATGCCGAAAATACATGACCGCACATAACCTAATCGCATAGAGGTGCAACTTTCGGCACGGAGAGAAAGCATGGATGATATGTTCGACGGCCGCCGACATTGACATGCACGAGCGAAGCGAGTGCCATGTGGTTGGGGCGGCCGTCGAAAAAAACATTATTAGTAAAAAATAATTAAATAAATTGTAAATTATGGAAATAGCGTTATATTTTTTTTTTTTTCATTTTAAATACATTTTAATGCTTATAATAATAAAAAATTATTATTCACAGGTTATGAACCGAATGATACCGCGATATTTTATTTATTTATTAACCAGTTGTGTACAATAAACAATTTTATTATATATACAGTTACAAAAGTAACCCAGCAGAGGAAAGTGATTTCCTGTGCGCTGGACTGGCTCGATATAAAACTAAGATACTTAATAACTAAAGATAGAGAAAAAGAGAGAAAAAGAAAAAGAATAAAAAGAAAAAAAAAAAAGAAAAGAAGGTAGAATGAAAAAGGTAGAAGGAGAAAGAAAGCGATATGTCGTTATTGTTTTGTCGCCCTAATGACGCCGCAAAACGATGTTTTCGGCTGCAATATCGATGCCGGAAATACGCACTTTCGATTGAGGGATAAAGAAAAGAAATTTGAATAAACCTAGTGCAGAAAAACGTTTCCAGGCTGTAATTTTATGCGGTCAAGGTCTTTCTTATCGACAAATTGCTACTAAATTGAACATGCCCCTTTCCACTACTTTCAACGTTGTGGCGATATTCAAGGAGATACAGTCATATTGTGATCGCAAACAATCAGGACGCCAAAAATAAAATCTAAATTTTAAAAATTCTAAATTCGTAATTAAGGTTGGCGGCCAGCGACTAGAATTCGCTGCGAGTAAACTTAAAGTAAAGGAAGGTTCGCCACCGTATTTATTCAACAAAAATAAATTGGGACAGCTTTCAACGGTGCATTTACGCGTGTCCGCGTGGGAATTAAGGGCGGCCGCCACAGATTTGTTTTCGCGATTTTGGGGATTTATTTTTGTCATCCTTTTAATTAAAGAAAACTTGGTCCGAGTATTTTTCCAGACTTGCCAAGCGATTTCGGCAACCATAAAAGAAATTTCACGACCAAAATTTATACGAAGTGTTGGCATCGGCGTACAGTGCCATATCAAAAAATTTCAAAGGTACATGACAGTGCACATTTTTTTAAGGAAAACTTTGTTAAGGTGACTAATGTTTTTCGCAAAAAAAACAGAGTAGCTTTTAACGCGAGCCCAAGTTTTACGAAGCAAATACTCTCGTGCTTCAGGAAAAGAATTTTAAGATGGCACAGTCAAACGAGCCGAGAACACAAGAACCTTTGGAAGAGACTTCAATGGCAGTTGAAGACATGGTAGCCAGCATGTCAGGCGATTGCCTGCGTTTTGTCCAACAAGACTTCGGACTGCGCCCAGTATGAAGAAGCCGACTTCGTGCCAGTCCCTCAGGAAGGCGTTGATCCACTAGTATACCGAGTTACACAGCGGGAACAGTGGATCAACAGAACGATCTAACCAAAGGAGGATCAACCAACAGAGGGCAACCTGAAACAGCAGGCCTTGTTGGCCTTCGTAAGTGACGAGACAGTATCAGAGGCAATTGCCAGGTTGGTGAGGTCGCCAGGGAGAGAATCTGAGGACAATGGCGAAAGGACCACAGTGGAGTTTGACTGCAGGCAGAGGTCAGATCACACTGAAGAACAGCCAGACAGACGGACCAACTGGGTGGAAATAGTGGCAGTATCCGGGAAAAATTCGGAATCCCCGGGGAGTTCTCCAGCATGCTGGTTTACCTTATAAAATTAGAGGATCTGACGAACCTGGTCACATCAAGAGCAGATCCAACTTCTGGCATAAGGATAGAAGATGACGAACGAAGAAGTTACGTAGGGTTCCAGGATACCTTTACGTGCCATTGTAATGACACTCAGAAGTCAGCAGAGACCACGAACAGAACGAGCACTTCTCGAAGATTTACCCCAACCTCTAACCAGAGAGAGTTGGAAACAGAATGGTCTAGGTGGATGCCTAGACCTAGTATGAACGAGACTGGAGCGACTTGTCCCAATTGTTCGAGCTGGCAAAGCGATCGACTAGGCCATTCTCTTCGCGACGTAAGAAGCATTGTGAGGAATTGGCAAGTACGGTTCTCTGGTGAGAGGAGCCAAAGTATAGAAGTTTTGCTTACCAGAGTAGAAGATTACCGGGCAACAGCAAATCTTTCGGATGACCAAATGTTAGCATCTCTGGCAGAGTTACTCACAGATACTGCCGCCACTTGGTATCAGAATGAGAAACACAAATGGCAGTGCTGGAGCGACTTCGTTGTGGCAGCAAAAAGGTGGTACGGAACCAATCAGCGCTTCCTCTAAAGGTTGATTGCAGAGACAAATACCCGTACCGAAGAATAAGATGAGGCCGTAAGAGAGTATATGTCTTGCCTCATCGGGATCATGCGTAAGCAGCAACCGATCCCCTCTATTTCGGAGCAAATTGGTCTATTGCACCAGAATATGCTGCCACGCCTACAGAAACAGGTCAAAAGATGCTGCTCGATTTGGCAGTAGAGGCGGAGCTGACCGAAGAAGTGGAACGAACGTATACGCCTCCCCCAGCTCCAGCGCCAACCCTACTGCCGGAGAAGGCTTACAAGAGTAAGAAGCCGTTTCTAAAAAGAGAATCAATTCATGGCGCACCAGCGGCAGCATCTATCTCGGCTATCTCGGCCGAACAGACAAGCCGAGAATCAGGCTGGCCGACAAGATCGGCCAAGTGCTGCAAGGGCTCCTGAAGAAAAACGCGAGCGATAACGCGTCTTCTTCAAAGAAAGGAGGCAAAAGCAGAAAAATCCAGCCTGGTAAGAGGAAGTCAGAAAATTCTGACAAGAAGAACGAAAATGGATCCAACAATTCCCCCGATGCACGCAGAAGGCTAGACTTGACAAAGTGTCTAGTCTGTGACGATTGCTGCAAACGAGGCTGGATCAAGAAATACTGTCCGGATTGTTCGGGAAACGGCAAAAGGACAGATAGAGAGATTTCTGTCCATCTGTAGGTCCCGTATGACTCTACGAATCGCTGATGCCATAAAGTCTAGGTGCTATGGATTAGGGCAAGTCGAGGTCATGCCCCCTTTCGGAATCTTCAGCAGTTGCCGGAAATTACCGAGAAGAGAGGTCCTACGGCTCGACAGCGGGTGTCTCTTAACCTCAAGAAAAGAAAAGGCTAAAAATGCCAGCATGCAAAAAACTGAGGACAGCTGAGAACTCCTAGGGAGAGTCCGACGATGAGTCTTGGAAGGATATCTCTGAAGGAGAAATTGGTAGAGTCGACCATTGTGCCGAGGTTTCACAAAGTAAAGGAAAAATATTAAAAGAAGAAGAATATGGAGTGCCCAGTTTATCACCTGACCTTCCCATTCTCGTTGTAGTTCAGACGAGCGCAGATCGGAGTCTAGCGACGTTTGGTGGGGGGGGGGGGTGTCATAGCTCGATCTAAAGACCCGCGCGAAGAGGTCTGTAGAACCAGACCTGCAAACAGGAACCTTTATTTCCTCTGCCGGGTTATTATTAAATAACGTTATACGTATATGAATTTGTATTACTATATTTGTATTATTATATTTTTTAGAAAAGTGGTATACTGATTTAGCATTTTTCCTACTTGTTTATTTTTAACGGTCACAATCTCTTACGAATTTTTTTTTATAAACTGATAATAAATTTTTGTTTGATAGGTACGATTTATATTTACAAATTAATACCTTTAGAAAATGTCTTAATTCATTTTTAAGCAGCTGTAATAGCAAGTGACGCAAAAATCAAGTTTTATGGCTTTCTCCATACAACTTTTTCAAAACAATAATACATAATTGCATTATTTATTGTTTTCAATTGGTTTATATGAATAATATATATTAATGAATAAATACCTTTTCATTGTACACGATTTGATTGCTTTAGCAAAATTAATCCATTTCAGAGGAATTTTAAGATCCACTTTCAAAAATTTTTCCCTCTCTTCGAAATCAGAATTCTTATCTAAATCTATATGTCTTAATAATAAGTCAAATACAGCTGTACGTCTTATGAATCCATTTCTTAAATGAAGAACAACAAAAACAGCCCAATGCCAAAGACCATAAGATTCCAGTTGCGCAGCAAAATTCGTATGTATTAATTCAGAAACATGATTAGATATATGATTATATCCTAATGAACAAAGCACTTGATGAAGTAACCAACTGTAAAAATATGTATGCGTTAACTTCTTTGAAAATTAATATTTAGTTTATAAATAAGCTGAAGAAATTAAATACCTTAATCGATAATCTAGAGGATCATACGTGTAGGTTTGAGGATTGAATATTGTCTCCATTGGATAATTTCCTGTGCAATACAATTTTAGTAAATGGTAGCATAAATCGAACACAGGTTTTCCATTACTAGATTCAGTGAAAAAATCATTTTTAAAGTAGTCTGGCTGAGGGTTGGGTGAATAAATACATTTTCCTAATGAATTTTTTAAAAATGAGTCTTCATAAAGGTCCAGTATATCTGCTATTGATGATGTTGGAGATGATAGATACCTAAGAAAATCCATAGAATATTTATTATAAAGAATTAAGCTCTACTTTAAATATGGAACAAAAAATATTAATGATACCACAAATGTAAGGCCAAGGAGCGTTTCCAGTCGACATTTTCACAAACATTAACAATACTATTTTTTTTTGTTATAATTGGGACGCCCGCAATTAACATAAATAATTTCAATCGGTGTATTGAAAGGTTGGTATCTACATCTGTATTTTTCCATAATTCTATTTGCTGCTTTATTAATTCACTTGTTGACATATTACCGCCCATTTGAGATATAAGGAGAGCTAAGCAATGATCTCCAACTTTTAATGCTTTAATACATGCTTCATCCAAATTGTTTGCTATTAAATAAATATGAGAATATAAGAGCAATAATTATAATATAAGAGTATACTGACATAACTAATAATAATGGAAAAGGCGACGAAGAAACAGAGAAACATCTAAAAGGATGTGTACGAAGGCATAAAGAACACGAAATCCTTACTGGTAAAACTCCAGAATATAGGGAAAGATGCCAGGACAATATCTACGGCTGCCCAGGCGAGCGAGCGAGCGAGAGAGGGAGAGGAGGAGAGGGAGAGGAGAGAGAGAGAGAGAGAGAAAGAAATAGAGAGAGAGAGTCGGAGGGGGAGGGAGGGAGAGAACTGAGCGATATTTTGATACAAGCAATGAAGCACAAGATGACTGGAAAAGCTAGAACACCGTCAATAAAAAGGGGAAAGAAAGGAAGAAAAAAAAAAGGATAAAAAGAATAAGAGAAAAAAAAAGGAAAAAAAGAAAAAGAATGAATAGTCTTAGAGGTATAAACAGAGAAAAAGGGACAGTGGAAGTCTAAAAGTTCGAGCTGGGGCAGTAATGGTTGTGTTCCAAGAGGTAAAATCATTCCCACATGAATTTTGGACGCTACGGACAGTTTACACTTATGAGCACTTTAATGTGAGGGAGGTCACAATAACGAAAGAAAGGAAATGTACAAACGAACGATCTGATCCAACGAATTTGCGAGGCTTCGGGGACTAGGGTCAATTGTCAAAGAAATGATCCGAAAGGTTACCTTGAACATTCTAAACATAGATTATCTCATAAAAATGAAAGTTATACAATACGCAATGACCAAACTATTGGGAACGAACGTGGGCAAAAAGATCGCGAACTATTCAGATTGAACTTTTGCTTGAAATTTGCTTTTTCTGTCCTCTATAAATCGGCTAGGAATAAAAAGATAGTATAGTTCCAGAATCATCTTACTATATTGAAACCTAACTACGGCAGGGTCGTTTAAAATGAAGTGGTGTCGTAAAGCAGAATAAGCCAGTGAAGATCAGAATAAAGAGGAAACAATTTTTAGACTTTCATTTATACTCCTAATTTTTTGTTAAATTTAAAATATTCTAAGCAATAAAAATTAATTTAAGCTTACCACTTAAAAGAGAAAAAATAATTTGGTCGTTTATATCCATGGTAGCAATTTCATTACGAACTATTTCCAATGATGTATTCTTCAACCATTCACTCAATGCTTCTTTTCGAAACATTGATGTTTCATGACTGCCGTTATCTGAAACACAATGCAATTCTTTTTTAATATTTATTTTGCCGTAAATATCAATTATAACATTTATAAAATACTTTAGATTATGGACTTGGTGTAAAAACAGGAATAGCAACGAAGACCCACGATCGGCTGACGAATTTTTAGCAGGCCGATAATTCATCGATGCGCGTGCTTACGTTCGTGCACCTAACCTCGCTTTGTATTAAATACGTTCTGCAATAAAACCGGTTTCTGCTGCTATTTTTGAATATTTTTACACAAAAATGTTTATTTTTTTAGTTCAATATATAATTAATAACTTTCTTAAATTATCTCATTCTTTTACATTCATTTTAAAATAAAAAAATACCAAAAAAAACGTTTTTTTAAGGCGGTTACAATGATGTTATGGTAAAAAATCGCCACCATTAATAAAATTACTTCCTATTTTGAATTCTTACTCACGTTTGACTACAAACAAAACGAAGTGTTTAGAGCTCAAGTTGCCATTGGCCAAATTTGCTGATCGCAAATTAATTAATCATAGCGCCACGTTCTAGTTAGGTACGCGGTAGCCAGATTGACAAGCTTGAGAGTTTCGGATCGATGCGTGCGAGCGAACCGAGGATAAGCGACAGCGAGGGCGAGGATGGCGAAGCAAGTGGTCGAGAACCTGCGAGCGGAGTCGACCAAAGTAAGTACTCTTCGACTCATTATAGCTCGAGTGCGGGCGGATACTTCGCGAGGAGTCGAAGTCCGCTTCAACTTCGGGGCAAATCGTTGCCCCGCGTGCGCATTCGTCTCTCTCTCTCTCTCCCCTCCCGCCTCCCCCTTCCTCCCTATATATATATATATATATATATATATATATATATATATATATATATATCCCGAGTAAGGGTGAAAAAGTACAGCGAATAGCGGCGGTTGATTCGTCGCTATTTTCCGCATTAGAGGAAGGAAATGATATGGAGGTACGAGTGTTGAGCGTGGCACCAGTGGCGGGGATGCAGGTTATGGAAAAACAAAAACCCCTAAACCCAAGAAAACCAAAACAGCAAGGTAATAATAATCAATTTAAGGGAGCTAATAAGAACTCACAACAGCCGTTAGTCGCGAATAGCCAGGAGCCGTCATCTAGTACCACAGGGAGTCAACATACAATGCCCAGAAACGACATCGGGCAAAACCAGCAGGAAATTATGGGATTGGGCCGAGATTCAAGGACTAATAATGAATATTTCCTGTAAGGGTTTGGATGGCTACAGAACCGTGTCACCGATGCCAACAACTTGGGCATTGGGTTAAAGAGTGTCCTCAACCCGAAAGTTGTTTAGACTGCAACTGTGGGTATTAACATCAGAAATTGTAAACCCTGTCTCCCCATACCAGAGGAAAATGCGCAAGCGTTGGAGTAACTGGAACCAGTCCTCTGACCCACTTGCAACCACAGGCTCCGATTGTCTGGCTAATTTTTAATATACTTACTCCTGGTCCGACCAGCACAGTGGATATGGCACGGTTGATCGATGGTACAGCAGAAGTTTCTGGTGAAACTAATGATTCAGTCTGCAGTATCTAGTGAGCAGGGCCCTAGTAATTTAGCAGAAGTTACAGGTCAAAGTCATGTAGATGGAGGTGTTGATCAGTCGGCACTGTCTCTCGGAGAAAGGGGACAAATAGCACATAAGGATCACAGGTTTCATTCACAGATCTCTAGGACGCCTGTTGTAAATAAGTCGTGGGTAGTATGAAATACAAATTTTGAGGTTAATTCTAGCAATGTTGTAAATCGGTATAATAGCGTTGGTTTTGTTAATGGAGGTAAAAATCAGGGAGAAGTTATCGGAGCAGGGCAAAGTTGATCCGATATGCAGGAAAATGGGTAATTTGGGATTGACACTTTGTTCACTCCCGACTCTTTGGTACGGCGAGCTGATCCTGACTCCGATCCACGTTATTTTCTAACCAATGAGCTCAATGGTAGGAAAAAGCAGGTGAATAGGCCGTTGGATAAACTAATTCCTCCAATGCCTAAGAAGCTGGGTGTGACTCATTTAGCAAATCATGTGATTGATGTATAAGGTCGCTAACCGATTCGTCAGAGACCCCGTCGGTACTCTTTAATGATTTTAAATGCAGCGAATGCAGAGGTCAATCGTATGTTCCAAGAAGGCATAATTGAACCATCGGCAGTCCGTGGTGTAGTAATCCCGTAACTGTACCGAAACTTAATGGCAAATTCCGTTTTTGCATTGATTATAGGGATGTTAATGTACCAACGCGAAGGATAGTATATCCCATGAGACATGTAGATGATATGTTGGATAATGTACATTTTGCGCGATACATTAGTAAAGTTGATTTTTCCACAACATATAATCAATTACCTTTGAAGCAAAGAGTACGGAAATTACAGCTTTCTATCCCTATCGGCCACTGTTTATGAGCCAACGAAAGACAACGCGGGCGATGCCACCTAAGGTCCAGCCGGACTAATTCCGCGGCTTCGGAGCCCCGAGTCGCCAGGTCCGCTGAATTCTCCTTCATAGGCACATGTGCCCATGTGGCTGTTGGCAGTTCTATCTGAATGAACGACACTCTATTAGCCACAAAGGTCTTCCAATTAAAAGAATGCTTACGCAGCCACGTAAGCACAATTTGGCTGTCTGACCAAGCAAAAACGGGAAGTGGGCTTAGGAAATCCAGCTGTCTAACATGATGCATAAGTTTGACGAGAAGTGCAGCCTTACAAAGCTCTAAATTTGGAATGCTGACTGTTTTTACTGGAGCCACCTTGGTTTTTTGCAGCCAGTAAAGAAGTTTGAAATTGGCCCTCTCCATCACTAATTCTCAAATAAACAACCGCAGCATAAGCATGAGAAGAGGCATCTGAGAATCCATGAAGTTGGTACGTACGAGCGCCGCTAACCCCTAGCCACCGATAGAGTGATAAAGACGACAAATGCGATAACGATTTGGTATCTATATTGGTAAGAATATCTTTTTTCATTTAAAAATATATTTGATTTTAACATTATAAATTAAATAAGTTTATAAATAATAATGCTGGCTAGTTTGATCTAATGATGCAAGTCGCTGTACCTGTAGATTGTAAGTCATTGTAAAATCTTTAGACACAACAGCTGAAAAACTTATGAATTGATATTAATTTTTAATTAATTATTTTCTACGAATTCAATATTTTAAATTTTATTTATAATTAAAAATTCTTTTTAGTGCAGCCATTTTTATAAACGTTAAAGTTCTGTTTAAACCGTGCTTTTGCTTAAAACTTATTTAATTTATTTAATTTATTTTAAGTTAAAATTAAATATATTTTTAAATAAAAAAATATATTCTTTGTTTATATTATTTGGCAAGAATAATGTAACTCAGCAACTTAAAATTATTTATATAACCAGTGAGATTATTTGCACATTAGAACTTGGTAAGTAGTACTAATAAAAAAAAACTATAATTGCTCACATTTTGAAATTTTTGAGCATTTTGTAGTTTTTATTATAATAATTAGTTAAACAAACGTATTTTTCTATATAGAATACTTTAATATTTGTTATTTTATGAATTTAGGTGCAAAGTATTTTTATTATTGTAGATACTAGGTTGTGCATCGTTGAAAGTACAATCTCAATATACGCTATCCCTGTTCAGTATTAGACAACATGGCTGTAGGTAGCATCTCAATATAAGTCACCGATGAGATTCTCACGGGTTCAAGCAAATCTGTGACCCGAAGAAGTGAGACTCTCCTTGTTAGTTGCATCAGAAATACTTGGAAGATCGTGAACAAGAGTCATAAACAGATCCGAAAAACTGGCCCAATCCTCGTATCGATCTGGAAAGGTAGGCAATGGGATCTTCAGTAGTTTATCTACGCGAGTATCAGATCCTGCCTCTGAAATACTACTGTCCGTATCGGGTTTTTCAAAAAGCGCGAACAAGGTTTGGATTTCGTCAAGAGCGTTCTCGTACACGCCCTGAATCTGCTCAAACCAAGCATCAGCAACGTATGCGTCGGACTCTGCATCTTCCCTAACAATTATCTCGGAGTGAGATTTTCTTACCTCCGCCCAAACGTTCTTGACCGCATGTAATCGTGCCTGTATAATACTTTTGCTAAGCGACTACTTCGGTTTTGCAAGAAGTCGCGTACGCACGCTGTTGATTTCGGCTTCACGTGCTGTCTGCAACGCGGTCAACTGTTTTAACGCAATAGAAGTCATACCGTACACTAATAAATATAATAAGCGAGAACTAAAAGTAAAAATGGTAATTTACACGACGTAGCTAAGTTGCCCACGAGCTATCAAGAAATTAAGCAAAAAGAAAGAAAAGAAATCGCGCAAAGAGATCGCTAGTATTTCTCGAATTCAAATTGAGAACTAAAATTAGTAACAAAAGAAAATAACATACCAGAATTTTTCACTTTACCCCACAGTGATTCACAGAGATTCCACACATCACAAAAGTAAGACATCGATGCATCTGTTTTAAAATTTTCCGCCACTTTCATTGAGTAGATTTTGTGTGCACTTAAAGATAAAATTCCAGGTGGATCAGGTATTACTGAAGCAACTGGGCATTCATCGTGGTCTTCAATTTTTGAATATTTTAATTGAATTTTCAAATGGCCTTCGATGCTTGACTTTTAATACAGAGTTAAGAAAAATTAAATTAATTTAAGCAATTAGATTAAAATTTTAAGAAAGTTAATTTACAAACCTTAATTCTTTCAGTGTAGTTATTATCCAAATTGTTACCACCAACTAACTGAAATCTTTTTACCACGTTCACAGAATTATTTTCGTTATTAAGGCATAAGTTCATCTGTTCTTCAATATCTTGCGCATGAATTTCTGTATTTACGCACTGTGTACTTAAAGATAAAAGATTTAATTTTGGACCCCAACTACCTCTAAAAAGTTTTCCTACTCGTATACCTGAAAGTTAAGATAATTAATTATTTTATAATAAGATTTTATAAGTAATATATAAAACTATATTTATTACTGCATTTTTAGCTTATGTATTATATTGTTATTTATTTAGTTATAATAGAATTACAAGGAACTTTTTTAAAATTAAAATACTGAAAATATTGTTTTTAGCTTGAGCACATAAATTTAAAATCAATAAATTACTTATGTAACGTAACTTTCACCTATTGAAACATAAGACTTCGTTGCAACTCAAACTTTTTTTCAAATAAATATGTGTTATTTGGATTGCAAAAATAGCCAGTGAAAAATCCCATAGAAAAGAATGGAAGACTGAAGAATACAAAAACGATTAATTTTATAAAAATTAAGAATTAACTTACATAAAACTGAGACTAAAAAACAACAAAATGACAATAAAAAAAGATAATTTCTTTTATTCAATTATTAAATATTTGGCTTATAAAGAGGGGCTGACACATTATTTTCTATTGTAAAAATTTGTTTATTTTAAGAAAATTAAAATTTAAAAATTTTATATTAAAAAACTTATGAGCTGTCAGTCGAGTATCGTGACCATTTTTGATTTCACATTTTTTCTTCATTTGCAGATCATCAGGTTCATGGACCAATAGTAGAAGATAAAGTGTAAGTGTATAAAAAATATTTTAAGCTCTAATTTCATAAAATTTTGTAAAATAAATACAACTGACATTCAATATTTTAATAAGAATCTCTTTAAAAATTGGTCAATTACACAGAAAGGCTTTTAAGGTGAGGTTGGAGTAATAGCAAATTTCGATCTTATCAGCCCATATCTTCAACAGCGTTCTTCATTTTTCTTATCGATTACTGTATACATTTAAAGGAAGAAAAATATTTTTGAAATTTTTTGGCGATTTTCAACAAGCTACATCTCAGTGAAATATGATAGTACAGGAAATAAAAAACAAAGCTTTTGAAGCTATTTGTTCAGCTTCCATTTGCTTTTTACTGAATCAGATATAGCCATTTTTTTTCCGAGATATCAACTTCTGAATGCAAGAGGATCCTTTTCCATTCAACTGCCGATATCTCTGGAGTTACTGGTCGCCCAGTAGTCCTCCCCCGGAGGAGCGGGGAGGAGGGGGAGGATGGGATTATATATATCTATATATCTCCCTATATTATATGGACATAAAATGGAGGCCTAAAACCTTCCTCCACTCCTCCTTTCTCTCCACTCCCCTCCTCCCCCCGCCACTCTCCTCCTCCTCCTCCACACCCCTCCTCATTAATTTTTTAAATTTTACGGTGCTTTATTATCTTAAACGAGTTTTTTAACTCTTTAAAAACCCCTCCGCTGCCCTCCTCCCCCCAGCACGCAGACTCCCTTCAGCCCCTCCTCAGTCACCTCCTCATTATTGAAACCCTCTTCAATTTTTATGAAAGTGTAATTTTAGCTTAAAAAATGTGGATATTATTGAAATTAACAATGAATTTCTTAATAGTATACCGATACAGTATACAGAATATTTAATCATTCACATAGCAGAAAACGATAACAATGAACATTTAGCAAATATAATTCCAACAGAATTTTTAAACTCGCTAACTTATAATGGATTACTTCAACGTAAATTAAAATTAAAAAATAGTGCAATTATCGTGTAGCTGAAAAATTTAAATTAAATTTATTGAATTTATTGAACTAGAGAAATACATCGTTACATTACATAAGTAATCCAGCAGAGGAAATCTATTCTTGTTGGCTGATCCGGTATACAAAAGAAAAAACTTATAACTATATAGCAAGTTTATTAGTACTGCTTCAATTTGCATAAACCGCAGCAGTCCAATGCACTGACTAAACTTATAACTACTTCAACTAAAAATTAAACTATGAATAAACTTAATAGTTTAAATATGTCGTATAGTTTAACAATCTTTGATTAAAATTACAAATATTAGCCTTTTTTTTTCTTTTAAGATGGCGATTATCTTTCTTATATATTTTGACTAATCCAATTTTTTATTCTATTGCACGACAATTTCTTTTCTATATCTAAAACTTTTAGTTCATTTGGCAATCTATTAAATATTTTTATTGCTTTAATTTTACTATTTTTATCACTAATAGGTTTGCATATTTTTGGAAGTTTAATTAGTTTATTTCTTGATTTACTAGTTGAGTTAATATATATATATATATATATCCTTTAATATATTATCTTCATATTTAAGGATTTCTAGTGTAAATAGTTGTTCTAAATTAGGTGGGATTTTTTTGTACAAAAATAATTTTTGCAACAATTTTTAATAATTTCTTTTAAATTTTTTGAAGTAATGATAAATTATTTTTGTAAGCTCCTCCCCATGCTATAATTCCATAATTTATAATGCTACGAAAAATGCATAATAGATCATTCTCAATGTGTCTACTTTTTGCTCCAAAAAATATTGATATCATTGAAATTAACAATGAATATCTTAATCGTAAACCGATACCATCTATGGAATAGAAACGATAATAATAAAAATGTAGAAAATAATATTCCAACAGATATTTTACACTCATTAATTCCTAATGGATTGCTTTAACATAAATTAAAATAAAAAGGGTGCAATTATTATGTTACTGAAAAATTGAAATTGAAATAATGGTTTTAAAATAAAATAATGGTTGTAAAAAATTATTTTCTGGAAATTGACTGAAAAAGTAAATATATTCAATGATATCGCTAAAGCAAATGGGTAAATGAAGTTTCGTATCGTATACGGGTAAAAAAAGGCGAAAAATGAAAAAATTATTTTCTAGAATTCGTCTTAAAAAATAAATAGATTCAAAGATATCAGTAAAGCAAAAGGGTAGACTAATTTAAGCATCGTCTATGGGAAAAAAGTGTAAAGTGAAAAATCAGTTTATAGTCATCGACTCAAAATTAAACAGATTTAATTGTATCGCAAAATAAAAAATGGGGGGTGAACGAATGGAGCGGGTAGGGGAGTACCCCCTAGTGTGTATATATATACTAGATGGGTCCCCCCTATTCGCTCCGCTCGTCCACCCCCCATTTTGCGATACAGACGAATTCTAGAAAATAATTGTTACATTCTTCTTATTTTTATTTACCTGTATACGATATGAAACTTCATTTACCCAATTGATTTAGCGATATAATTAAATATATTTATTTTTTCAATCAAATTCCAGAAAATAATTTTTTATAATCATTATTTTATTTTAAAACTATTATTTCAATTTAAAATGTTCAGCAACACGATACTTGCGTCATTTTTTAATTTTAATTTGCTGTGATGTAATCCATTCGGAGCTAACGATTTTAAAAATTATTTTGAAGCTAAAATTACACTTTCAGAAAAATGTCGATTTTTCGTATATTTAAGTATCCAAAAATTTCATCTATAATATTTTCGTTTGTATAATTGTTTTTGGGATTTTTGTTACTTTACTTTATTGATCATAGTTTGGTAAAAAATTGCCATTGGCTAGATTTAAGAGCCAAAATTTAAATTCGATATCATTTTCCGAAATTTTTTATTTTGCTTTAATGACATACATTTAAAATTTTGTCGCAGTATACCTATTTTTTATAATTCCCAATAACTCTCAGTAATTCGATTCCCAGACGGAACAATTAGTAACATATGTCGAAAATCTCTTGATGCAAGAACTGCTCCAAATATTTCATTATAATCAGATAAATCAATTAAACATTTTTCTACAGCATTTAAAATTTCTTTATAATTTTTATTATTATGTTATTTTAACCTCCTATTTTTTATTTTTCCCCCTTTGTTTATACACCTTTGTTTTAGCGATACAATTAAATCTGTTTACTTTTTGAGTCATTTTTCAATTTTCACTTTTTTTCCCATTAATCTACTCTTTTACTTTACCGATATCATTGAATTTATTTATTTTTGAGTCGATTTCTAGAAAATAATTTTTCACCTTTTCTTTACCTGTATATATGATACAAAACTTCATTTAGCCATTTGCTTTAGCGATATAATTGATTTTATTTTCATTATTATCTTTTTTTGCTATGTCAATGATCCAATATACCGTAGACTGTATCGCTATACGATTAACCCATTAACGACCAAAACCGTCAATTTTACATCATGATTTCGATGCGAAATTTCATGCATGTAATCGAGTCATAAATGGGTCTCATACATGATATCTTATGTATTTTTGTCTGCAGAATCCGAATATGTGGTCAAAATTGAAAAATTTTGCCTTTAAAAAAAAATATGGCCGTTTTTTTGCAAAAATATTGTAAAAAATCTGTCATTCTAAAAGTTTACGATTTCTTTTCAGACAAAACGCGACGATATATGAAGTTGCGTTCAACCATTGGTGCACAAAATTGCTGAAGTTTAATGGGCAATTTTTATAAGTACGATTTCTTTTTCAAAATGACAGCTACAGGGCCAAAACCACATAAACGTCACCGTAAATCTTTACCATTTTTTTTCTCGAAAACTATTGACTTTAGTAAAAATTTTTAAAAAGTTAAAATGCCTTAGAATTGATGAAAAAATACTAGAAATTTTTTCCAAAGTGATTTGAGAAAAATTTTTTAAATTTCGATTTTTCCGATTTTTGAAAAAAAATATTTTTTTCCAAAAATTCTGAAAAAATTTTCTAGTATTCTTTGGTCGATTCTAAGACATTTTTATTCTTTATAAATTTTTATAAAAATTCATGGTTTTCGAAAAAAAAACAGATTTTAAGCATTCACTTTTAGCGCTAGTAAGAACTGAAATTTTACAAATTGCTTACATGAGATCTGTATACAGGGTGTTTAAAAATGAACTGGCACGACCAGTATAACCCTGTTCAGAAAAATATTTTAAGCACTTTTTCGCTTTTGGCATTTTTTGATATTATGGCTAATTATCGAGTTATCGTTAATTAAAAACTCTGATAATTAGCCAATCAGCGCGCGGTCGGGCGCTGGTGGGCGGCGCTTTTCCCAGCGGAGAGAGCGGCTTGGGCGGGGCGTTGCCTCACATGCCTCCCCACTTCGCGGGCCCATCGGCGCACGGACACGCACTCACGGCGATGCCGCGCGAGTGTGCGTGCGTGTCCGTGCAATGTCACGAAATAAGTTTGAACTTATTAAGTCTAAATTGAAGTACTCAAAAACCAAAGATAATGTTCCGAGTGACAAAGGGTGGCGTGTTCGTGAATTGATGAATTTGTTTCAAAAAAATATCCTGAAGTTTGGCTTTTGGCGAACTGCTCTGTCAGTAGATGAAATGATGGCTAAATCCTATGCCAAAACGTCGTTGAAACAGTTCATACGTGGAAAACCTACGCGATTTGGACTTAAGTTTTGGGGTCTTTGCACTTCAGATGGATATTTATTAAATTTTGACTTATATTGTGGAAAAAATTCCTCTGTAGGAGATAAATTAGCTTCATGCGCATTAGGTTCTCGTGTCGTATTACATTTATTAAAACCTTTTTTTGAAATGACAGCTCCTGGGAAAATTTCTCAGTATCACATTTATTTTGACAATTATTTTACAAATTTAGATCTTATTACACTTGAAGAGACTAACATTGAGGTCTACTGGCACTGTTCGAGAGAATCGTGTAAAGGAGAAAAATGCTATTGACAAAAAGGCTCTGCGTGGAACATATGCAGTGAAGCATGAACAAAACAGTGGTATGAATTACATTACCGTAATGGATTCCAAATTAGTGTCTATATTATCTACAACTGCAGGAGTAACGCCATTAAAGCCACTGAAAAGGTATAGTTCAATTCAAAAAGCAAGAATTGAGACACCAATTCCGCAAGCATTTCACCTTTATAACCAGTTCATGGGTGGTGTCGATGTACATGATGCGCACTGTAACAATTTATTGCCAAGCATTCGATCAAAAAAATGGACCTGGGTAGTTTTTATAAGACTAATCCAGGCTGCTATTACAAATTCTGTTGTAATATTCAATGCTGCTGGAAATAATCAACAAAAAGTTGGAACCAAA
Source organism: Sycophila sp. Sp_5 (assembly GCA_018906775.1). NCBI lineage: Eukaryota > Metazoa > Arthropoda > Insecta > Hymenoptera > Eurytomidae > Sycophila > Sycophila sp. Sp_5. The sequence goes on along the minus strand of JACCID010000231.1, from coordinate 76,353 downwards.
GAATTTGCAATGTCAATAGCAAAAAGCTACATTTGCGACACTAGTCAAAAACAAAAAAATCGTTCAACGAGACGAGAAAAACAACAAAAAAATGTTCTAATTGTCCAATAAGAACATATAATTTCTGCGATGATTGCGAATTGTTTTTTTGCAGTCTATGTATGAAAACATATCACGAAAACATCTGAGAAAGTGAGAGGCAAGGGGACTCACTAAAAAAAAGCACCCCGATTAGTGAGAGGCAAGGGGACTCACTATAAAAAAGCACCCCAAAGGAGATATATTTTTACTACGACCACGTCGTTATCTTTGGGTAGTGCTAAAAGTGAATGATTAAAATCTGTTTTTTCTCGAAATCCATGAATTTTTATAAAAATTTATAGAGACTAAAAATGTCTTAAAATCGATCAAAGAATACTAGAAAATTTTTTTCAGAATTTTTGGAAAAAAATATTTTTTTTCAAAAATCGGAAAAATCGAAATTTAAAAAATTTTTCTCAAATCACTTTGGAAAAAATTTCTAGTATTCTTTCATCAATTCTAAGGCATTTTAACTTTTTGAAAATTTTTACTAAAGTCAATAGTTTTCGAGAAAAAAAATGGTAAAGATTTACGGTGACGTTTATGTGGTTTTGGCCCTGTAGCTGCCATTTTGAAAAAGAAATCGTACTTATAAAAATTGCCCATTAAACTTCAGCAATTTTGTGCACCAATGGTTGAACGCAACTTCATATATCGTCGCGTTTTATGTCTGAAAAAAAATCGTAAACTTTTAGAATGACAGATTTTTTACAATATTTGCAAAAAAACGGCCATATTTTTTTTTAAAGGCAAAATTTTTCAATTTTGACCACATATTCGGATTCTGCAGACAAAAATACATAAGATATCATGTATGAGACCCATTTATGACTCGATTACATGCATGAAATTTCGCATCGAAATCATGATGTAAAATTGACGGTTTTGGTCGTTAATGGGTTAAGAAATTTACTGTAAATTGTTTATCCACCTTTTTTGGAGCTAAAATTTCAATTTCATACAAATTGAGGAGGGGCTGAGGAGGGGTTCAATAATGAGGATGTTACTGAGGAGGGAGGAGGAGCGGGGAGGAGGGGGGAGGATAGTTGAAGAGGAGCAAAAATATTTTTTAAATATATGAAAAGACATCATTAAAATGATAAATATAACATAAATTAATAAAAAAATGAGGAAAGGAAAAGAAGAAAGAGGAGGGGGAGGAGGGGGGGGGAGGATGAGGATAATCTTAGGTTTGTAGTAGGTGCGAGGCGAGGAGCCCTTTGCTGGAGAGCGACGCGCGAGGAAATCGAGAGACAGCAACCACGAGAACGGAGACATGGTGGAGCGATCGGCGAAGGATCTGCGAGCGACAACGGTACGAGTGAGTACTCCGCGACTCATATTGTCGCGAGTGCGGACGGGTACACCGCGAGGAGTCGAGGACCGTCTCGACTTCGGGGCAAAGCATTGCCCCGCATACACGTTCCATTTTAGTTTTCTTTCTCTTTCTCTCTCGTTTAACGAAGTGCGTCGACGGACTCTCGTGCGGGCGAGAGTTGCGGCTCCTGATGACGAGCCGCACAATAACAAAGCGTCGTAAGCCAAGGGCGCGTGCTCAAGGCCGTACTTTCTGTGTACTGCGCGGAGCAGACAGGCGACCTGCTCCCAATCGATTTGAATTTAACGCCGCGGAGCAGAGTCACTGCTTCGCATCGATTGCGAGTCGCGCGATCAGCCGAGAATTCGTAGAAGCGCGCGGATTTGCATTGGCGCGCGCATCGCTCGGCAACACTCGGGCGCGCTCGGAGCATTCGGCCCACGCGCCCGAAATAGACTAACTTCCCTGGGACGCGAATTCTTATATTTGATTTGCATAGGCAATAAAGGCCTCTACTTTTTAGTGTACTCCGCGGGGCTACTCGACACCACTGAATAGGGAAAGGCAAAAAAAAAAAATAAAGGATAGTTTTATAATTTTTAAATAAAATTATAATCATAATTATTAATGATAATATAAAATTGTTTAATTTTTGTTAACGATTAATAATTAAAATTAATTAATAAAATATGAAATATTCGTATGCTAAAAAACGCTTTCCTATTTGTCCAGTGTTTTTGTGACGTCAATGTATCATCTATGCTATCGTGCTGTCTCTCTTGGTCTGCAAGAAACGCGTATGTAAAAGTAAATACGACCTAAAAAATATTATTTAATAATTTCTTTATGAAGAAATTTTTAAATTTTCTATTTTACCATGGTCGAAAAAGGTTTTGCGAAAGCAGATTCCTCAAATTTTATGGAGGCAGAGTTTATAAAAAACGACGAAAGATACAACGCAGCAGAAATTAGATTAGTTAAAGCATCATTGTAAGTATAATAATTAATGTTTATTTGGCATGTAAACATAGCTTGTATGTAAATATATTTTCGTTTTAGTTAAATATTAATAAAAATATTATACACGGTGTTCAAAAATAAACTGGCACGACCAGTATATACGTGTTCAGAATAACATTCTAAGCACTTTTTCACTTTTAGCATTTTTCAGAATTTGGGATAATTATGGAGTTATTGTTAATTAAAATCTACAATAATTATCCAATCAGCGCTCGATTTGACGATGAACCCCGCATGACTCTCCCCGCGCGGCCCATGGTGCTCGAGTAAACCCCGCCTACCAGCGTCAGCTAGAGCGCTGATTGACTAATTATCGAAGTTTTTGATTGACTATAACTCGATAATTAGCCACAATTACGAAATATGCCAAAAGGGAAAAAGTGCTTAGAATTTTATTCTAAACACGGGTATACTGGTCGTGCCAGTTCATTTTTGAACATCCTGTATTTATGTAGATCATCTCCGGAAACGTACGGTGATAATGCTGTAGGTTATGTTTGTTTACAAAGGAAAGGATCTGACTGCATTATAAAAGGACAAATTTGCCCAGAGCATAATGTCCGAAAGAAGAACTATACTGTTGAATTGAGGCTGGATACGGAATAGGAAATAATTGAAGATGTGGTATGTGAAGATTGCGCAGCATGTTTTGGTAAGCATTTTTAATTTAATTATAATATAATATATTTATAAGAAAATTCATATAATGTTTGTTGTTTTTTCACAAGTGGCTGTAAACATACTTTAGCATTTCTCATGTGACTTTACAGAAAAAGTGAGGAAGCAAGACCCACTGAAGTCCAGTGCTACAGGAATAAGCCAGTATTGTCTACTGTAGGAACAACAAAAAAGTTCATTAAAACTACAGAGATATACAGAAAAAGTGAATGTGACAAAGACTTTCCTGATGTGTCGCAGTTTTTGCGTACAATATTGAAGAAAGCAGAGGATAAACAAACAGATAGTCAATTAACAAGGCATAATTATGAACTGAAGGCACGAGAACCATACAGATTATCTCTACACCGACTAGTGATTCAATTTAACGAAAGTGGACAAGATGATCTAAATGAATTTCTTCATTATGCTAGCTCTTAATGTTCAGAAGACCTTTGTGCAGACATAGAAAAAAAACACAAGAACAATCTAATTGTTTTCTGTGGCATGCAACGAGATATGGGAGAATTACTGCATTAGTGTTACATGAAGCTGCACATTGTAAAATTAGTGATAGAAGCTTAGTGCAGAAGTTGTTAGGAGCTTCCAAAAAATTTGACACGATTCAAATGGAACGAGGTCGTAACCTAGAAAGTGATGTTCTTTTACAAGTGCAAAAACAATTACAAATAAAAGTAGAAAAATGTGGTCTTATTTTGATGTCAGCATTACCAATGTTCGGAGCTTCCCCAGATGCAGTAGGAAAAGATTTTATTTGTGTAATTAAGTGCCCAATTTCTGTAAAAGCTTTTGAAAATTATATTAAAGATGGAAATATATATTATAGATGGAAATGTTGGCTACTCGAATGCAAAAAGGACTTTTTTGCATAGCTGATGTAAAATTCGAAGAGAACAAAATTATTCAGTTATTTTGGATAGAATATGATTCAGATTATATTAATAACTTAGTAAGTGAAGCTTTAGATTTCTGAAAAGGAAATTTATCCTAAAATAAAATAATAAAAATTAAGTGTAAAATAAAATGAATGATTTTTTAATCAATAAATTGTTACAGCTCAACTTTGATGTTAATTCATATAATCATACGTTAAAAGTGACATCCAATTATTCTAATTATATCTATTTCCCATCACTTTTTACTTGCCTACAATTAGATTATACATAGATATTGATATTTTTCTGATTAATTTATTTCAGAATGTTTATAATACATTAAGTCAGTAAATAATTTTTTAGTTCTCTCCCTAAACTTCTAATATTTAACAAAAAGAAAAAAATACAGAAAATTTGAAAGACCACATTTAACAAACTTTAAAACTAATATAGTTAAATTACATTACATATAAAACTGGTTTCTAATAACATACTATATAGACTATTCTTTTTAAAATTACTTTATTATCATATTTTTTAAGGATAGCATTTACCTTGACTCGTGTGATAATTGATTTCTCCACGAGACAAATCAAGGCAACCACCCCGTTACAAATTAAAGTATTTGATAATATAATTTAGATAAAAGAATAAAATCATTAACGAATGCACAAAATATTAATTTCAATAAAGTAATAAGTGCAATAAAAAATGAAAGCCCTGATAAATATATTTTTGTAGATAGTCCAGAAGAAAGTGGTAAAAGTTATTTACTAAATTTATTAATCGATTATCTTAACAAAGATAGTATCAATGTATTAACTGTAATATGGACGGGAATAGCAGCCAATTTATTAAAAACTGGTAAAACCGTTCACACAACATTTTAATTGCCATTGAATACAATCGGCACAAGTACATGTATTATCAAACCTAATACTCCATATGGTAATAAATAAGTCTATGAAGTAATTTTGAAACTTTAGTATTAACAGAAAATAAATGAGTAACAAAAAATGATATAGAAGTTAAATCTTGGCTTTTACATATTGGTGAGGGAATATTTTCTACGGAAATAGAAAATGAAAATGGAATTATTAAAATTACCAAAGAAAATTTGTAGAATGGAAATATAATTGAAGAAATATTTGATAATTCAATTAATTCAAATAATCCAGATTTTATGAATCTGTTATATTAGCATCGACAAATGCCGACGTGTTAAATATAAATAATAAAATGAAACGAGAATCAAGAGAATATTTAAGTATTGATTCGGCAGAAGATTCAAACAATGAAAAATTAGATTCAATTTTTCCAAAAGAAGTTCTAAATTCATTGACACCACTTAGTACCGCATAAATTAAATTTAAAAATTGGAAGTTGTATAATATTACTCAGAAATTTAAACTTACATAATGGATTGTGCAATGGTATATGATTAATAATAAAACAAACGAAAACTACTGTTCTAGCAAAGATAATTACAGGTAATCAAAATGCATTAGGAGTAATTATACTAAGAACAAATCTATCATATTCCGCTAAAGAAATACCATTCTATATGACAAGAAAACAATTCGCAATACCTCGTACTCATACTATAACCAGTAATAAATCACAAGGTCAGTCATTTAAAAAAGTTGAAGTTTATCTACCATCACCAGTATTTAGACATGGGCAATTATATGTTGCACTTTCAAGAGTTATAAATAAACAAAATTTGAAGATCCTTATTCGAAAAAGTAAGTTTATCGATAAAAGAAGTAAAAGAACAACAGACAACAATGAAGAAGTTTATACAGAAAATATTATCATTAAAAAAATATTATAACTAAAAAAAGACATATTTACTTTATATTTGCTAATAAATGTATTACCTTTCTTCTCTCAATTTTTACTTTCTTCTTCATGCAGAAACTCTGAAGAAGAATAAGTGGAATAGGCCTATTGGGTAAACCAGTATAAAAAATGTGCCAAGGTATCTACTTTGAAAATGGTGTGGAAAAGATTCAAAAGGGTCGAGAATACCCTCATGACGACTCGTCGTCTACAGAGAAGCCCACCTCTCACTTGGTCAATGAGGAAAAAATCTGGTGAAGTTCCTGTAGACGATGTTCAGGTGTCTTGGAACACCCTCGGGACTTCGGGACGACGTCGGCAAGGGAGCCTACCCCGCACTTGGCCAATGGGGAAAAAATGGGGTGGGTATATAAGTATTCAGCAGTACCTGCTTATCCGCTCCCCAGTTTTTAACTGCTAGGGCTTTAAATAGATTTAGTCTCCGAATTGCCTTACTTTTAAGGTCATTTAGATGATATTTTTAATTGATTTTTTGTTTTCAAAAATATGGCCCAGGATTTTTCCATATTTTCATATTGTTGATGTAAAGATATAAAGATTTTATCTAATTTCATATTTTGATTAGACAATATAAGAAATTCGGTTTTTGTACTAGAAAATTTAAATCCGGTGTTTTGTACCCAATGATCGAGATTATTTAGTGATTTCTGTATGATTTCTTGAATGATTTTCTTGTTTTTCCACTCCAATAAATCGTTAAATCATTTGCAAATAGACAACATTTAGCAGAAAGTTCGACATTTCTTACTATGCCATTTATGGCCACTAGAAAAAGAGTAACGCTTGAGACAGAGGACTTTTAAGTACAATAGTAAGTTATTAATTTTGACTCGGAATAGTCTTTTTTTTAAGAAATTTTTTATGAACTCTAACATATAACCTAATATGCCATTTTCCATTAGGATAACAATTATTCTTTATCACTAAATTATCGGTAGGTTTTTTAATAGCATATTTGAGATTTGATTAAGGCCTGAGATACAGACTTTAATGTTTCAGTTATTTCTTTTTTAGTTATTTTATTATTTAATAATATGTTCTTTTCCTGTTTATTTGTGGATCGAATGGTCATAGCTTGAATTTTTCTTTAAAAAAATAACGTTGCAATTACTATACTAGAATTTTCCACACATGAATCAGACACTTTGTTTGTTATTTGTTGTTAATCAAATAAAACATGAGTATTACTTTTTAGTCACGAAATATTTGTGTTTTTAAATTTTTCTTGTATATTTTAAATTTTTTCTATATCATACTTACCAGTGTGTGCATATTGAGTGTGTTTACAAAGTTCAGCCAGAAATTTCGTTTTATTCCTTAAAAATTCTTTAACAAACTACTTTGTTATGTGCAAAGCACAGAATTACATGCGCATGCATATAGCTAGTACTCCATCCGTAATAATCTTTAATTTATTACGCGGCAAAGTTTTCGCAGTGGAATCCTTGATGCGCTGCACGTCCCATACAAGCCCGCTCTTGTACAGAATGGCTCTTGATAATTTACATACGGAGGTTGAAGAGTAATCGTGGGAAATAAGAAGATTTTTCATTAAAAGTACAATTGGAAATGTATTCTTAATTTACCTACACTTACAAATGGAGTCCCTACTCTAAGACGCAAGTGCGTATTTTGCATCGTTAAGGCATACAAGAATACGCCGTCTGCTAAACCCTGGGAGTCCTACAGTAATACTGTCTTGCTTGCCTTGCAACCAAGCGAGGTATTTATTGGTTACAAGTTTGAATGGATACTTCAGATAAGTATTAAGTCCTTAGAACCAATCTAACGTACTTTGTGGTTTCTTTTAATTTTTCAGGTGCCTCAAAGAACAACAAGAAGTCCCTTTGCACCAGGGACAGGGCTTCGAGTCCAGGTATGGTTTGGTGCTTCACGAAGGCCTCGTGTACTATTCAGTGACTTAGTGGTTTATGCAAGTGCCTTATCCGTACTCCAAGGAGAATTTGCTTGGTCTCGACCACTGGGACTCCATTCCAGGACTGTTACTGAGCGGTATCGAGTACAAGAGGTTAACAAGTTAATTTATATATTTTACTAACGAGTCAAAATTATACCTTTTAAAGTGGATATTTGGTTGAAAAATGATTAGAAGTCAAGGAAAGAGTGCAAATGTGAAGGGGTAGGAAAAAAGGCTTCTTACGACAATAACGATTTTATATCGAAATTATGAAAATTGGTAATAGTGCAATAATATTCAAAATAATAAATAGTGAATCTAGTTAATTTCCGGTATAAATATATATATATTGGATTTTCCTATGTTCTAAGTTATTTCTAAGATTCTCTTTTTGTGAAATAAAATTCTGAATCTAAATTATAAAAATTGGTAAGAATAAAATAATATTCAAAATAACGAGTATAAACTATGCTTGCTCGCACCGACACGTAGAAAAGATTCGGAATAGGTGGGAGAGAGCCACGTTTGTACGGGTTTTTTTACCCGCGGTTCACGCATAATCCGAGCTTTTAACTAAATTAACAAAATTAATTATTTTATTTTAATTACCTCCATCCTCAGCGAGAGAGCCGTCGTAAGTATGAACGACGTGAATGGTCCACTTCGACTAGCTTCGACTGTAATTTCCACTCGTTTCTCGAGCGTCTTTGTACGGTTCGCACCGCTTCTCTCACTCCCCATCGTTAGGCGTTAAAGTCCGTTATGATTTGTCGGTTAAAGTCGATTTCGAGCACGTTGTCGAATTCCGCGTAATCGATGCTGTTGACGGTTTCGGTAAAAGCTGTGGCGAAGCGCTCCTTTATGCTAACCGAACCAGTTCGTACTAAATTCTAGTGCGAGCCAAAATATGCCGATCTCAGCCGATATCAGGACTGAGATTAAAAGCCGTCGGGGTAGGTGGTTCTGTCGATGTTTACACCCTCGTTGAAAAAATGTATGCCGTGAATCGTGGTTGTAACAGACGGGCGGGTATTTGCGGTCCATCCAGATATAGAAATAAGAAATTTACAGAAAAATGTTTAAACTTGTAGGGTTTCAGTCGACGATTGTTGTTGAAAGCCTTGTTATTTTACAAAGCCCAGTATTATTAGTTTCGGCTGTCTGAGAAATATATTATTGAGAGTGTCGGTTGCGGGGTATTTAGCCATCATCTTGGGCAATACATTGGCGTGAGCCAGCAGAAAATCCGATCCGATTTTTACCTGACGAACTACAAGAGTGGCTTCCTTTATGCGTACGTTAAATTTTCCATCGTACGAAAAGTCCATGAGGCAGAATGCATCTTTGCTGTGCATTAGTCTGACTCTCGTCTTGATTCCGTTGAGGAGAAACTTCAAAGACGTCACAGTGCAAAACGTCGCGGTCAAATAAAGTCGAGCGATCACCCGCTTCTGTTAAACTGCTGACGCTGCAAAATACCTGTGTTTGCACCTGCCATATCACGTTGCAGTGCGGGTGAAGCATCGATACACCCAGCTGTGTCGGTGTACCAAAGACCCGCAGTTAAATGAGAGTACAAAACGGGTCCCGACTAATTCAACAGCGTTTCTATGTATGATCTGAATTGGTAGGCATTGTTTTCAGGCGATACCAATTCATAATTGAAGAAAACATTGATCTGTTCAAAGAGCGAGAGCAAAAAATTATTTACCGGTGTCACTTTTGCATTCTCCTCGTGCCGTTTTCGTGGACGGGGAAAATTGACACGCTGAGATGCAGCATAGGGGCGCGATCGATGTAATGTTCTGTCGAGCTAGGAACTAAAAATGCCAAGGGCGAGTCGTTTTCATCGCTCAGAGCAGGGACTGGATGTTTTGCATGTAAAATATGTTTTGCATGATAAAGATTATGCTGATGCTTTTGCGATGGTTGGGTTGGGTACAGTTTGAAGATTCGCGCATAAAACCGTCGAGCACGATCAATTTTTTTCTCTCGTTGTCTCGCGAATAATCATTCGATTGCGACAAACCCTCCTTGAACTCGATGATGCGCCTCTTCCCTCACGACGATATACCTCTTCTGATTCGGTGTAATAGAACAACACGCGATCAAAATGAACTTCATACACGTACGACAAATTATTCAAAAACTTCTTCACGAATATAGTTTTTCCACACATAGTGGATCCCGATACGATGCAGGTAAACGGATGCGAGGGGCAGGCTCTCTTTTGTTCGTTGACGCTGACAGTAGTAGTGCACACCGACTCTGTGGAAATCAGCTGATCAGCGGGGGCTAGCTCATTTCCCTCTGCGTCTAAGCTGATTCTTGCGGTAATCTACTTGTTCTTTCCTCGCCATTTAAAATATTTTTCTCAAAACCATCTAGGCTCTACGTAAAATTTGAACGTTTATGCGATAATCATCTAAAATCCAACGCTGCCAGTAGTAAAGCCAATTTTATATTAATGTAATTCATAGTGTCGATAAATTTGAGACGATCGATCTGCAGTACGATTGTTTTTTTATCCGTTTACATGAACGGATAGTTTCAGTTCCTCATACTTTTCAGCTAGTCGGTAGTCGGTCGGTCGGTAGATTTTTTTATTGGAGGCGCACCAGCGGCCCCTGCTCGGGAATGTGCTGACTCGCGCGTACGCTGAAAGCCCATTGCGCTTTGCCTCCTATAGTTGTGATGTGCATACTCCCTCCGCCGAGTGTCCGCCAAGGCATATCGCTCCCTCGTCTCGTAGTATGCCGACGAGGAACGGCGGCACTCTAGCAGAGGGGGGAGGAAAATACCTGCTGCAGGTATGCCCACGCCGTTCTACCGCTCCCAGGGTCGGAGGCGTATTGCGTGCCCAGCTCACCCACGCAGAGCGGGTGCACATCACAACGGGACTTTTTTTTCCTTTTAACGTGGGATCCGAACCACGTGAGCTTTGATGTTATTAGACACTTGTAAACAGTGGTGTATCTCAGTTTTTTGTATAGACCAGGGACCGCCCGGTTACAAGCCCGATACTCTACTGACTGAGCCATCGCCGCTTTTTACTTTTCAGCTAGCTCCCTCAGAAAAAATTATGCGTCGAAACCGTCATCGTTGTGCGCTATGCATACAATTTGTTGAAAAATCGACTTGTTTTGTAAATACAAATTTAAAAAAGCACTTACTGGGGAACGCTGCAGGTACCACATATTGTAACGTAAAAATAGTTTGCGTTACAAGAGTTCTTGAGAACTCGAAAGCTTATATTTAAATGAAATTTTTCCTTTTGTAGCTCACGTACGTCATGACAATCGCACGAGTGTCGCTAATAAAAAGGTGTCTATCCTCTATTATATTAAGTAGCTTAATTCCAGGGTTTTTTTTTTCCGACCACTTTTCACGTCTTTGACCGACGATACTTGTAGATGATGTAACTTGGTCCAGGAATATTTTTTCCGCTTCGATTTTTTTCTCAATGACCAAGTGCGGGGTGGGCTGCCCTGTAGACGATGTCCCGTCGTCCTGCGGGTGTTCCTGGACACCTGGACATCGTCTACAGGAACAGCGGCCGATTTTTTTCTTAATGATCAAGTGCGGAGTGGGGTGCTTTGTAGACGACGTCCCGTCGTCCTGCGGGTGTTCCTGGACACCTGGACATCGTCTACAGGAACAGCGGCCGATTTTTTTCTCAATGACAAAGTGCGGGGTGGGCTGCCCTGTAGACGACGTCCCGTCGTCCTGCGGGTGTTCCTGGACACCTGGACATCGTCTACAGGAACAGCGGCCGATTTTTTTCTCAATGACAAAGTGCGGGGTGGGCTGCCCTGTAGACGACGTCCCGTCGTCCTGCGGGTATTCCTGGACACCTGGACATCGTCTACAGGAACAGCGGCCGATTTTTTTCTCAATGATGAAGTGCGGGGTTGGCTGCATTGTAGACGATGTCCCGTCGTCCTTCGGGTGTTCCTGGACACCTGGACATCGTCTACAGGAACAGCGGCCGATTTTTTTCTTAATGATCAAGTGCGGAGTGGGGTGCTTTGTAGACGACGTCCCGTCGTCCTGCGGGTGTTCCTGGACACCTGGACATCGTCTACAGGAACAGCGGCCGATTTTTTTCTCAATGACAAAGTGCGGGGTGGGCTGCCCTGTAGACGATGTCCCGTCGTCCTGCGAGTGTTCCTGGACACCTGGACATCGTCTACAGGAACAGCGCCCGATTTTTTTCTCAATGACAAAGTGCGGGGTGGGCTGCCCTGTAGACGACGTCCCGTCGTCCTCCGGGTGTTCCTGGACACCTGGACATCGTCTACAGGAACAGCGGCCGATTTTTTTCTCAATGACAAAGTGCGGGGTGGGCTGCCCTGTAGACGACGTCCCGTCGTCCTCCGGGTGTTCCTGGACACCTGGACATCGTCTACAGGAACAGCGCCCGATTTTTTTCTCAATGACAAAGTGCGGGGTGGGCTGCCCTGTAGACGACGTCCCGTCGTCCTCCGGGTGTTCCTGGACACCTGGACATCGTCTACAGGAACAGCGGCCGATTTTTTTCTTAATGATCAAGTGCGGAGTGGGGTGCTTTGTAGACGACGTCCCGTCGTCCTGCGGGTATTCCTGGACACCTGGACATCGTCTACAGGAACAGCGGCCGATTTTTTTCTCAATGACCAAGTGCGGGGTGGGCTGCCCTGTAGACGATGTCCCGTCGTCCTGCGGGTGTTCCTGGACACCTGGACATCGTCTACAGGAACAGCGGCCGATTTTTTTCTCAATGACAAAGTGCGGGGTGGGCTGCCCTGTAGACGATGTCCCGTCGTCCTGCGAGTGTTCCTGGACACCTGGACATCGTCTACAGGAACAGCGGCCGATTTTTTTCTTAATGATCAAGTGCGGAGTGGGGTGCTTTGTAGACGACGTCCCGTCGTCCTGAGGGTGTTCCTGTACACCTGGACATCGTCTACAGGAACAGCGGCCGATTTTTTTCTCAATGACAAAGTGCGGGGTGGGCTGCCCTGTAGACGACGTCCCGTCGTCCTGCGGGTGTTCCTGGACACCTGGACATCGTCTACAGGAACAGCGCCCGATTTTTTTCTCAATGACAAAGTGCGGGGTGGGCTGCCCTGTAGACGACGTCCCGTCGTCCTCCGGGTGTTCCTGGACACCTGGACATCGTCTACAGGAACAGCGGCCGATTTCTTTCTCAATGACCAAGTGCGGGGTGGGCTGCCCTGTAGACGATGTCCCGTCGTCCTGCGGGTGTTCCTGGACACCTTGACATCGTCTACAGGAACAGCGGCCGATTTTTTTCTCAATGATGAAGTGCGGGGTTGGCTGCATTGTAGACGATGTCCCGTCGTCCTTCGGGTGTTCCTGGACACCTGGACATCGTCTACAGGAACAGCGGCCGATTTTTTTCTTAATGATCAAGTGCGGAGTGGGGTGCTTTGTAGACGACGTCCCGTCGTCCTGAGGGTGTTCCTGGACACCTTGACATCGTCTACAGGAACAGCGGCCGATTTCTTTCTCAATGACCAAGTGCGGGGTGGGCTGCCCTGTAGACGATGTCCCGTCGTTCTGCGGGTGTTCCTGGACACCTGGACATCGTCTACAGGAACAGCGGCCGATTTTTTTCTCAATGATGAAGTGCGGGGTTGGCTGCATTGTAGACGATGTCCCGTCGTCCTGCGGGTGTTCCTGGACACCTGGACATCGTCTACAGGAACAGCGCCCGATTTTTTTCTCAATGACAAAGTGCGGTGTGGGCTGCCCTGTAGACGACGTCCCGTCGTCCTGCGGGTGTTCCTGGACACCTGGACATCGTCTACAGGAACAGCGGCCGATTTTTTTCTCAATGACAAAGTGTGGGGTGGGCTGCCCTGTAGACGACGTCCCGTCGTCCTGCGGGTGTTCCTGGACACCTGGACATCGTCTACAGGAACAGCGGCCGATTTTTTTCTTAATGACCAAGTGCGGGGTGGTCACACGTGTTTAATTTTATGTCTATAACGTTCCCTTTTATCATTCTGTTAACATAAGCATCCAGACACATACCAAAAAGTATAATTGTCTTATTAGATATTAGGCCTAGTACACACTAAAAGAATTAGAGCAGCACAATAACAAAAGACATAGTACAGCACCTTTGCCGGACACTTGCGGTAGGGAGTAGGAATATGTAAATAAGGAGGGCAGAATAAGGAATAAAGTAGATCTACGGCGAAAATAAAAAAATAAGACATCTTATTCTCGTAACATATTATTTACGTATTTACGTAATTATCTGTTAATGTAACTAAAACTATTCCTTGTGTTGTTTCTACTATAAAGTCTAATTTATAAAAAAAATCATCTATTATTTATAATATTTTAAAAAATTTGTATTAAATTTATTTATATTAAATAAAATGTATTTTATTATAATCATTTAATTGATAAAATGTTATAAAAAATTAAAATTTTTTTCACTTTAAACAATTAAATTTAAAAAATTAATTATTTTCAACATAAATTCAAAAATTATGAACATTATCTTTATTTAGTAGATATAACTAAAATTATTGTTAAATAAAGAGTTATGAGATCAAACTAAAAGGAATTTATTTTTTTATTTGATACGAGAAATTAATACGAAACTTTTCTGGTAAAATCATTATCTGGAGGGTCTGCACTCTTCTCGTAAATAGCTGAATAACTTTCTATAATGTATTTCATGTATTTGATATATTATTCTTATAATAATAAATTTTAAAATCGAAATTAATACAAATGATGTAATGTAATAATATTAAGAATAACATTGTTAAATATTATATATTATTTAATTTAATTTACCTTTTAACTCCCCGTGATTACAATAAATTTACATCACGAGTCTTTTACTATACGCAACTTAAAAATTAAATTATTAGAATTTATAAAATGTAAAATAAGTTTTTATAATTCTTAAAAAAATTATAATAGTTTATAAAAAAAGTAATCTATTCAAAGCTTAGAACAATGATAAATTATTTTAAACAGAAACCAAAAAATTATTTACTGAGCGAGCGTTAGCGAGCGAGGTACGTCGCTAGATTAGATATTAGGCCTATTAGATATTATGCCTAGTACACACTAAAAGAATTAGAGCAGCAGAATAACAAAAGTCATAGTAGAGCACCTTTGCCGGACACTTGCGGTAAGGAGTAGGTATATGTAAATTCGTTGGGCAGAATAATATTTACGTATTTACGTAATTATCTGTTAATGTAACTAATACTATTCCTTGTGTTGTATCTACTGTGAAGTCTAATTTATAAAAAAATCATCTATTATTTATAATATTTTAAAAAATTTGTATTAACCCTTTAACGCCCAACTTGACCATTTTTCGACAATATTTTCAGTGGTGAGTAACACTCACTTAGAATGGTTAAAGAAATTCTTGCGATACCATTTTTAACGTAAAATTTTATGTACTTTCAGAATCCGGTATTAGATTTGTCGAAAAATTCAACAATAAAAAGTTATAAACAATTTTTTGCAAAAAAAACGTGAATTTTTGAGAAAAAAAATTCGTTTAACCCAAATTTTCGAATGGAAAGAGGGTTCGCTCGGACGTCTAATACGTATATATTTGGTCAATGGCATGTATACTTTATTGTAAAACTGTTGCAATACCGAAATTATAAATGGCGGCCATCCAAACAACCCCTTTTCCAAACCAGCCACCAAACTTATCAAGAAAGGTTTGTGATTTTTTTTCTCGGGCAGGATCGACTTAACGAAAAAAATGCATACAACAAAAAGTTGTTAGAATTTATCAGAGAAGACGTGTGAATTTTTTGAGACTTTTCGGAGCGACTTTTGGATTTTTGGATATGGCCAATTTTTGGAAAATCAAAAAATTGCTCCGAAAATTCTGAAAAATTTCACAAGTATTCTTTGATTAATTCTAAGCATTTTTTGTTCTATAACTTATTTTATAGAGTAGGTCTTTATTGAATTAAAAATTGTTGAACGTTCTTAGCCGCTACTGAATGTATCGTTGCCCGGGTTTTAAGAAGTGGAGGTGAACATTCATTGAAAACGCATTTTCAATGAACGTTCACCTTAGAATTAAAATTCACACGTCTTCTCTGATCAATTCTAACAATTTTTTGTTCTATAAACTTTTTTCGTTAAGTCGATCCTGATCGGGAAAAAAAATCACGAACCTTTCTTGATAAGTTTGGTGGAAAATGGGTGTTTGGATGGCCGCCATTTTTAATTTCGGTATTGCAACTATTTTACAATTAAGTATACATGCCATTGACCAAATACATACGTATTAGACGTCCGAGCAAACCCTCTTTCCATTCGAAAATTTGGGTTAAACGAATTATTTTCTCAAAAATTCACGATTTTTTGCAAAAAATTGTTTATAACTTTTTATTGTTGAATTTTTCGACAAATCTAATACCGGATTCTGAAATTACATACAATTTTACGTTAAAAATGGTATCTCAAGAATTTCTTGAACCATTTTAAGTGAGTGTTACACACCACTGAAAATATTGTCGAAAAATGGTCATGTTGGGCGTTAAAGGGTTAAATTTATTTATATTAAATAACATGTATTTTATTATGATCATTTAATTGATAAAATGTTATAAAAAATGAAAATTTTTTTCACTTTAAACAATTAAATTTAAAAAATTAATTATTTTCAACATAAATTCAAAAATTATTTTTCAAGCGAACATTATCTTTATTTAGTAGATATAACTAAAATTATTGTTAAATAAAGAGTTACGAGATCAAACTAAAAGGAATTTATTTTCTTATTTGATACGACAAATTAATACAAAACGTTTCATGTAAAATCATTATCTAGAGGGTCTGCACTCTTCTCGTAAATAGCTGAATAACTTTCTATAATGTCTTTCATGCATTTGTTATATTATTCTTATAATAATAAATTTTAAAATTGAAATTAATACAAATGATGTAATGTAATAATATTAAGAATAACATTCTTAAATATTATATTATTTAATTTAATTTACCTTTTAACTCCCCGTGATTACAATAAATTTACGATACGAGTCTTTTACTATACGAAACTTAAAAATTAAATTATTTGAATATATAAAATGTAAAATAAGTTTCTAGAATTCTTAAAAAAATTATAATAGTTTATAAAAAAAAAAGTAATCTATTCAAAGCCTCGAACAATGATAAATTATTTTAAACAGGAACCAAAAAATTATTTACTGAGCGAGCGTTAGCGAGCGAGGTACGTCGCTAGTTTAAATATTATCTTTGTAATCTTATTTTTATTAACTCTCTTCTAGCTCACATACGTCATGAGAAACGTATAAGTTTTGCTATTAAGTAAAATATGTTATTGCTTTTTGCTTTATATTATGAGCAGCATTCTCTTTCTTTGCAAAAACTATTAGCTTACATATGTCATGACAAACGGGTGTAAATTGCTAGTAAGTTATAGTAATTTATGGACGAGAAATCTGTTTTTCCTGACTCACATACGTCATGATAAACGTACGATTGTTGTCAAGGAACACAGTTGATTTTTATTTTTTAAATTTTCTTTATTTAAACTAGGTTTTAGCTCACACACGTCATGTTAAACGTATGAGTTTTGCTTGTGACTGAAATAAATTAATATTATGATTTAATTTGTTATGGATTTTATTTGATTTGTTATTAAATTTGACAAAATGATAGAATTTTTTATTTCGTAATCAAGAGAGGGATAGCAAATTTTAATTTAATTACTCTCAGCTTTAACTTGCATATGTCATGACAAACGTATGCTTATAGCTATTTAGCTTCGAGTCCTTTGGAGAATGCTGGTCAAGTATCAATAAAGTCAAAAATGTCTAGAGAGAGTATCCGGAACTCTGTAGAGCACCACCTTTATAGTTAAAACCAGATTTCACCCTCTCTTAATCTTACAATTTCGGCGCTGCATTTCGTGACGTCACATGTCTAGAGTGGGCACATGTTTCTTAAAGGTAATTTCGGAAAGGAGGGATAAGCGCTTGTCTAGGAGAGGGAAATGGCGTCGAGCGGCGTGGTGGCGACCGCTGCATCGCGGGGCGCTTCTCCGCGGGCCGGGGAGGGAACAACAGCAAAGGGAATTTTGAAAGATGCCGTGACCTAACGTGTTGATGTGCCTTTATGTATGTGAGTGTTTATTTTATGAGGCGTTACAATATCATGCTTGTGTCATCAATATATAGGCAATCATCGCAAACCTGTTGCATCATGCAGAGATTAGGTACGTGCAAAAGGCTCGACGTCGAATCCTTATAGGGTTTGTCCTGTCACGTCTTCAAATCGTAAGAAACGTACAAATATTATCTTTCCAGATATTTCGCATACGCGCTACATGTAGCATTGTTCATTCCACCCATGTCTCGCGCTACATTCGCATTCGACAGTGGAAAAACAGCGGTTCTCCGATATCTAAAGAATTTTTTTTTGTAAGCACAAATCGCTATGCTAAGTCTAGCGTAATACGGTTGAAAGAGTTCAATTTCTCTGTAACCCGCACCGTTTTTCTTCAATCACCAGTCCGTGCGGTAAACGCAAACAGTTGTTGTTGCGGATAGAAATTTCTGATTTTTTCCTTAACGCGTCTAAGGTTACTGGATTCATTTTTACCCGAGCCTTGCCTCGCGGTATGTCTGCATAATTTGAATCCATCGCGAACGTATCGTTCAAATTGAAGGTATCATTACTCTACGTTAATTCTTCAATCAGACTCCGCAAGTCGCCGATCATAAAATTCTCGATTAGACGCATCGACAGTCTGGTCGCACCACAGGAAAATTTTCCGCTATTTATCGCGATTCCTATAAGTGTATCTCATTCATCGAGCAACAACAGATACTCGTGAATATCGCGAATTGCCAATTATAACTACAGCAAAGGCTTCAAGTTTTTTTGGGATCTTCGGGTAGCATTCGCATCGCTAAGCAGTGTGCGTTAACACGAAAGCGATGTAAAAATCGCTGAACTCGCTGCGTACGACAAATCTTCCAATTCTCGCCGACATCATCGTATTTTTTATTCATTTACTTCAAAATATACGAAAACCAAGTTTACAAAAGTGGTAGACCTTCCAAAAGTACGGAAAAAAAGCATGTCCGAGCAATACACAGGGCTATGATACCATTTTTTCCGAAGCGGTCAACATCTGTAATAACACAGCGTGTATGGATAGGTTCATAGATCTAGACTAGGACACGCAGGCGTTTGCAAACATTATTACACTAATTGAAAGTTTGAGGTCTCTTCAACAGTTATCTGATTGCAGCGTTTCATTGACAAATAACATTGCAGCGCAATATGCTCTCCAACGTTGCACTCCCCACTATCCTTGATTTGTAAGTTTATTAAAATTTACTTTCTAGTTACAGTAGTGAGTATGTATTTTTTAAAAATATAATTAATACTTTTTATCTTCGTGCTTTAGAAATACCTATGTTAATAGAAAAGCCTCTGCTCTTGCAGAATTGCGATCTTATAAATACCCAACCCCAAGCTTCAAATGATACAGCGGCATCACAGTCACAAAAAATCTATCTGATGCCATCCTTGTTCGGTAAGCGAATTGAATTATTTTTAAAGTTATTAATGTACGTCACATTTTAGTCAGAAATTCAACAATGCTTACCAACCGTCTAGTATAAATTACCTAAATCGCCTTTTCGTAACAGGTGATTATTACTTCTTCGTTTGTTCTGCCGCTAGATTTGCTTCTTATTAATATTTACAAATAAGGTTAGTAAAATTTACACCGAACATAAGTAATCAATATATATGGTGGTGCCCTAGGTTTAATAATCGGTTAGGAATTTTTACCACTACTTCCATGGCAATTTTTATATGATCATTCTCTCTGTGTAAATAAACTTTTAAAGTTGGTCAAAATAGTTCATTACGCTACTAGGGCGCAAAGCAGGTAATTCTAGCCCGAGTCGAATTTTGCTTCGCTCGGGTGACAAAAAGACGAGGGTGAGAAGCACCTTGCGCCCATGTAGCGTATACTATTTTTTTAACACATGGAGCAAGAAACTCGATACATTTATTACGGAGGCATGGAAAGGAAAAAGTAAGTGACTGGAAGGTGTTGAAGGCAAGGTGGAGGAGGGGGTCTAGGAGCAGAGCCCCCTCCACAACACATTGTTGTAGAAAATAATTTGTAGAATAATGTAGAGAATAATTTTGTACAAAATAAACTATGTATTCAATACGCTACACGCCTGCTTACAGTGCCTTGTTTTCGGCAACGAAGCATTTGCGGGCGTGAAACACTTGCGGGCGCAAAATATGGCATGCGCCCGCTTTGAAAAGGAGGCGGAAATCCACTGTTTTGCGCCCGGAAAACATGCATCAAAAGTCGAGTTTCGCGCCCGCAGTGTTAAAAAAAATCTTTTTTCAGGGATCACAGGACCTTGTCGTTGGTGCAGGGGTTTAACTGCCAGATCCACTGAAAGGCTAAGTGACCGTAGGGGATGGGGTGCGAGTTTCCTATAAACGGATTTATCCCGCATCATGATGTGGGTGCCTTATAAACGGGTTTATCCCATATTATTTCCATCGCCAACGGTCATGGGGTCTTCTACCTCTACAGTTTAAGGGTAGGTTCTTGGGAGAGGGAGGAGACAGTAAGCACTTGCTTACAAGAACTGGGAGGATAAGGATCTCGTGGTGACCAAAAAGTGGTCCTCCAATGGGCAATGCGAGTAACTCATCGGGTACCCCCGTTTCAGGGCCCGTCCTTGGAACGGGGACTCACCCCAATCCAAGGTGTTAGACACCGTGCCGAGGAATGCATGACACAGGGGAGCTGTGTCTCAAACGGTTCCTTCTGGGGAACAGATCGAACCCCATCGTATGAAACCGTACACGGGAGGGCGTCCACTGCGGAGTGGACCGTATATTTCCGCATTACTCATTGGACTTCTATGGACCAGAAAACTAAAAATAATGAACCGACAAACAAAGTGATGGAAGAAGACCGGGTCCCGGAACCGGTCTCCGAAATCACTATGGAAACGGGACTGGAAAACCAGCTAAACCGTCAGCTGACCGTCATGAAGGGACGGGCTTGATCCGACATCTGAGTAGCGCTTAGAGAAGAAAGCTTCTTAAGCAGAAGGCCATAGAATAGGGAAGGCTGATATCCAAGTTCGGGGAGGCTAGGAGGCAAAGGAAGAGGGAGGAAAATAGGGCTAGAACCAACTACAGTCATGACCTTTGAGATCGAAATTAAGAAACCAAAGGTGGAACAGAAGAGAAATCACAAGAACACAAACTAGGCGGCGTATAAGGAAGAACCAAGCAGTAAACTGGTTAACCTCAAAGGAGAATACGGATACTACATATGCCTAGGATGGACGACAGAACAAGTCCAATGGGCAAAGGAACAAAAACAGCACCCCATGGTGGAATAACAGCCTAGAAAAACTGAGAAAATATGTAAGGAAGACCTTTAACAGCGCTAGGAAAACTAACAAGGCAGGTTGGTAAACGTATAAAGAGTCGCTAAAATCCTTTAAAAAGGAAGTCAGGACAGCCAAGGCTGAAAGCTGGAAGAGCTACTATTCGGTTATTGATAACCTAACAGAAACGACTAATTTAGCCAGACTCCTTACCAAGAACAATGTCTGCCGACTACAATGTCTTAAGGACTCGGTAGGCAGTTTCACCGATACAGAGAAGGATACATTGGAACTTCTGTTAAAATCAAGCTACCCTGACTTTGTTAGGAGAAACAAGAAATAAGATATACTAGAGAGATATACAGGATCAATTGACTGGAATCTAACCGGCAAAGTGGTTACAACAGAAAAAGTCAAAAGGGCAATCAGCTCCTTCGAGCCGTTTAAAGCACCAGGTCCTGATGGCATTTTCCCCAAGATTCTTTAGGAAGGAGACAACCATACTCTAGACCTTTTGACGGAAATACTTAGGGGTTGCATTGTCACAGGACACGTACCTGAAATATGGAAGAAAATCCCGGTGGCGTTGATTCCAAAACCCGGAAGAAGAGATTACTCCACAGTGAAAGATTTCAGACCATTAGTCTGATCTCTTTTCAACTAAAAATTCTGGAGAGACTAGTGGAATTCTATATTAGGTATGAAATACTAAGCGAAAATCCACTGCATGATGGTCAGCATGCATACACTGTAGGTAAATCTACAGAAACAGCACTTCACTCAGTAGTCACATACATTGAAAAAGCTTTCAAATGAACCCTGGTAGAAAAGTTAGCTTCCGTGTTAGCTTGCTTAATAACAGTAAGCTAAAATCGGTAAATAAAAATAAGCTTTGCATTAACGGATTTTAAGCTACTAATAAGCTTACGGTACGACTAGGCTATTAAGCAATATAAATAACAACCTTTATCTTTATAGTATGGCTGAAATTGAATTATGCAAGAAAATATTATTTACTAATAACTTTTTTATGCATATTCTCATAATAAATAGTAATAATAACCTCAAATAATATCATAACATCAATCTGAAGCTTATGCGGAGCTACCGTATACGCTTAAAAACGGTAGCGCCAGTAGCTACGTGTAAGCTATTTTTGTTAGCTTACGTAAGCTAATTCTGCAACAATTAGGTAATTATTAGCTAAAAATGAGTTAAGTTTTCTACCAAGGAAGGAAATAGTTATTGGAGCTTTCATAGATATTGAGAGTGCTTTCAATAGCACCACAAGAACAACCATTCGCAGGGCCCTGGAAGAACATAACATCACACACACCATCACAAGGTGGGTGATGAGGATGTTGAGCGACAGGTTTATTTTCAGTGAATGGAGAGCAAGAACAGTAAGAGGTAAAAACGTTAGGAATAAACCACTCTGCTGAGGATTAGCTAGGGGGATAGGGATACAATGGCGAAAGCTATGTGTCCCTGAGGAGTATACCCGGGCACAATTAATAATAATAATAATAATAAAATTGGGATTGAAATGAATATGACTTTTCGGAATTTTCAGGGGTTTTCGCAATTTACTTAAAATTTTGACGATATACGGACCAAATCGACTTAATACACATAGATATATGGGTCTGGTTAAAAATTATAACCTCTTTTTTGGTTTATCGATGTAATAAGCCAAGCAGAAATTCTATACAAAATAACAAGATTAAATTTATACTTGAAAATAACAGTAAGATATCTAGCCCGATAAAAATTTTTGAAAATATGAATAATTATTTATGTAGTATACGCGACAAATTAAAATCAGAATTACCCAGTTCCAAGATGAGATTATTAAATTAAAACATCAAAAATCTGAGAAATAATAACAATTTATGAAAAATAAAAGTAGATTATAGGAAATATAAATATAATGTAATTGAAAGCATTAAATCGATTACATTAAAAATGTTATTTGATCAAATATAGTTTCAGAAAGAATATGGAGAAGAAAGACGCCGTAAGATAAATAAAAGAACTTATAAGTAATGCATTTGAACGGAATTAAGCCATTTCAATTACATTATTAGATTTTGTCAAAGCCTCAGTACAGCAGTTCACGAAATCGTCAGGTGAGAATAATATCCCAGAAAATATTGCAAGAATATCCTATCTCGTAAAAATATGAAATACATCCTTTCTCATTTGTAAATTTAGTTTCTCAAATTCTGTGGTGGTAGCCCTGGGCAATTTTTTGTAAATAGCTTGAGTCGAAAATCCTAAAAATATTGCAATTCACCATTGCTCTACATTCAAAAGAACCTTTTTCATTCGTGAAAAACTGTTCAAGTGTACACACAGACATAATGTTTTTCTAGTTGACTTCCTTTTCACCCGGTTTTTGAATCTTCTTGTAATATTTTATATTTTACATAATTAGACCCTTAATTTTTGAGTACTATTTGTTTATTTACTAACGTTTGAATAGTACAAATTTCATGTTTAAGACTTACCTTCGTCTGCAATATATTTATAACAATTTATATGTAATAGGGAATTATTTGACAATGCAGCTCCTACTTTTAGTTTTAAAATGGCTATCTTAGGTCGTATAATTGGCATTGTTATAGCAGCATGAGATTTTGCACAGCCATAATTTCTTCTTTTTTCTGGATGAGTAATAGAATTTTTGTTGAGGAGTTGCTCACTCAGATGAAAATCATTTTCGTAAGACCATGAAGTTCCTGAACATTTACTTTCTCGAGGGTATACAGGGAATTCAGAAGTGCAGATGTTCCTAGGTCGTTGAAATTCGCCATGCAAAGTAGAATCACTTATTGCTATAACAAAATAATAATATTTATGTACTTTTAATAAAATTGTACGCCACATTATACTGTACTTATACATAATCTGTATTCATATTTCATTAGTTTTTAATTTCTTGTATAGAAAATGCAAGCTATTAAATTTAATAAAGGGTTATTCCCATTTAATATTTTATCATTTTAATAGTTTAAATTATACTAAACCATATCTAGAATTGAAATCTACGATGCCTAAATATTGATTTGTATAAAAAATTGCTTGAGATAAAATTTTTCGTAGTAATTTTTAGTTTCAAAACAACAATTTTTACTCATTTAGCGATGTTCGCTTTTTTAAATCCTGATTATACGATATTAATATTCAAAAAACTAAAAAAAGCAGAATACTTCCCTAGAATGACAACTGCACCGTGATGCGATAGTGGAATGCAGATAAAATGATTTCAAATGTTTATAGTTTTCAAATTTTAAACTCATTAAATGACCAATTTATATCTTCAAAATAACATCAATTTTATTAATAATAGATTAAAATAAACTTTTATATTCTTTTTTCCTTCTTCCTCTTGCAAGGAATTTTGGAATTTTTTGTTTACTTAGGGTAGTCACTTGGGTTGCTATATCGACCTTCCTATGACCACTAGTGGTCATTCTGACCCAGGGTCATGTAGACATTTTTATATGTAAAATTTCGCACTCTTTGCCGCATGAAAAAATGGGGGTTCCCATTACAAAATCAAAAGTTGATCCCAAATGACTCTGGATCAGAGTCAAGGTCATGGTCATATGTCGTTTTTTGATCGGAGGTGATACCGAAAATTTATTCAGGGTGGTCATTTTTATATTTTTTTTTAATTACTCTATTTTTGAAAAATGCAAAAATCATTCAAAAATTGTAAAAGATTCACACATAATATTTTATCAATTCTAAGCACTTTCTTTCTATAAAATTTTTCATAAAGTTAAATACTTGTTGGAAAAAAAGTTGTAAAGTTTTTTATTACAGTCGCTGTTTGGAATTTCAATTAATTTACTACCCTAATTGTTAGTATAAGACTGTATTCCATCCGATCCAGAGTTTCAACGCCCTCTGATAACGGATTCTTGTTTAAATTCATGATTGTTGCGAAAAAAAATTTCAAAAAAGCGCAAGAAAGTACAAAAAAATATGTAGTTTCATTATGATTGAATAAATATTACGTAAGGAGTATAGTGATTAAAAAATAATAAAATGTTATGCCAGTTTGGACGTCAATGGGTTAAAATGGGACACCCTGTAGAAGTTTATTGGTTCATTACATAAGAAATTATCATTAATAGCAGTCGCTGAAAGAAAAAAGTCAAATTATATTTTTTTGTTTTATTTCACTTATAATAATAATAACTGATACTACACTAATAACTGATTCTTGTGAAGATTATCATTGGCATTAAAGTCTCAAATGAAATTAGTACTAAATGATAGATCGTAAGTATCGCGGAATTAATATCATTTCAGTATTTTTTCAATCTTATCACATTTAATATTTTCTGTAGTCATACTCTATACTAAGATCTACTTGAGTGCAATGAAAGATCTTGGTACTTCTCTGAAAAGATACTCCAATTAATAGCTATAAAAAAATAAGTAATGTTATGTACTATCCTTTAAAAGAAGTTTCTATGCTCACAATTTCTCTTAGGGTTTTTGACCTGAATTACTCCACCTTAAGGGAAATTGTTGAACTCCACTTTTCAATAATGCCAATTTCAGAATATCTTATCGGAAAGTTCAACTGTAAACCATTGTTAAATGAATCTTGCACTTAGAAGTACAAGTCTTAATCAAGCAAACCTCTCCAGAGAAACTTACCCGTTCTTAGGTGATTCTTGTATGTTAATACAAATTTATTAAGATGCTACCGGTCAATTGCTCTAAAACTTTTTTTTTTCCTCCTTAGAGGTATTGGCCTCAGGGTCACGTTCTCGGAATTCTTATTCCCTTCTATGAATGGGTGACTCCACTCCCTCCAGATGCGCGCCGCAACGATCTTACCTTTGCGCAACGTTACTTTGCGCATCGAGCCACCTGCGCCATCGCTAGTGCATACCAGTTTTTATGACTCAATTTTAGCACACGAAATAGCGCTTGTCCACAAATAATAGTATTTTGTGAAGTTACGCAAAACTTTCTTTCATTTAAAAAGGGAAATACCCTAAAATTATTCAGTAAAAATCATGATTCTCTATGCTCCAGCTTCTGTCACTCTAGCACCAGAAAGCAAATAATGCGGTTGTGCCTGGCAACGACCTGTACTTTGACTCTGCGTCTTCTTCTTAATCTTCTTTGCATTTCGTTAAATTTCGTTGATTTCCATGAGTATCCAGGGTGCTCCATAAGGCACAGAAGACCAGTACACAGCCCGGGAATATTTGAAACCTCTTATTTTCTTGAATAAGCAAAAGGGACACCTATGGCTCCTTAATTCACGCACTCTCCTCCTCTTGAAAGCAAATCCACCACTGAGAACGTTGGAGTTAGATACAGTACAGTTACAATAATATTCCATTAATAAATCAAATATCGTCCTATATTATATATTTATAAGGCCAAAAGGGAGGCCCAGACCCCTCCTTCCCCCTTGTCTCCCCTCTTCATTTATATTTTAAATTTTACGATGTATTTATTATTCTAAACGAGTTTTTTTAACTCTTTAAAAACCTCTCCACCCCCCTCCACGCAGACCTTTCTCATATCATTGAAATTAACAATGAATTTCTTAATCATAAACCGGTACCATCCAGGGAATATTTTGATGCCCCGTACGAAGAAAATCCCCTCTCTGCATTTTGGCGACGAAGAAAATCTCCTCAGCTGATTTCCCGACGAACACTATCCTTTTTAGAACTTTTGCGGCGAAAAATATCCTTTCTTGCATTTTTGCGGCGAAGAACATCTTCTTGAACGATTTTGCGGCGAAGACTAGCCCCTCTAGCATTTTTGCGGCAAAGAAAATCTCCTTAGCTGATTTTCCGACGAAAACTATCCTTTTTAGAACTTTTGCGGCGAAAAATATCCTTTCTAGTACTTTTGCGGCAAAAACTAGCCTGTCTTATCTCTGGCGTTTTTGCGCTTTATTGAAATAAAATAAACGAAGTAAAATCGCTGATATACTAATAATTGGCTAATGGTTTTAGTTAACGAATAAACCAAAAATAAGCCATGAATAAACCAACGTTTAACATTAAATTGTATAAAAAAAAGGATAACACAAAACGTAAAATTAATAATTTGTTTAAATAAATGCACCCTCGATTAAAAAGTATGGGATAGTATTGGTAGAAAATTGTTTTATAAGATTGTAAGAGATCTTTTTCGTCGGAAAAATCAGCGAGGAGATTATTTTCGTCGCAATAGTGTAGAAGGAGATATTTTTCGTCGGAAAAATCAGCGAGGGGATTATATTCGGCGCAAATTTTTGAAGGGATTTTCTTCGCTGCAAAACTAAAAAGAAATTTTCTTCGTAAAAGGCGTCGATTTAATTATTGACATAGCAGAAAACGATAATAATAAAATTTAGCAAATATAATTCCAATAGAATTTTAAACTCGATAAATCCTAATGGATTGCTTCAACATAAATTAAAATTAAAAAACAGTACAATGCTTATGTTGCTGAAAAATTAAAATTTAAATAATGGTTTATGCATTGGTATGAGGTTAATAATGGAATAATTAAAAGAATATGCAATATTAGCAAAAATTATAACTGATAATCAAAGCAAATCATGTGCAATAATACTGCGAATAAATTTGTCACTATCTCCAGAACAAATTCCATTTCGCATGACCAGAAGGCACTTTTTAACAAGACTTGCACATACTATGTAACAATTAATAAATTACAAGAGCAATTTTTTTAAAAAATAGGAATTTATTTACCAACGTCAGTGTTTAACTATGTAACTAAATCTTGCTTTATCAAGAGTAATTGACAAAAATAATGTAAAAATGTTTTATACCAGCCAAAATCGAAAAAAATTCATCGGTGCGGTTTGCACCATCGTTACTCATCTTCGCCACGTGGACTTGTTTTAAGTCATCATTTTGATCTTTGGTACCTCCAAGAAGCTGCCTCACGTTAATGTTAATCTCACTTAACACACCGGATTGGTTTGCTAGGTTTTCCACAAGAGCGGATACCCTGGCAGTCAAATTTGCCATTTCGATAGCTGCGCCACCATCAGAAATATCTAATGAGGCATTACTATGAACAGAGTCCACTCACAAGACAGACCTAAGCTAGTCCAGCGGCTTCTCGAGCATATCAAAGCGCTGAAAGAATAGCTCCATGGTGCTCACGGGATTAGTATGTAGGGATGACCCAGACGGCTTTGTTCTCCAACTGGCGCCAGAGATGCATTATGTGAAATAGCATCATCTTTGGTCTCATCTAACTTAATAAATTCGGCATCAACGCATTTCTTAGCCTGGCCGCCAGAGGTGT
The DNA here is from genome assembly GCA_018906775.1 of Sycophila sp. Sp_5. Classification (NCBI taxonomy): domain Eukaryota; kingdom Metazoa; phylum Arthropoda; class Insecta; order Hymenoptera; family Eurytomidae; genus Sycophila; species Sycophila sp. Sp_5. The sequence goes on along the minus strand of JACCID010000231.1, from coordinate 47,868 downwards.
TTAAAATTGACGAAGACCCCTGCTGCTCGACCAGCAGGTCATGCATGGCACTAGAAGCAGCGCTTGCTGATAGACCCCAGTCTGAGCAAGAGAAGTGAGCAGAGTAGGTGAGGCGACACGAGCGAGGGACATGGGTCGCTTGTAGAACGAAATAGTTGACCTAAACTATGTCCGAAATCGGCTAACGTAGAAAGTTTCTACATTGTTTGGACATTAAATATCAGTTGAATTTAAAATCATAGCTGATCGGTTTCGCAAGTCATGCCCATTTTTCTATTGTTAGTAGAGTATTTGCATGAACAGCAGAGCCGACCGCTTATATGTGCATGGACTAATAACTATTCAAATATGATTATTTTTCTAAATTTACAGCTGCTTTTATCAATTTTTTGTCAAATAATGCCGCACAGTGTACGATTTTGAACTGTCGTTGGACGAAATCGTAGAACTAACGATAGGATTAAGATAGAAATACAAAAGAAAATGGGTTTGAAAGCTAATGTAATTGCCAATAAGGGAAAATTAGTACCATAACGTAATAAATTTCCTAAAACCCGAAAAAACAAGGTTAAAAATGAATTTTTAAAAAAAAATATATGTATTGCTGGCTACCGCCCTCCAAATAAAATTTTTTTTTTTCGTGTTTTTGGACATTTCTTATACATTTTTCAGCAACGAATTCCAATCCAATATTGAAAAAAGGCTAAAAAATTTTTTTATCCGTCATTTTTTAAATTTTAGTTTGCGTGGCGCGTTTTTGGATATGAGTCATGATTCCGCTGCATTGGATAATATATCTTTGAAAATAATTTTTAATAATTCATAAATTTAAAATAAAATTTAATTTATTTTTAATTTTTTAGAAAATGATATTTTTATGTCATGGTTTTCAATACCTTAACAATAAAAATCCAACTTTGTTGATATGTAACACTGTTTTCTTTCGGTAACGTTAAATCCTATTATTCCATAATTTGGAACCGCAATCGAAAGATATCTCGACCTTATAAAGCTTTCAATTAAAACTCATTTCAGTTATTTGAAAAAGATTTTGAATGGGTTTTACTGATTTTATAGCAATTTTACCCCAATATACTATATATTTATATTTCATTTTATAAGAAATTAAAAATAAATTAAATTTTATTTTAAATTTATGAATTATTAAAAATTATTTTCAAAGATATATTATCCAATGCAGCGAAATCATGAGTCATATCCAAAAACGCGCCACACAAACTAAAATTTAAAAAATGACGGATACAAAAAATTTTCGGCCTTTTTTTAATATTGGATTCGAATTCGTCGCTGAAAAATGTATAAGAAATGTCCAAAAACACGAAAAAAAAAATTTTATTTGGAGGGCGATAGCCAGCAATACATATATTTTTTTCAAAAATTCATTTTTAACCTCGGTTTTTCGGGGTTTAAGAAATTTATTACGTTATGGTATTATTTTTCCCTTACTGGCAATTACATCATTTTCAAAACCATTTTTTTTGTATTTCTATCTTAATCCTATAGTTAGTTCTACGATTTTGTCCAACGACAGTTCAACATCGTACACTGTGTGCCGCTTTTCCACATTTTTCGTTTTTCCGCTATTCCGCCTTTTTAACATAATCTATAAACGACTCAACTGAGTAATTATAAAAATACTTTTCTTTTATAATTTTAGTTTATTTATAAACAAATTAGAATAAATGAACCATTAATCATTACTTCGTTAACATTTTTGACTAAAATTAGTATTACATTTGTAATGCATTAATGTTCAGCTCGAAAATACCCATTACTTTTGTAATGGGTAATGGCCGAAAAAAAATTAATATTACATTTGTAATGTATTATGGTCAGCTCGAAATTTTCCATTACTTTTGTAATGGGTAATAGCCGAAAGAAAATTAACATTACATTTGTAATGCATTAATGGTCAGCTCGAAATTTCCCATTACTTTTGTAATGTGTAATGGTCGGCTCAATATTTCCCATTACTTTTGTAATGTTAATTGCCGAAAAAAAAATTAATATTACATTTGTAATGCATTAATGGTCAGCTCGATATTTTCCATTACTTTTGTAATGTTAATGGTCGAAAAAAAATAAATATTACATTTGTAATGCATTAATGATTAGCTTGAAATTTCCGATTATTATAAAATAAATAAATAGATAAATAAATAAACTAAATTGATAAATAAAAAAATAAATTAAATTGATAAATAAACAAACAAATAAATAAATTGAATAGTTAATTATATAGATAAACAAATAAATAAACAAATAAATAAATAAATTAAATTGATAATTGATGATGTACTTGGTCCAGAAAAATTTTTTCCGCTTCGATTTTTTTCTCAAAGACCAAGTGCGGGGTGGGCTGCCTTGTAGACGACATCCCGTCGTCCTGAGGGTGTTCCTGGTCACCTGGACATCGTCTACAGGAAAAGCGCCCGATTTTTTTCTCAATGATCAAGTTCGGGGTGGGCTACTTTGTAGACAACGTCTCGTCGTCCCGAGGGTGTTCCTAGACTCCTGGACATCGTCTACAGGAACAGCGCCCGATTTTTTTCTCAATGACTAATTGCGGGGTGAGCTGCCTTGTAGACGACGTCCCGTCGTCCTGAGGGTGTCCAGGTGTCCAGGAACACCGTCAGGCCGTCGGGACAAAGTCTAAAAGGCTGCCCACCCCGCACTCAATCATTGAGAAAAAAATCTGGCGCTGTTCCTGTAGACGATGTCCAGGTGTCCAGGAACACCCTCAGGATGACGGAACGTCTTCTACGAGGCAGCCCACCCCGCATTTGGTCATTGAGAAAAAACTCAAAGCGGAAGAAAAGTTCCTGGACCAAGTTACATCATCAATTATCAATTTAATTTATTTATTTATTCGTTTATTTATCTATTTAATTAGAAATTAAATTTATTTATTTATCTATTTGTTTACCTATTTAATTTATTTGTTTATTTGTTTATTTATTTGTTTATTTATTTATTTATTTATTTTATAATATCGGAAATTTCAAGCTGACCATTACACATTACAAAAGTAATGGAAATTTTCGAGCTGACCATTAACCCCTTCGTTGGCATTGACGCGTTTACGCGTCAAATTTTTTCGTGCCAATGCTGGCATTGACGCGTTTACGCGTCAACTATTTTTTTTTCTATATAACCCGCTCCAAATTAGAATTCGAGCTACACTCGGGGGTTTTTGGGTACGCTGAATCCGAATCTGTTGTCAAAATCAAGAAATTCAAAATGGCGGCGTCAATATGGCGGACGAAAATGTGAAATTTTGCTCGATTTCAATAAATATTGGTATTTTGGGATTTTTGTGGTCGCTGATTACGAATTTAATCTCAAAATTGTCAAATACAAAATGGCGACTACAAAATGGCGGACCAAAATATGAATTTTTACTCAAGAAGTGAAATTTCCTGTTTTTGAACGCTATTTTGAATTCGCCATTCCGTGTTTTGTAATTTTCTATTTTTGTATTTCGATCCGCCATTTTGTGTGCCACTATTTTAAATTTTACAATTCTGAAATTAGTTACGTAATCAGCAACCTCAGAAACCGTGAGGTATCTATTTTCACGCAAATTGGGTAAAAACTCATATTTTGGTCCGCCATTTTGTAGTCGCCATTTTGTATTTAAGAATTTTGAGAATAAATTCGTAATCAGCGACCACAAAAATCCCAAAATACCAATTTTTATTGAAATCGAGCAAAATTTCACATTTTCGTCCGCCATATTGACGACGCCATTTTGAATTTCTTGGTTTTGACAACAGATTCGGATTCAGCGTACCCGAAAACCCCATAGTGTGAATTTTCAGAAAATTTTTCTGCCAGTTTGGGCACTTTTTGTGGATTTCCTTCTGCCAACGAAGGGGTTAATGCATTACAAATGTAATGTTAATTTTTTTTCGGCCATTACCCATTACAAAAGTAATGGGAAATTTCGAGCTGACCATTAAAATCGAAGCGGAAAAAATGTTTCTGGACCAAGTTACATCATCAATTATCAATTTAATTTATTTATTGGGCCCGCCATTTTGAATTTTGAATCGCCGAACCCCGCAAATTTTAGCTTTTGTAGTTATGCTACAGGATCCAATTGCCCAGAGCGATTCAATAACGATAACATTATCTGCCAGGCCGTTAAACGGAGCAAAAATAAAAAAAATCGCATTTTTTTGTAAACAGTCCGCCATTTTGAAAAAATTAAAAGTTATAGAAAAAAACTGTTAGCAGATTTGAAAATTACGGACAAAAATACGTTAGAAAATATTTTTCTCGAATTTTTTAAGTAGCCGTTACATAGGTAAATAATCACTTGAAAGACACAACAAATTTATGCCAGTTTGGGCCAAAACGGGTTAACCCATTAAGTACCAAATGTACATGACGTAGACACTTGACTTGGATTTCATGTCATACTTTTATTTCTTCTTCGATTTTTATAAAAATTGGTTTCCAAATAGTTTTGAGGGTGCTCTATTAGAAAATTTTGAGGTTTTTTCGAAAAAATAAAAAACAAAAAAAATATGGCCGACTTAAACCAAAAAACATGGAAATTTTCGAAAAGTTTTTTCGGTTTTTGCTTCGCCAAATATGTGAAAAATGTCCAGACCATCGGATTTTTACTTTAAAGGTGGCATGGATATCTATTCTTTCAACCCTCGTCGGTTTTTTTGAAAAATCTTTTCTAGAAAAAAAGATATGGCCGTCTGAATATCGGAAAATTTTCTAAATATATAAATATTTGCTAAAAAATGGGTTATTCATGAAAAAACTTCTATTGTATGATAAAAAATGTTTCAAAAACGTATAAACACTAAGATTATAATGTTAACCTAAAAATCAATCTTTTTTAGTGATTTTCGACAGTTTGATGATATTTTAATAGTTCTTATAATTTTAAAGTAACTTTTTACGAAGTTATAATTTTAATGAGACTTAAATTATGAAAATTTTTGACAATTTAAAATTTTCAAAAATTTTCCTAATTTAAGTCTCATTAAAATTATAACTTCGTAAAAAGTTACTTTAAAATTATAAGAACTATTAAAATATCATCAAACTGTCGAAAATCACTAAAAAAGATTGATTTTTTAGGTTATGCTGGATATGTAATCAGCCATTTTGAAAATTTTATCATTAAACAATTATAATCTTAGTGTTTATACGTTTTTGAAACATTTTTATCATACAATAGAAGTTTTTTCATGAATAACCCATTTTTAGCAAATATTTATATATTTAGAAAATTTTCCGATATTCAGGCGGCCATATCTTTTTTTCTAGAAAAGATTTTTCAAGAAAACCGACGAGGGTTGAAAGAATAGATATCCATGCCACCTTTAAAGTAAAAATCCGATGGTCTGGACATTTTTCACATATTTGGCGAAGCAAAAACCGAAAAAACTTTTCGAAAATTTCCATGTTTTTTGGTTTAAGTCGGCCATATTTTTTTTGTTTTTTATTTTTTCGAAAAAACCTCAAAATTTTCTAATAGAGCACCCTCAAAACTATTTGGAAACCAATTTTTATAAAAATCGAAGAAGAAATAAAAGTATGACATGAAATCCAAGTCAAATGTCTACGTCATGTACATTTGGTACTTAATGGGTTAAGCAGTTCGGATTTGAGCTACCAAAGGCCACACATATTGCTCGGACTTGCATATTACAAGAACAATAATTCCATCACCCCATACAAAAAAAAAAATACTTTTACAAATAAATATTGATGGTTCGTCTGTATACAAATGTTGTAATGTACAATTTTTGCCAATAAGCGTCAAATTGTCACTGAAGATGATCTCTGGGACCATTTGCAGTTGAGACCCTTTTTGCAAATAAAAATCCTCATAAATATACTACATATCTTGAGGATTTGGTTAAAGATATTAATAACTTCTTAACAAAGCTTGTGATTAAAGATATAGTTTTTGAAGCACCAATTATATGATTTATCTGTGATACACCTGCAAGAGCTTTTTTGAAATTTTGTAAAGGACACGCAAGTTTGTGATCTGTATATCGATCAAGATTTGCGTGTGGAAAATAGAACAATTGATCCAGGTACTGATGCCAACGCAATAACAGCTATCCTTCCGGAATAAAGATCGATGTTATCATATAGCTCAATCTCCTTTACTTAAAATAAAATGAAATTATGCTTAACTTACTTATATATACCTATTGAGTTTCAAAGGTAACCACGAATTGTAACATTTTTGGGCAAGTGGAAAGCTACAGAATTGAGGTATTTTTTATTATATTATGGATCTTTTATTTTAAAAGGTCTATTTCCAGAAACATTACACAATCGTATTCTACTGTTGCTTGTAGTTTTTCGTATTTTGTGAAGTAATAGCCTTAACCAAAATAATCAAAAAGCAAAAGTTTTAACAAAGTTGTTCCATTCTTATATGGAAGAAAATCTCTAATAATTAACGTGCATAGTTTATTACATATAGTCGATGATGTTGAAAACATGAACTGTAATTTAAAGAAAATAAGAGCATTACCATTTAAAAATTCTTTAGGTAAATTAAGGTAATTAGTACTAACCCGGCATAAATCTTTATCTAAACTCGAAAGCTGCTGAAGCAAAAAGCGATAGAGGAGACAAACCATTACCCAAATTTGGAGAGGCTAGGAAGCTAAGCCAACCTTCCACTTCTGGTGTGATATTATCCTAGAGAGGAAATACCGACAGCGGCAATGGTACAAGTAATGGAATACTGTAGAAGAACATTATTAAATTAATTTTTGGGTGCAACGCCAATGCTCATCATGAGGTTTGGAGGAGCATCGAAATTAATGATAAGGGCGAGAATTTGCTGGAGTTCATTACAAGCACAAGCCTGGACATCTTGAATAGAGAGAAAGAACCGACCTCCGTAACATCAAACAGAACAGAGGTTCTGGATCATACTCTTGCAACGATGAGAATCAAGGAGCACATCCATGGGTGCAGGGTCAGTGAACATCTATCAATATCGGATCACAGGACCATAACCTTCAGAATTGAGATAAAAAAAACCAAAGGAGGAACAAAGAAGAAATCCCAAGAATACAAATTGGACGGCATATGAGGATCTAGGAGAGAAACAGGAAAACCTTAAAGGAGACTACGGTTCTAACACGAGTCTAGAATGGACGTTGGAACAAATCCAGACAGAGATGGTTAGAGCGTTTGAGAATAAATGTCCTCCGAAAATCATGGAAAAAAAAACAGCACACCATTGTAGAATAGCAGCCTAGAGAAATTAAGGAAATAAAGTAAGAAAGGCGTTTAATAAAGTAAAGAAACATAATGACTAAGAATACCTTCAAAAAGGAAATTAAGGCAGCCAAACTGGAAACTGGAGAAGCTACTGCTCGAGTATTGATAATCTAACGTAAACGGATAAGTTAACCAGACTCTTCGCCAAAAATGAAGGACTCGGCGGGCAGGCTAGAACTCCTACTGAGATATTGCTATCCTGACTTTCTCAGAAGAAATGAAGAACAGGTAGATACAATCGAAAGGTGTAAAGGACAAACAGACTGGAATATAGCAGGCAAGGTTGTTACAAAAGAGAAAGTTAAATGTGCAATTAACTCCTTTGTACCGTACAAAACACCGGGTTCTGATGGCATGTTCCCCAAAATGCTTCAAGAAGGTGGCGGACACAGTCTAAACCTAATTACGGGACTGCTCAGGGGATGTACTGCCACAGGATATGTACTTGAAAAATGGAAGGACACGCGGGTGACGTTTATTTCGAAACCCGGAAGAAGAGATTAATTCACGGTGAAAGATTTCAGACCGATGTCAAAATTCTTTCCTACTGAAAATCTAGAATAAACTGGTGGACTACTATATTAGGAACGATATACTAAAGGTAGCCCAATACATGCTGGGCAGCATGCGTATACTTTAGGAATATACACGGACTCTACTTGGTAGTTACGTACATCCAGAAAGCTTACAAAAATGAAGGAAATGGTAATTGGAGCCTTGTCCTTGAATTTATAATAAATGTATATTATATATTCTAGGAAGAAATATGACTGCAAATGAAAGAGTACCTAGTAATAATGATTTGTATCATCTCAAAAGTCTACCGGATGAAGAAGTACCACGTAAATAAATGTGTAAAATAAACATTTTTTTTTATGTTTGCATATGATTCATAATTTATGGTTTTTTAATAGTATCTGTTACTGTAATAGGAGTGAATATTTTACAGCCAGAATCTCAACATATCGAATCGGTTGACCAAATTTGTACCTAATTAGCATGTACAAATGTCAGCTAATCACATATGAGTACAGTTCTCTACTAGTAGTTTTTTCTGCATAACAATTTAGACATTATTTTAATATATATATTTCAGAATCTACAGCAATTTTAACCGTTGTGATGAACCTAAAAGTAAAATTTGATGATGTACACCGTAAAATAATTGAGGTGAAAAAAAAAAAAAAAACTTTAGGGTTACTCTATGAGAAAGCAACAGTTAAAAATAAACTATTTTATCAACTTCAAATACACGTAGTATATTTAGATTCTAAAGCATGTAGAGAGCTAACATTTATTACAACTTACTTTTTCATCACAGCTAACAATCCCTCAAATTTCAGCGTGATCTGCAATACATGTGCGCACAGTTCTTTCGAAAAGTATTATTTTTACCCATATATACGGTGTTCAAAAAATAACCGGTACGACTAGTACATCCGTGTAAAGAATCGCATTCTAAGCACTTTTTCCCTTTTGGAATTTTTTGTAATTATGAATTTATTCGCTAATTATCGAGCTATAGTTCATTATCGAGTTATAGTATATCAAAAACTACGATAATTAGCTAATCAGCGCTCGAGCTGACGCTGGTAAGCGGGGCTTATTCGAGCAGCGTGCGGGGTCCATCGTCAAATGGAACGCTGATTAGATAATTATCGTGGATTTTAATTAGAAATAACGCCATAATTATCCAAAATTTCGACAAACGCCAGACCTCCTCCATCTATGTTAACCCATTTCCTCTTTTTGAATTGCAAATTTTTCTATAAACTATACTTTTAAAAAATAGAGTTTTACTCCTTCCCCATGCGTTCCACATATTTCTCTTCGCCCTTCTGTCATACCTGCCGTAAGGTAAAAGGAAAAGCACGAATTTTGTGAGTTATATCCGTTTTTTGTGTGAAAACTCAAAAAACGTGTTAACAATAAAACTTATCTTTTATAACATTACTGTGCTTTTAACTACTATTATTTGAAGTATACTTACTTGAAATTATATCGTTATCAGCAATTTCAAAAAAAGTGGCCTTCATTAATTGCAATGTATGACTTTCGGTACCTTTGAGTCTTGCGTTTACAGAAGTCGGACTGTTCATACATTGAGTTTCAAAAATATCGCGATCTAAATCTAAAATATATAAAATAAAATAAAATAACAAAATAATATAAATAATATAAATAATATAAATAATATAAATAAAATATAGTTCTTACTTTCTACAGTTTGGTTTGGCGTATTGTAAGGAGAAAATTTTGTTTTTTCTGATAAAGTCGACATGAATGCTTCGGAAGAATGCAGTTCTGCTGAATTTTTAAACACTTTTATCGTTCGAATACTTTTTTTTGCATCTTGTTTAGAATGAAGTCCAGTATCATCATCGTCGGAGTCACTTAAACCATATTTCGAAAAATGGTCTACTTTAAAAACCCATGAGCCAGTTTCTGGTCTGTACTCTAAAAATCTTGTATCGTGTTTAGCTGAAACTCGTCTTAATTTTCCTTCGAAATCCATTTCTAATAAACGTTCAGGATCTGTAATTGGTTCGTGAAACGCTTTATCATGAGGCCACACTCGATCTAGTGTTACTTGAGCTTTACGGTTTAATCCTTCTCCTACCGGAGGCTTAATGCTGTCATCGGGATAAATTATTACTTCCTTGTGTCTAAAATGAACTAAAAAGAAAGTAAAAGGCTTAGTAATATGTAATAGTAAAAAATTATTAAGTTATAGTAAATATTGATTTATTCCGCATTAAAATAAATTAAGACATAAAATTAAAATCGATCCTTTATTTTCTATTAAAAGCGCACATGAATTTTTATCGATTTCAATGTTCTTAATTATTACGGCAGTTTGATAAATTAATATAATCATATAATATATGAAATATTCCACACCAAGTCATCTTGTTTGACAATTAATAGCCCAGATTGTGAAATTATGTTGTATTAGGCATTGAAAACACACAAAAAATTTTAGTACACAACTGTTACTGATAACGGACATCGAACATAACGAAAAGTGCGATCAAGCGTTAATGCAATTACAAAACTCCCAAGTACTGCCGCAGAGGAATTTGGACTCCTGCAAGTATCCTCGATCATAACCGTTGACTCCGCGACCAAAAAATAGCGCACCCTCCCTACTTCGGTCATAATTACCAGTATTTAATGAGCCACGAAACAATGCTCTGGGCCCTGACCACCGCGGCGAGCCCGACTGCAGCCTTCGCTCTCGAGAACTGGTCAATAAACAAATATTTACGGAATATCCTAGTGTTCGCTTAAGCCACCTTAGTCCTATCCTCAATAATCTCGCGTACTTCGGTGCTCCAAAGGACATCATGATAAATCACGTAGGCGTACTCTCCCATTGTACACGCTTCGAGGCCACTCGCTGTTTCGTCGTCGGGTATTCGCGCGCTCTCCTTGAGGTGAGTTCTTGCAGGAACTCATACGTGCCTGATATCCGTGGGGAATAAGGAAATTTCCCCACAATCAATCCCGTTACAACTGGTGCTGTTAAACGTGTGCATTAGCGCAAGGGCACGGGGTGAGCAAATTAAAAATTTTACTTCTTTTGATTATTGTAGTGATCGGTAATTAGAAGGCACGTGGAGCTTCGTCGTGGAGTCGTCCACCGCGTGGAAGCGCGCTTTCTCCCAGGGGGTGTGAAAGCGATTGCGTTTGCGTTTTAGAGTCTAATTTTTCTAGCGACGAGGGAGAAACTCCATAGATTTTTCTCGAGCTAGGTAGATAGAAAGATATAATAGCGAGTTGCGGCAAATGCTACTTCAGGCGCAAAGAGTATCCAAAAAAGTGAATTTTTGGTTTTCCATCTCTTGTTTTCATGTTGAAGTGAAATAGATTTCGTTAGTGCTCATAAAAGAGTAGACAGTCGCAGCCGCACCCTGCTTATGTCCAACAACATTTGTTGATTTCCAGAGCGAACGGTAGTGTTTCCATTTAAAAGCTCGTCGAGTAGAAAACATAATCGTATTTCTTGAATTGCAAACTCACGGGGGATTTGTAAGCTAAAAGATTCAGTTATTTTGTTGTTGTTTTCACTAGTGGTCGTAACTCGCTTACAAGAAATTGTTTTTTTCGCGGGTTTGGATACGGAAAATAAGGAAATACATTTTTTCGCAAAGGGCCCATTTCGTTTTGGCTAGTTAGTAGACGGATGTATTTTACAAGTGTTGTAACTTACCAACAAGTGAATCACGCTAGGAAGGAAAGTCTGTAGAGAATTTTTCCCTCAAAAAATTGACTTGCAAAAAATAAAACGCTGCACGGGATCAGGTCACAAACCTGAAGACACTGCTGACAAGCTGTCAGAGTATTTGACAGTAAACACATCAACGGTCACGACACAGTCGAGGTACATCACGTCCCTAACACAAAGGCCCTGACCAGCTAACTCATGAAGTGCAGCGGCTGAGGTCGCTGATATCGGGATACGTACATAACAGTGACCCAACTACAAGCAACACGAGTCATGTAGGCAGGCGTCACGAGGATTCTAGTCGCACTGTTAAACGCTAGAACGTTAAGCTCACGGTAAAAATAGGGAAATGACGTGGAGCCCTTTCTCAAAATCTTTGAGGAAAACGCAAAAGCAACCAATCTTACGAGAGCGAATTACTAGGTTGAATGGTGACCTTGGACAAATTTCTGTCAAACGATCCGGCGCAGATAAGGCTGAGTATAAGACAGGCAGAAACTCCTGCGAGACGATCTACTGCGTCATTTATAAAATTTTCCCGTAGAATTTGAACACTGATTGCACTTTTTTGTAGTATTTTAAATTAATGCCATTGCATTTTCTTTATGAAAAAAATTCATAAAGTTGAATATTTTCAATTTTTTAAAACTTCTTTTCGTGAAAAACATACTATATTTTTTTTCAAGAGTGTTTTAGCAAAAAATAAAGCACCATACGAAAGAACAGGTCAAAGTACGCCGGATAATATCTTTTTCTAATAGTTTTAAACCTATTATTTTCGTTAAAAAAAGCCTTGGAATATTGAAATTTCGGGATCTTGGTTATTAAGGGTTAACACCCCTCTAAAGCCCCAAAAAATTTATTGTAATAAATACAAAATGGCAACTGTATAGTCAATCTACAAATTTCTTTCTTTTTTTTTTTTAAAGACTCTATTGGCGAACATTTTTCGAAATCATCATAAGAGCTGAAACAATTTACTAATTTTTTTCTTAATCTACATAAAAATACCTATTGAAGTACGTAGGATCTGTTTTTTCTATCAATTTTTGAAGAGGTTACGCACTTCCGAACAAAATATATGCATTTTTGGAGGTTATTAGAAAGCTACAGTAAAAATTTCATGTCGATCCATGCAATAGTCTTTGTCAAAAAACGGAATTTAAGGTTTAAAATGCCAATAATTCATGGAACTTTTGGATTACCTCTAGTCTGCTATATCTGTACCGTACATTTAACCAGGAGGCTCAAATACATACAGTTGGAAAAGAAATGCATGCGATTTGTGTTTTATTTCTAAGCGTTGGTGGCTGTAATTTTGTGTTTTATTTCTAAGTGTAAAGGTAATTTCGACGAGTCTTTGAGTGTGCTGAAAACAGCGAGTAAGTATCAGAATCCGCGTCGTCAAGGTGGTGCATCCATTTATTCCCGCTTGTGGAGGTCTGGACAAAACCATACCGTGGGAAAAGGAGAATCTAGCCGGAGCGGAGTATACGCGATCCGGCGGCGTCTGTAAGGTGCCTGACGCTCAGCAAGAACATTTAGAGAAGGCAGAGTCCAGAGGTAAAGGTTTGGCATTTTCATGTAGAGAAGCAGTAAAGCAGAGCAGTGCGTTGAAGAAGAGAGAAGCAGAGATGTAGGAAAGTGCAAAAAGAGTAGTAGCTCACATTTTGCTAAATACATTACCTTACGTACCAGGCAGGGACGCGCAGGGTGGTAACAATTTTTTACATTTTTTTACCGTTTTTACTTTTTTTATCTTTTCATAATACATTTATACCTTTTTCATTTTTCATATTTATTGATAATTAAAGAATTATTTGTAAGAATTGCTTTTAAATTTTGTTTTAAAGTTATTCTTGAAAGGACAACGTACAATTCGCCATGGCTAAATATTGGATTTGGTAAGGGGACCCCAGTTTGGGGAATCAATACTATCGTTTCTATACCAATTCCAGAAGAGAAATGCGGCTTTAGCCTTAGCTGCGCTACAGCGTACTTTGTTTGCCTACTCCTCGAATGCACACGCTTGTGCCTTAAGTGACCTGCTTAAGTGACCAAAGACGACGTAATTTTCTGCGACAAGTGAGATTTGTCTGCAAGGGTCAATAAGCGCTTTAACTATGAGTTGTTTGTTCTTATTACCGCTAGTACAAACGATTGCGGTAGCTAAGAGAACGTCTATGCCTAAGGTCTTCTTTACAACATGAAGTGAGCTAACATTTGTATTGATAGGTACGACATTCACGCAATTTATGGAAGCTGATTTTTGCGAGCTCTAAGTCACGTGTGACCGACGCTTTGGCGGAATGGTGGAGATTTACCTCGGGCGGTCGGGAAAGTTAAGCAACTGTCGGCGAGGACATTACTTGGATGGGTGACCGCTGGCAGTTGTGACGCGCTTCCCCGATCTCTTAAGTGTTTTTCTCCACACTCAACAAAGTGAGCGGGATGTATGAGAATGACAATTTCGGTGCTCAGGCCTACGAAATATGACCTGGGCATCTAATTTGAGCATTCTCAATATACCGATCCACTCCGGAACGGATTTTCCTAATCAGCATTTACCCTGGTATAGGTTTGACCACAGGTTTTCCCCGTTCCACAGGCATAACCCTGGGCGAATGCGGAGTGGGACTTAGGGACGTGGGGCGGAAATTAAGATCTGCCAACAACAGAGGTCTAGGAAAAAACGCTGGGCTACAGGGTGGTTGGGGTTAGCGCCGTGTTCTCCCATCACACCCAAGGGGGGATCAGAGCTGTGTCCTTCCCTCGCTCGGTCATCGGCATCAAGCGACGGCAGGTAGTGCTGGGCCCATGAGGCTGCACGAGATTCTCAGTATAAAAAAAAAGTCGTGTACTTGACAGGTATATAATAGATATGCAATAGAAAATTTGCAATAATTTTGCGAATTCCCAGTATTCAGGCAACTAACCAAGCACTTTTGGATTAGTAACTTCTCTGCGATCTGCAATAAACTTCTTTGCAAATTTGTCGCATTTTGAGTAATAATTATCTGCATTACAAAGAATATAGTTCGCAAGTTTTGAAGATTTTGTCGTAGCTACATTTGTCAGTGTTTAAATACTGACTGTTTCAGTGTGATTGTTTAAATTTGATGCTTGAATGACAATCAAGTGTGTGGGCTGGGATTGAATAAATCTACAGCAAACGCTTGTGTAAATAATCTCACTCATTTATTATAGCTGTTCGAGAATGGCCCGATCGTTTCGCTTGCGTCGCGTGATACTTGCTCTCTCGCTGTCCCGCTGCGACCTTGACACTGCGCACGTATTTCCAACATTCCGCCCACCTTCGTCTGTTGCGCCGGCGAAATATTCTTACAATGACGCATCAGGGAGCTTGACGAGCTTAACAACAGGTCGTTGAAACGTTCCGGTTGCGGTTTTGACCGTTACAACGCGCACTTTGTTATCAACGCCGGGATGCAATTTGACAATTCGACCCAACGGCCACTTTGCAGGTGGCGAAAGCTCGCTTCTAATTAACACAAGGTGATCCACCTCGACTGCAAGGTGGTCAGATATTCTTCTTTCCAGCGTTTCCAGAACCGCTGCGTCATCTGCGAAAGCAGCTGCCAGCACTTACCTATCGGTATATTGTCATTCGTTACGTCGGGTTCGGGAACGAGATAAGTTGCGCGTTGCAGGAGAAAATGAGCAGGAGATAAGAAATCTAAATCCGAGACGTCATCCAAAAGTCTAACTAGGGGTCTAGAGTTCAGACACGCCTCCACCCGGCACAACAGGGTGGAAAATTCGGAGAACGTAAGAACCTGATCACCTATCACTCGTCTAATGTGGAACTTCATAGATTTCACTCCTGCCTCCCAAAGCCCACCAAAGTGAAGCGCACTGGAAGGGTTAAAGTGCCAACTGGTGCCCAGTTCAGCAAGTTGACGTAAGGTCCGCTTCTGAAACTCGGAACTTCGTTGCAGCAATACCTTGAGTTCAGAATTTGCGCCAACGAAATTTGTACCCTGGCCTGAAAACAAGTCTCTACAATGGCCACGCCGAGACGTGAACCGGTGAAATGCGTCAATAAACGCCTCAGAAGAGTAATCTTCGGCCAACTCCAGATGAACGGCTTTTGTGACCATACAGACAAAGATGCAAATGTAGGCTTTGAGCGTACCTTTACCTCTGCTTTTTGTCAAGCGCACGCTGAGCGGGCCCGCGTAGTGTACGCCTGACTTCAAAAAGGGGTTTGAAGGCCGCACTCTGGCCGCGGGCAGCTCGCCCATGAGTTGCGAGTGCATCTTCTAACTTCGGTACGCCCACGCACTATCCAGACATTCTGTCTGAGTGTGGCTAACGTTAACTGCGTTCCGCCGTGCAGTCTGCGTAAATGCGCTCGTCTGATTAATAATCTGGTCAGGTATGACGAGTGAGGCAGTATAACGGGATGTTTTGCGCTGTTTTCACTTAAGGCATTTGCAAGTCTGCCGCCCACTTTGATCAAACAATTTTCTACGAAAGGGTTCAACGTAGACAGCGGGCTTTTCCTACTTAACGTCTTTTGTAGTGACAATAGGTGGAATTCATTTTGAAAAAATGCTTTCTGCACAAGATAACACCAAAACGTCTAGGCGTTGTCAGCTTCTTGCGGACTAATCTCCGAAGCTTTACCGTTATTATTACCTTCAAACAAATTAGTGAGGAAGATGCTATTTCTAATGCATTGATTGCTTCTAGCCCTAAATGGAATACTGATTCTAACTAAAAATCTGATACAATAAGCCGTGACCCTCAGCAGCTTATTGAGCGACGAATCGCTTCTAACAAGGCACCAAACTTGCTTGTCCGTTTCCTCAATGCTCTTGGTGACTAGCGCCTTATCCGCCTTGTGAGACAGCTCGGATGTAGCAGCGCATGCTCTAACGACAACTACGTTTCAAATAGCAAAATTTAACTCGTCCTGAGTTTTGGACCATGGCTCCAATTTCTCGGTCAGGAAACTGGGACCTTTCCACCATAAATGATTTGATTGCAATTTTGAAGGATCGATGCCACGAGAAACTATATCAGCGGGATTCTCCTTGGTTCTGACATGATGCCAGTATGCGTGCGGCAGCAAGGTGTGGATTTCCGAGCACCTATTCGCAATGAACGTGTTCCAGCGTGATAGCTGATTTCGCAGCCAAAATAAAACGTCGGCTGAGTCAGTCCATAGATGAACGGCGCTAATCTCTAGCTTAGAGGAATCGGTAAACTGCTTGACTAGTCGCACTAGTAACAGGGCGGCGCATAATTCCAAACGCGGAATACTTAAAGTCTTGACAGGTGCCACCTTGGACTTCGCTATCTGCAGAGATGTATTGACACCAGACTCTTTGAATAGCCTGAGGTACTCGACAGCACCGTAAGCTTTCTTGGAGGCGTCGCTGAAGTCGTGCAACTCTATAGGAGTGTGAGGTGTAAAGCCGGTCCACCTTGGAATCTTGATCTCTTTGACTGATCGGAGCTCCTCTAACCAGACGAACCACTGCTGCGTCAGCTCTTCCGACAGCGGATCATCCCAGCCTATCTTCTGGAGCCAGAAAAGCTGCATAGAATTTTGGCGATTATGACTGTTGGAGTTGTGGGTTGAAATAAGTGAGGTTTTGTTGTAATTCACGTTAATTTATTTTATTCTGTGATGCGCCGGTTGTGGACACGTCCGTCTCTTTTTGAGACTTTCAGCAGAGAGAGGGAATGAGCGCAAGTACAGTGCTTAAGTATATTCTCGCAGTGGTGCGTATCTCAAATAACAGAATTTATGTAAACAAGACACGACGGTATCGACTAGCGAAGTGGTAGGCAAAGAGTGTTTATTTATTTATTATTCAACACGCCTCCTAAAATTTACAATCTTTGCCTTTACAAGTTTTTAATCAACTCAATTTACATTTTTCTTTAAACTTACTTTACAGTCCCTTTTGATTTTCATTTCATATCACTCGTAGCGCTTTTCTAATATTCAAGAATTTGATTTTATCTAAACTTTTAGTCAACGTATCAGCTAAATTTAATGTTGAATCAATTTTTATAATATCAATTATTCTCATTTCATAATTCTCGTTTACGTAGTGATATTGCACTTCAATGTGCTTGGAATTCTTTGTAAAATTTCCAAATTTTGCAATCGCTATTGCACCTGAATTATCTTCATACATTTTTATTGGAGTTTCTAATTTTATATAAAAAATGTCGCTTAGCAAATTTTTTACATATAAGACGTCTGTAACAGCTTCTGACATAGCTGTATACTCTGCAAAAGTTGAGCATTTTGTGACTGTACTTTATTTATGTGTTTTCCAAAAGATCAGGTTTCCATATAAAGCCGGTTGTAGATTTCCTATGTTGTCACCTGCATAATCTGAGTCTACCATGCAATCTAATATATCGCTTTTTACATTATCATAATAATTTAATTTCAGATCTTTTGTTTTAACAAGATATTTTAGCATTCTCATTGCATACTTAAAATGAGTTTCGTCATAGCAACTCGGGTAGCGACTTAAATAATTTACGCTATATGTTATATCATTTCTATATTTAATACTTTGATTTATTTCGCTAGCTTGTTCTAGTCTTAAATTTCTCTCCATTGGAGTATCGTATAGTTTAGCATTTTCTAAATTGTATTTTGCAGCCAATGATTCTATACACTTGGTTTGACTTAGAGTCATTTTATTTCCTTCGTCATTATATTCAATGTCAATGCCTATATATTGACTTATTTTACCCAAATCTTTCATTACAAATCTTTACATCATTTTTGCTTTTATTTTATTTATATTGTTTTTATCCTTACAGCTAATCAATAAATCATCCACAAAAACTAGTATGTATATAGAATCTTTGCTTGCGTTATTTACGTACAAACAGTAATCATAATTGCTTCTTGTAAAATTGAGTTTCTTCATATATTGATGAAAACAATTATACCAGGCTCTCGGGCTTTCTCTCAATCCGTATAACGCTTTTTGCAGTTTACAAACTTTTTTAATTCCTATTTCGTAACCTTCTGGTTGATTTACGTATACTTCTGATATTACTTCACCGTTCAGAAAAGCTGTTTCTACGTCCATTTGATCAATAAACAAATTATTTTTGCAACAATATGACAATAGAATTTTTAAAGTTTGCATTTTACCCACTGGCGAATAATTATCAATATATTCTCTTTGTTGAAAACCGCGAACTACTAATCGAGCTTTATAACTATTATCATTTTTCTTTTTAAATACCCATTTGACATCAATAACCTTTTTATTCAATGGTTTATCTACTAATTTCCAAGTTTTGTTTTTCCTTAGACTATCGATTTCTGAATTCATAGCAATTTTCCGTTCTTTTGATTCGTTCGAATTTATCGCCTCCTCGAATGTATTCGGTACATTTGCATCAATATTATTTATATAAATAAAGAGCGTTATAGGCTCGCCATATCTATTTACAGGACTTTTTTTCTAGTAGACCTTCTCGGTTCTTTTAACTTATCGATATTATCATTTATAGATTCATTTTGGTCGCTTTCTGTGATTGATATATTATCTCTACTTTTCTCGAGAGAAAAAGTAGAAGATAAGTAATTTTCT
The DNA here is from genome assembly GCA_018906775.1 of Sycophila sp. Sp_5. Taxonomy (NCBI): domain Eukaryota; kingdom Metazoa; phylum Arthropoda; class Insecta; order Hymenoptera; family Eurytomidae; genus Sycophila; species Sycophila sp. Sp_5. The sequence continues at coordinate 28,734 of JACCID010000231.1, read as the reverse complement.
ACAGAGTCGTACTCATCTGACTCGCTTTCAGAATTTCCAGAGCTATGACTATCATGATTTTTATCTGACTCGTTAAGACAGATTATTGTTGTGTCTTCTTCGACAACCTGTACATGTCTCGTGTTTATAATTTTATTATTTACTAGTACTCTAAATCCGTTTTCTAAATATCCTACTAGTATTCCTAACTTTGATTTATCATCCCATTTACTTTTTCTCTGCACTTCTGGAATTCTGACAAAAACTTTGCTACCATATATTTTTAAATTTTCTACGTTTGGTTTTATTCCAAAGAATATTTCATAAGGAGTTTTATTTTCTGCTGTATTAGCTATAGTACGATTTTTTAAATACGCTACTGTCTTAATAATTTCAGGCCAATATCTCCTGTTTATGTCTGCTTCTCTTTGTAAGCATCTACCTATATCCATTGCAGATCTATTATATCTCTCAGCTGCACCATTTAATTCGTGTGTGTAGGGAGGACATGGTAATAATTCAATTCCTTTATTTTTAATAAAATTTTAAATCTCCTTGTTCAAATATTCTTTGCCATTATCGCACTGTATTTTCTTAACCTTTTTATTAAGCTTATTTTCTGCTCCATGTTGGAGTTGTGGGTTGAAATAAGTGAGGTTTTGTTGTAATTCACGTTAGTTTATTTTTTATACTATGATGCGCTGGTTGTGGACACGTCTTTCTCTTTTCGAGACTTCCAGCAGAGAGAGGGAATGAGCGCAAGTACAGTGCTTAAGTATATTCTCGCAGTCGTGCGTTTCTCGAACAACAGAATTTATGTAAACAAGAGATGGCGCGACAAGTATCGACTAGCGAAGTGGTAGGCAAAAAGTGTTTAATTATTTATTATTCAACAATGACAACCGGAGAAATCCAACTCAAGGGATCGAAGGTGCGAGCGATGCGTGATAGTACTTTTCGCTTCGTGACTGGCTTAGACACGTCGATATTTTCTAGATTAAAGCTGAAATAATCTCCTTTGATGTGCCATGCAATTCCTAGCATGGAACTGAGCTATCTGCGCTAAACAAGGCAACCTTTCCGCGCTCTATCATCTCTTCGGGTAGCTTTGCCAGAACTTCAGGTTTATTGGTAGACGTTAGACCATTTCCTTAAGTTCAACTGGGCTTTTGAGAAAAGACTCACTAACTTATCGACTCTAGCTATTGCTTTGGCTTCTGAATGCGCCCCTGTTAAAACATTATCGGAATACATCTTATTTTGAACTATCTCAGCCGCTACGGGGTGCATCGCTTTATGATCTCTAGCCATCTGAAGTAGGGTTCGACATGTATTTGCATCTTCCTGTAGTAATGCCAGCTTATCACAGAGTTCCGTGATAATCAATGAAATTTGGCTACACGGATCTATAAGCGCCCTCGTGGTGCATCGAATGTTATTTGGCCCTTACACTTCAAGAAGTGCCGTAGCCAGAAGAAAGCCTGAATTTTTCGGGGCTTGTGCCGTGTGCACGGCCTCTACTAAGTTAGAATTCGTAAGGGTGGTGCAATTCGCGCTCTGTTGTTCCGCACTAGTCGTACTGGAAGAATTGCTATCTAATTTCGCGTTACTTTCTAGATGTAAGAGCGTGTGATGACGTTTTTTACACGTAAAACAGTTATATTTTGACCTGCAGCGGTTTTGAGTGTGGCTGCTGCCCAAACAGTTAAAACAAACACGCTTTGAGCTGCTGAATTCCCTGCGCTCGGGTACAGATTTTTTCGCAAATTGATCACATTTAGCCAGAGTGTGTTCTGCTCCGCAGAGAATACATTTCGGACTATGGGCTTCTTTGGAATTTGTTTGCAAAGCATGAACGGTATTGGAGTCGTTTTCTCCTTTACCTTTGACTTTAGGACTCTTAGTCGCTGTAGCTTTCTTGCCTTCTTCTAAAATTCCGATTTGACCACTAATGAAGAGCTTTAGTTGAGCGACTGTAGGAGGTGCATCATTGGACTTGTCAATAGATTTTTTCCACTCTTTTCTAGAGCTGCAATCAAACAGCTGCACACCTAGATGGACAAGAAGATCGTTGCCTATGTCTGAATCCGACCTACCTAATTTTCTCAAGCTTTCGACAGCACTAAAGAGGTCTCTGCTAACTCTTTTGAGCTCGCTTTGGCTTTCCATTTTCATGGGTTTTATACTCAGCAGGGAAGAAACGAGAGGGGTTACAACCCGCCGTCTGTTGTAGTAGAATGCGATTAAGGTGTTCCACGCCGTTTCGTACTGATCAGCAGCAATAGAAATTGCTTTGATCAATATCATTGCTTCACCGGAAAGAGTTGCCCTGAGATGATAAAATTTAATAGAAGCGTCTAAATCGTTTCGTCTGTGAACTACCGATAGAAACAAATCTCTGAAGTTCTCCCATTTAGTAAATTTCCCGGAAAACTTGGGCAGATTCATCTTTGGGAGCGTATGCGCCTCAAGAGTAGAACTGCCAGTGAGAGTTTGATTAATCTGTGGAGGGGGAGCTTGGTCTCGGTCCCTTTCAGTTCGAGTAGCATCCTCTATAAATTGCAAAAACTCGCCTTTTCTTTCCAAGTAACAATCGAGAATTTGTTCACTTAAATTCGAAGAAAAATATATGTGATCCAGAGGTGGATCCTTTTGAGTTAGAATACGGGTATGATTTGCCTTGAACTGAGTGTAACAGTTTTCCAAGCCGTGTAAACGTGCTTGAGCTGTAATCCTGTTCATCTTGGCAGCACCCTTCTTCTTGAAATTTGTAAAGGAATTGTTAATTTGGCTCGGTCTTGTTGCAAGGCAAAAGCATCCATGATTGTTCCTTTTCACTATCACTGAAATCAAGAAAAGAAAAATGCTTCCTATGTGCTTTAGGAAGGGCTGAGAGCGAATTATTCACTGCGTGTTTTGAAAATACGTTGAGAGTGCTTCTCGTTTGAGTGAAAGAAAAAAAAACGAGTCAGGCACGCAGTGTTTCCCCTTTTCCTTTTTTTTATTTTTTGAAGATCAGAGGAAAAAAAATTTGAACCTTCGAATAAAACAATTTGCAAGGAATAAAACGAATAAAACAGTTGTTAAAGGCTGACTACTGATCGGGATCAGTGAAATGGCGAATATACTCTACCTGCTGGGGCTTCCTCAAGCTTTCGGCAATTCTAAAGTTCTTGCCGTACAACTGCAGTAGCAGATGCCTCGGCATAGCACTCATTCTCCCCACAGTTATACCTATCTATTGAGTGCTGTGACCAGCCATTCAATGCACACTAGATCAGGGCACACTGACAAAATCCCTGATCCCTTTATTGTTCGCACACATTCCACACTGTCTTCTTGGCTTGCGCGGCCTATGAGTTCACTTTCAAGCACGTAACCTCACTAACCGTCAGCTTAACGCAAGGCTGATCTCTCACACTCAGCTTTTGGCACATCACAGATCATCCAAGCAGATTCGATTCTTACACACTAACTATGTGGGCTCTCGCATTCGCTTAATGTTCTTTAAACGGCTTTCTGGCCTTGATACGCTTCTTGTCAGCTGTTTTGTTGTGACTGTATCTGATGCGAGGACTGTAACTGGATAGTAGTCTTGAAGCGATGACCTGGACCGCATCAGCAGTTGACTCGTAGGCTGTCTATTCTTATAGCAGGCGGATCTTCCTTTGTTGTGTATGTGGGCAAGAGTTGCGTGCATAGAAGCGCAAAGGCTGGGTGGCTCAGTTGCAGATGAAAAGCGTGCAGTGTCGTGTGCAAGGGTCAGAGGAAAGAAGAAAAGAAACAAAAACTGATTAGCTTAGCAGTGGATAAAAATTAAGAAACGCAATAAATTTGGAATGATACTCGTGAATGTCAGCTGCATGTGTTGAATGCAACATAACCAGCGCTGGCCGGCCGGCTGTTGTTACGATGTTGACTCCTGAAGCCCGTGCTTCCTCGTCCGGAGAGCCTCTGTTCAATGTTGCAGCGCTCTGTGACGCCGAGCGACCAGAGATGCAACGTTGAATGCATCCACTGCTACCTGCTTGCGCCTAGTTTTGCCGCCTGCCGTGACCGCTGCCCTCGTCGTCCTTTTCCGCGTGCACGTCGTCTCGCTCACGTGAATTCCTGCAAGGCTGCCCACGCGCTCTGGTTCCTCGTGTTTACTGCATCTCGTGCACAGACTAGGCACTCAAGATGGCGGCTCTCCGACCGACACGTGGCGCGGGCCGCGCGGCACAGTGCGTATGCAGCGCGGCGCGTATTTGTGTGGGCTGGGATTGAATAAATCTACAGCAAACGCTTGTGTAAATAATCTCACTCATTTATTATAGCAGCTTCATCTACAGATGTTCGCGGGTCGGTGGTCGGAGACCAAGAAGACTAAGGCAATCGTCGCGATGTGGCCCCAAAGCGGGGTTGCCGGGTCGCTGTTCGAGAATCGCCCGATCGTTTCGCTCGCGTCGCGTGATACTCGCTCTCTTGCTGTCCCGCCGCGACCTTGACACTGCGCACGTATTTCCAACAGTGATTGTTGGGTGATTTGAGTTTTATTTTTGTGCTTTTGGAAGAATGACTATATACATCCTTTTCTTCATCAAAATTTTCAATTTGACTTAGCATTAAAAATTTTATATTTTGAATTGTGGGTGGATTATAATTAGATATATTGATAGCCTCTTTCCATTCTCTTTTAGTGTTGTTGTAGTTAACTGTGCTTTGTTTTGTTGATCGATGGATCTAGGTCCGTACGACGGTGTGAAATAAATCTGAAAAGTTCCAGAAATTTTGCCCCTTCATGACTTGGCTGTGAACCTTGGTAAATTCAATTTTGAAAGTTCCTGTACTTCAATCGAAGCGGTGTTAAGAGTAACATTTTGATCACTATGAATTTGAAGAGACTGTGGAGGACTACGCTCTCTTTCAATTTGCATTCCCCCTTTTATAAAATCTCAAGTGTGATCTCACGTGGGAACTTATCTAAGATCTTATGTCAAAATCTTATTTTTTTTAAATTAAAGTTGTCACTGTAGCTACAATTCTTTAAAAACTATGAGAAAGAAAGAGATAATAAAGGAGAGAGGGTCGGAGTGCGTGTGTGAGTGCGAGCGGGTTATAAGCATGAAGAGCCTTAGGGTTCAGGTTCCACTGCTGGAAGTCCGGAGGATCCTGAGGCGTGAAGCCGAGTACGGCGGTCGGTGGCGGCTCCTCCCAGCTGAGATTCCGGGATTCCAAGTCTAGGCTGAGCTGGCACCTGGAGCATAATGGCTGGGTGAACACCGAAGTACCGTCCTGCGTCTGTATGTTAGAGCACGAGGGTGCTGTCGGCGGCAGATCAGCCAGCCAGCAGGCGGGAGCTAGCGCCGCACTCTCTCTCTCTCTCTCTCACGTTACCGGCAACCTGACGTCGCGTCGAGATTTCTGTCGAATTTTATTGTACTTTGAAAAATCATTTTTGTAAATAAAGTCACGGTACGTGCCATTTTTATTTTCATGTGTGTGTGCCTAGTGGGATCTTGCTGTGAGCCAGCCACGCCGGGGATAAAGGAAGAGGTTTTGGAGAAGTTGCGGCGGTACCCTGGATCGTGCCCAGGAGTAATTGTTTCATATTTTATTTGTTCGGTGACCTCGGTGGATAAGATCCGTGATAAAGCATTTTTATTCAGTTACTTTCTCACTATGTTCACCATTTATATTTTTCTCGTACCGAACTCGTGAATTTTAACAAGTCTTCGGGAATCTACCAGACCGCTGAAGTAACTTCGGTACTGACGTCTTTATAATATTCTATATTGAATGGTTATCCGGCTTGGGTCGCGTGCGACTCAAGGATTGTAATGTCGTGGTTTTTGTAACGGCCTTATTTAATTAATTTAAAGCGGGTAATAGCAAGACACAACATTATAATACTTAATTCTCATAATTTTGAGTATGCCTTTGTTTGTTACCGCCCTGACTCTACATCAGAAAACACATATTTTGAAACCTTATAAAAACATTTTTATAATTTTTAACGTTCGAAAAAATATCTCAGCTAAGATTTCAGATAAGAAATTTTATCAAAATCTAAAAAATAAAAACAATTGCTATAAAAGATTTCGAAGCATATATTTTCCGATGTACCATCACAATGGTAACAACAAAAGCACACGAATAATTAAAAAAGATAAGTAGTTAAGGAATTACAGTTGCAGTGGCAACCTTAATTTTAAAGGAAAGATAAAATTTTGGCATAAGGTCTGTCATGATAGGTATCGGTGACTTGTTTGCTAAATTTATTTAAAAAATATTCATGATCATAAAGGATTTTCTTCGCAGGTAAAATCTTGCGATCATTAGTTTCAAATTAAGAATAACAACTCTCTACACCTGTCAGGCAAGCTTGCTTGATACCCGAATAACCCGGTAGCCACATACTTCCTCCTACCTAAAGGCTGGATTCTATTCTTTTTATTAAGCTAATAAGGCCGGATAAGCTCAAATCCCTAACATAAAGTCCCCACACACCCTTCTCACAAAACACCAATCATACAAAAAGTGCGTGAGGGATTCGTCTACTTCAATTTAAATAGATATTATAATTAAATATCTTAATTAATATTTATTTTAATATTTAAAAATGTTTGACAAAATAGAGCAAAAATAAATATAATTATACACATTTTCATCTTTTTAAATTTTTTAAAACTTAAATTTTTTTACACGATTATTACAGAAAAGTACTTGCGGCAACCGTAAATCGTGTGCCTTTTACAATTTCATGTTATATCACTAATAACATTATAGCGTATAATTACCGAACGAGCATTAGCGAGCGAGGCTATACTTGCTATTGCATGCATGAATAAGATTGTGATGAGCAGCGTGCTCGTACGCTTTTTTATAGCAGAATGCGTAACGCAATTTTAAATAGTCCTACTAGAAAATATGTAAGAAATCTGTTTAATCTAGACTTTAGTGTTTCTAATTAGATCTTTAAGGGATTATAATATATCCCTAATATATTTTTTCCAATTGTTTTTATTGGCTTAAATCATTCCAAAACAATCCTAGAATCAAAATCTACAATGAGCAAGAACCGATGCAAATTTTGAAACATTCTTAAAGCAATATTTTCTAAACAGCTTGTTGGATGCTCTAAAATCACAATTTTTGTGTATTCTAGCGATCCTCGAATTTTTGAATTTCGCGGCTTTGGAAATTCGTAGAATATACCTATAATTGATATCGCGTATTGAATTAGAATGATAAAGGTGGCTATATCAAATTACGACGGTTACAATAAGTTTACTCACACTTATCCTGTGTTTAGTCGATCAGCCATTCTGGTTGTTTATGTTGTAGTTTTGAGTTTTGCTTTGCTTTTAAACTGTGAGTACGATTAAACTGTATCGTGTTTACCATGCTCTTGGATTAACTGATGGACCAAATATATATGAGTTTTGCGTGGCAACAGACTACAATCGCGTCAAAACTGCTGACTATCATATATCCGATTTTGCGAAAGACGCCAGCCGCCGCATTATATCGGAAAAGAAGGAAGAAAGGGAAGAAAATAAAGCTCTGGAAAGTCAATTGTATGATGCAGGGACAACAGATTGTCCTAGGTACGACAATAGAGACAGAGGGAGTTTGGGAGGGGCTACAGGAATAGCAACAATCCAGCGTGGGACTCGGCTTGATAAGGGCCTGATAAGGGCCGATTATTCTTGTGTGGCCCTAATAAGCGCCGTTTATTTATTTCTGCCTAGATGGGCGAAGGCGTCGCAGGCTGCGTCGCCGGCTAGCATTCCTGCTTCTGGGGCAGGTGTCCGTCACATATGGAGAACTTCCCTTGCTGGTGATGGGAAGGCCCATCTGTCGCTTTATACCTTTAATTTCAAATGTCCTTTAAAAAAATAATTAACAATGCCTTGTTCTTTAGAGCATAAGGATAAGGGAGATATAACCCCTTTATAACGTTATATTCCGTATCTGATTTTCAGTAAATAACTTGTAACGGGGCAGACTAGCTGCCCGTACGAAACCTGCCTATTCGTAGAAGTAACAGGAAAGCCCTCACACGGAGTCCGTAGAGTAGGAGCGTAAACCGTGAAGAGCTCTCCAATGCAGCTAACCTACCTACCTGAATAAAGGCAAAATACACAAGGTTTCTCGTAGCATTGTAAACAAGATGCGAAGGATGCTACAAATAAATCTAAAAAGAAGACATTGATACCTTTGCTGACTGCACTGTCCGAAAGGAGGCTTCATCTAAGAAGTTTGGACCTAAGGCAGGAATAGAAAAACTAATAAGGGCTAGTGTCAGGTGCACAATAGAGTAATAGCAAGGAGAAGAATAACCATACCAGTACAGGGCTCACTAAGTGTCTCCTCGTAGTGTTGTTCATCAGCTGCGGAGCCAGGAGGATCCCGTACTCTAAAAATTACAAGCAAATCTATCAGCTGAAAGATTACAACAATTGGAACAACATAAGGAGTTACCAACGAGACTGACTGCAAGAATGTGCCCTGATATCCTGTATTAGCCCTGCTGATAGGTTTTCACGATCTTCTCCGGGCGGGACCTGCTAGACGCAAGGCGGTCGTGGACTTCTACCTCGAGGCCACGGCTGATACCACACTATCGGTTCCCCCAGCAATCCACACCAGCGCTGCAAGCGAACGAACTCGGCGGCTCCGCGAGAAGATCGGCGGAGCTCACGCCTCTGGAGAGAAGAAGAGTATTCCGTGTGAGGTAAAATCTTTTTTTAGAATTTTTGTACGACGTTTGTTTCCCAAGATATAGCTCTTCTTTTACGCCCCTTTCTTCTTATAGTGTTATCGAACTTTTGAGCAGTACTGTATATGTGAAGTGGAAGAGATCTGACCTGGATCCAGCTAGTTTTCCCTACATTTTCCCTGATACCTAACAAATCCCTGCCTTTTTCTACAATGGAAATGTTTTCAATCTAGCAGAATGGATGACGTTTACACGATCACACGGATAAATTTGAAATTTTATTTATAGTTTCGCAAATTCATTCTTTTTGGAGGTATGTAGCTGGTTTTGGTTTGAATCTAAAACTTTTCTTTCAAAAACCACTTGCTGCTTATTTCTTGTCCAAATATTGGATTTTTTTCACAATTATGCAAATTTTTTTACGAAAATTCAAATACATAAGATTAAATTAAAGTTCTTTATTCTAACTAAAACCAATACTACGTATAATAATAATATTCTTCGGTTTTTTTTTTCAATACATCTGTTCTTTTCCTCCTATGGGTTTCGTGACCTTGACAACGATGAAGGGGCTTAAGACTTGATAATCCATGGATCACTATAACTTGCATCGTTTTAATGGTGCGCCAATAATGATTCCACTGAAAAGGGCTCTCCACCGTGTAGAGAAGGATATCCTTAAAAAGGGCATTCCAACGATGAGGGACCTCCAAAAAAGTAACGCCACTCTAGGATTTAGAAAAAAAAAAGATTTGTTTTCTTTTTGCTTAAACTACACCTTAGGATCCTAAGAACAATGTACAGTTGTTTATATATAGATATACAATTGTTGCAATGCTGGATCACAATTTATCGACTGACTATCGACCGAGACACAAACGATGACCACCCTGAGAAAATTCTTGGTGCCTTTCGCAAAAGACTGAAGCTGCTATAGCTCTCTATAGAGAAGATTTTATTCATAAACCATCTCTTGACGATGATTGAAAGAATGCCCGTTCTTAAAGCCAAGTTTAGGTAACGGATAGTGTTACGTGCGAGCGTAAAGTGGTGCCGACACACGCCTTCTTTCTTTCTTTGCGCGAAAAAACGCTTTCGAGTGTTAATTGGTGGGGAGGGCCGATGGGTGGGTGGTGCCGCCTAGATTGACTCGCTAAGTCATTAGCTCGTTTTGATGCCTACAGTGTGTATGTCTTAAGGGGGGCGGGTATGGTAGTAGCACTTTGAAAAATCCGTTTTTCTGAAAATTTTATATTTTCATGTATAGGTCCTTAGCAATATTTTCCCAAAATTTCAAGTCATTTGAAGTAAATGTCATTAAGCTAATGAGTTGCGCGTCCCGCCCTTTCGAACCGGCCGTCAGCGGCCGAGAGCGGCAGGTAGGTACCGGACTAGCTGTTCCGTTCTTGTTCAAATTTTGAGGGTAACCTTAAGTTCTAACGGTTTTGAAGGTCGGTAAACACAGTTGTGTCCTAGACATTCAGTAGCTCAGACGTATATTTCGTGATTTGATCAGTTATTCTCATAATATTGAACTTATATTTTCAAGAAAAAATGCAAGAAAAAAATTTGTGATTCAGTACAAAAAATGGAAGATATGATTTGGGCGACATTTTTCCATTATAAATCAACAAACAAAAATCTACAGCATCATAAATGTCCAACCGACCCTCACTCTTGATGCGCTTTTAAAAAGCTTTGGGCACCACTGGAGTAGAACATTTCCAGCACGATTATGAACCTTTTCCAGATTGTGTAATAGAAGCCATCAAGCCAATCTATGAAGATTTAAGTAATGACGAACTTTTACAACGTTGTATTGGTGGATTTACACAAAACAATAATGAGAGTCTAAATCAACTTATTTGGAAGGTTGCCCCAAAAGTGTTAACCAGTAGCTGTACTCTAGTTGAAATTGCATCAAATACAACTGCATGCACTTTTAATGAAGGCAATTTTGCCTTACTAGCCTTCCTTCAAGGAATGGAAATCAGCGTCGGCACAAGTGCTCATGAATTTGTCAAAACAGCTGATGAAACGAGGATCGACAAAGCCGAAGGAAAAGCTGCACTTTAGACAAAAGAGGATAGAAGGATGAAAAGAATGGGGCAAAAGGAAGCCTTGCGAGTACCGCAGGAACGTTGCTCTATGGTGCTGGCATCGACGATTTAGTGTAAGTGTCGAAAATATATATTTTTTTTAACAATTTTTGTTACTTAAAACTTTAAGTGCGTTTTTTCTCGAAACGACATTTTTTATATCGGTGCACGCACTCGATACCGATTTTATAGGTACCAAATGGCGTCATATTTAGGGTTAATTTCGTACTTTTCGCTTCAATCAATCACCAAAAATAAAAAAAAAAATTTTAAATAAAAGGGCGACTCATATTCATCGGCGAGTTAATCTTGTGGTTCAACCAGCTATCTGGTTTTGATTTAGACAAAATCCGGTCCGCTGATCATGTACTTTTTTCTAGAGGACATGTTAACCACTATCAACTAACCAGTATTTCGTACGAATTAATTCGTGCGTCCATGAATGAAAGGCTAAACTAGCTGACGGTCACAAATGCGTCTTGAGCTTTTGAACGATTTACAAATAAGCGATATCAAAGGTACGCGCACGGCTATTATCATTGGGTTGGAGGGAGAAATCCGCAGTTCTCCATATTCGCCACATGGGGAAGGATTGGTTCGTGTAAAGGATCTTATTCGATCGCGGATCGCTTTATCTAGTCACATTCACCCAACCAGCAGTTTTTGAGTATCATCCCTTGGACTGAGGATCATGAACCAAGGCATTACCAAAATAAAGGTCATAGGTGAGCAGTGACAGCGTTACCGACGTAATCAAGCTTCAAGCTTCCTATTGAGAGCGAGAGAGAGAGAGAGAGAGAGAGAGAGAGAGAGAGATGCAGAGGCGGTCTCTGGCTCCTCGCTAAGTACCCGCCCGCACTTCCGCTCTATAATGTCGCGCGGTACTTACGACTGTCGTCAAAACTCGCAGTTTCGCCCCCTGATCCGCTGCCGTTCATCTTGCCATTGCACTCACCATTTCCCGCCGAAATCGCTCGATTGTCGCTCCGGGTGACTCGCAAGACGCGCGGGCTGATTCAAATAGCCCCGCGTCACATATTACAATTCTTAGCATATTTATCTAATTTTTTTAATGTATTAAAATATAAAGAGAACTACAAAGAAAAAAAGGAAAATATTTTACTCCAAAAAGGGGGTATTAAAGTAGGAAATATTAAAATAATATACTGCCGAAAAATATATATAATATATAATAAATTAAATTATTTAAAAAACAAAAAAAAACTGTTATTAAATAAAGAAAATATTTTCAAACCGATATAAAAGACAACAATTTATCGAAGAACCAGAATAAAACTAAAGAAATAGAAATGATGTGACGTCTACTAAAATTTTCATGTTTTTTTTTTTTTTTTTTTCTTCTCTCCTGTCGGTAAATATTTTGCCCCGCGCGGTAAACATTTTCGCGTCCCTTACCCTCCGATTTTTCAGGCCCCATCCCACTAAGTCCCTCTAACGCTACTCCCAGTAACCTAAAAGGGACTCATACTTAGATTTCTCAAAACTTTCCTACATTTAAAAATTGTAAATTAAATAATAAATTACAAAAGAGAAAGTGCGCGTTTAGTCACGTACACGATGCGTCACCGGGAAAAAACACATTACCAAATTTATGACGGACTGACCCTTGCGCACCGACCGCCGACCCCTAATTACCGCGCTGACTATACCTGGACTCCGGAAATTTTCCATCGATATATAAACAAACTCTGTGAATAAATAACAAATTGTTTCAACTATTACATATAATAATAGATATTTGAAATACAAATCTATCAATATAAGTCTGTAGGAAATCAAACAAAGCTTTCCAAGCGAAAACGAAGAAATTAGAATTAATTATTTTTAAGTTTAAAATTACAATAACTTTTTTTTATATTAACATTTAACATAATATTATTTTTGGATTAAGTTTGTGATCCTTCCACAAATAGAATGATATATTTTAATAATAATTTTTTATAAAACTTCTTAGTGAAAATAACAAAAAAACGTAAAATTTATAAAAACGAATTAAATCATTTCAAACATAAAATTGTTGTAACTTTCTCCCTAAAAACATTTTACACAATATTCTTTTTCCAACGAATTTGTACTCCTTTTATAAATAATATAACCTATTTACATAATAATTTCTTACAAAATTTCATATAAAAAAAGGGCGAAAAACACAAAAATTAAAAATGTTGAATTGATTATTTTCGAGTTTGAAATTGTTATAACTTTCTTTCTATAAACATTTAACACAGTTTTATTTTTGCAATAGATTTGTAATCTTCTAACGAATATTATAGTATATTTTAATAATGATTTCCTATAAATTTTCTTATAAAAAAAGGGCAACAAACAAAAAATTCGAAAATTCAGAAATTCAAAATTAACGATTTTCACACATAAATTCACTATAACTTTTTCCCTATAAATATTTAACACACTTTTAAAATTGCAATGAATTTGTTGTCTTCTCACCAATACTGTGATATATTTTAATAAAAGAAATTATAAGAATTTCAAGTCGAAAAAGCAAAAAAATGCAGAAATCAAAAATTTCAATTGTTTATTTCTAAACTTAAAATCATTATAACTTTTTCTCTATGAACATTTAACATAAAATTCTTTTTGAATCAAGTTTGTAATGCATTTGTGAATATTGTGATATATTTTAATGATAACTTTTCAAAATATTTCATATAAGAAAATACGAAAAACCTATTTTTTATAAACACAATTTTCGACGAAAATAAGATCTTTCTAACGCAATAAATTAATACATTAATTATTATTACATATATCACAATATAGGTAAAAACAAATAACTTAAACAAGCTGTTTCCACAATAACAAACAATCAAAAACAAACCATAGATAATTCATCAGTCTTCAAGTTAAAATGCGTAGTTTTTAATTAAAATAACTACACTTTTATATTAGCATTTAAATAACTTAAGTTACTCATAATTATAAGAAATTCATAACAAACAATATAGATAGGAAATAGTGTAAATAAATGTTTATATTTCACTTATTTAAACATAAATAAATATAGATTCCCCTTTTTCTCATTAAATAAATAATATCAATAAATTTCAATTATATATTCTTTATAAATGGCCTATTAATTATTCAATCAATTAATAAAATAATGTTAAAATTTAATAAATAACAAATTATTAAACAATTCTTGTTAACTTCTTTAATATTATAGCTAGAACTTCAAATCTTTTTTATATCAACATTAAATTTCATTCACATAATTTCCTATGTAATTGTTTGTTCATAAATCTTGCGCAACATATAAATAAATAAGAACTTCGAAAAAACATGTAATGAACTTGAAGTGAGAGAGAAGATCAGAGAGAGAGAGAGACTCGGCGAACTTCGCCCTCCGCCGCCTCCGCTCGGGTCACGAAGCTACCCCCAGTACGCTTTTCCGACTCCCACGCTGCCGAATTTTCGCGCAGCTCCACCAATCAGCGCTGACGCTTGACCTGGCGCCCCTAGTGGGGATGACTGGCCCTTGGGCCTTAAAAGGGACCGCGCGCACTGGAAAAATCAGTTCACTGGTCAACTTCGCTCTTCAAGTTCTTCGCTCTTCAGGACACTTCGCCCTCCGAACTTCAGTTTGAACCAGCTCTCCAGTGGCTCCGGTCTGGCCATCGCTTCTCCAGGGTCCACCATCCTCACCGCTTCTTTAGGCTCGCCAGGTCGTCAACTTCAGCAGCAGCAGCTCAATCTCTCTCTCTCTCTCTCTACATCGAATCTCCACTTCAGTTCCTAGGGATCTTCGGAAAATAAAAGTGAGTTAATTTTTACAGAATTTTGACTTTTTTACTTTTCTTTCTATTCTGTACTTTTTTCCATCGCTCGATATTTTGAATATATAATTCTTGTCTACGGCCAGCATTGCACCGCTGGGCTGTATTCAAGAATTTGTAGAATCAACTTCCTTTGCCTCCCATCCTCAACTGATTAAGATTATCCGGGTTAACGCCTAGATACGCCGGAAGGTCGAGATCAGATCCCCTGTATCCTCCTTAAACGCGGACGCGAATCTTTAATTTTTCTTACGAAAACAATCCTTAATAGCGTTGCCCATTAGCCTTGGCTAAGGCAGACGCTACCCGCAATTGAGAGGGTTGACTTTCCGTCATCCTCTCGGCGTACCAACTTGGACGTCACAATGACAAAAGAATTATCTAAAAATTGTTACATTCAACCAATTAGAAATGTTGCTTTTGTATTGAAACGGTATAAGATAATAGAAGGCAGATAATAAGCCTTACAATAAGAAAGGGAGCACTACATACGATGGATGGGCACAGTGGATAGAATACCGGGCTGGTACCTAAGAGGGGTTCGAATCCAAGTCGAGTCAAATATTTTTCCTTTGAATTAAATTATTTTTACTCTTACCAAAATTCAATTTATCTTGTCAGAGTCGGTAAAGTAGAGTTCTAACAACAAATAATTAATATCAAACTGAGATGATAAATAATAATTAAAATCAGAAAAAATAAATCTAGCGGTATAACTATGAACTGTAACCGTAAGGAGGCGTTGTAGTAAGAGTACGTACGGCGGCTCGATGTGCAAAGATGTTATACTGGTAATGAAAACTGATCGGTGCGAGCAGGTTACGGCGAATCGAGCCGCCGAGCGGTTCAAGGAAATAAAGGATGATGCGCAGCAGATAGGAGCCATTCTGATCGAGCCCTCCAAAGAAGTCACTCATGAAGCGGTAAAGGTAAATATAATACTAACCGAATAATTGCATGGTAAGGCAGAGTACCTACGGGGACAAGCAGAGTTCTATGACTAAGCGCGATAGGCAGAGTAGAATTAACAAAAATCCGAGTACTTAGTCATACGAGCGAAACCAAATTTATATGTTACTAACATCAAGGACCACCTGACAAAAATAAAGTATAAAGTCCCTGCACTATGGAGAGATATTTGAGGGTATGGTGTTCTTACACTCAAGTATTATCTGCGGGTTCAGTATGACTTAGAAATTTTACCTGAGAACGGCTTCTCAAAGAATTGAGATAATTATATCAATGAAAAGGAGTACTTAGTAAACATTAGTCTATTATAATCTGAGGACATCTAATATCATAAGGGAGTATATTTAGTGAAATCTCACCAAGTGTGAAAGAGTAACTCTGTAGAAATCTTAAGCTAATAGAGGAAATACTAGGTGATAATGGATTCTTAAGGTATTTCACTTTAAATATTAGTTTTCCTTTTCCTTATATACTTGAATTAAATTATTACATAAATTTAACTCTTATTATTCTATCGTACCACATAAATGAGAAAATCGACATATCAAGTAAATGTTAAGAGTATGGCAAATAATAAACTTGAATTTAATTTTTATCAGGGTGTTATATCTAATTTTTTTTATTGTAACTAATCCGAGCGTTAGTTTCCACCCTAAGTCCTAAATGACATACATCCATGGATAAAAGCCATCATACTTTTGATAAAATCAAATGTATTTAAGTCATTAAAAGAATCCGTTACAGTATGTATTACGGATTTTGACGAAAATTCAATAAAAGAAAATTGTTTTGGTGAATTATATTTAATTCGCCGACATAATGCTACCAATCTACCACGAAACTGTTCTTGTGTTTATTAATCAAATTAAATAGTTATGAAGTTGTTAAGTCATTAAGTTTAAGTATACTCACCAGGTCCCAATTCTACAGTAATAGAATTTTTAACAAACAGTAATACAAATGCTGAATTAATGCTAATAAATCAGAGATAAATAAAAATGAATTGGATTATGATGAAATTAAATATTACGAAGATACGCGATACTTATGTGCTGTAACGGGGTCGCAATTCGTCTTCACATACGTCCCTCGATGGGGCTGTGTGCAGGAGCATGATACACATGTGCAGTGCCGTCCGATACAAACGCCGGAAGATTCGATGTCCTATTTTGCTGAAAAGGATTGCGAAAACAGTTAGTAATAACTATGCTAACTAGCTTAAAGTCGCGGCTCGCGGGAAGGTTAGACTAGGAAAATGACGATGAATCGAAAGCAATATTAAATGATTTATTTCTCTCTCGTCAAATCAAACAAACCAAAACAAGTTACGTCGTCATGAAAGCACGCCCTCATGCACAAGCACACGCACACACACTTGCGCACGGTGCGCCGCACAAGGACGCCCGAGGAGTATTCCTAAACCGTCTGTCCAAGATACGCAAATTCCATCTACCTTGATCGACTGACCCGCTCTGAAGAACTTCTGCGACGCCGACCAAAGCGGATTGTCACACGCGGACAGTGATCGACGCGATCGATAGTCCGAATTAATGTATGATATTTAGCATAATATTTTGCACGGAGCGCCTCCAAGTTCTGCCGCCGCCAGCCTCTTGTATTGCTCCTAGCCTTCGAGAGCGAGCTATGGGATCCCCCCCCCCCCCACAGATGACGCTAAACTTCGATCTGCGCTCGTCTGAACTACAGCACAGATGGAAAAGTCAAGTGATGTGTTGGGCACTCCATATTCTTTTCTTTTTAGTGTCTGTTTGAGACGTGGGAAGACCCCATCGGTATCTGCAGTAGCCCCCGTAAAAGGACTTGACCTCGACTTGCCCTGAACCGCAGCACCTAAGCTTGTGGCTTCAGCGATTGGTGAAGTGATACGGGATCTACAAATGGAAAGAAGTCTCCCTAACCGTCCTTTTCCCGCAGCCGTTGCAGACTAGACATTTTGTTTAGTCCAATAGCCACTTAGTTAAGACACATTGGCCCTTTGCCCTTCCTTTGGTCAGAATTCTCCAACTTCTCCTTGTCAGAGTCTCCTTTCTTTGAAGAAGACGCATTATTAGTCGGGTTCTGATTCAGGAGTCCTTGCAGCATTTGGCTAATCTTGGCCAACATATAATCCTTTCAGCTCGTTTATTCCGCCGAGACAACCTCCGCTGCTGGCGAGGCATTGTAATTCTTTGATCCTGTAGCTTGTAACAGAATTATGGTCAGCAAGAAATATATTTTGTTGCGATTAAAAATCTGTTTGCAACGCACATATATTTGTATATATTTTTGTATATTTGTATATACGCGCGTTTGAGCAATTGCTATGTCCGAGCATTCCCTCTCCTAGCGCTCACTGTCCCGACACCGTCCCCATAGTTGAGCGCAGAATAGTTGAACTTGCGCGTACCGACCAAATTATGTTAATATGTAACTTTCCGAATATTAATGTGAGAATTGTAAAATTCGGTATTTAACATTGACACTACATAAAAGCACGAAACGTATAGGAAAATACATATTTTCTATTTTTTGTTACAGAGTAAAGAGTAACTGTCACAGTACCGTGTAACGTATAGATTATAGCAAACTGCGTTTTTCAAGATCTTGTAAATTTTCTATATATATCAAAGCGAGAGATCTCTCACGTACATATGGCCACGAATTTTAGGTTAAGTTCGGACGGTCGCGGCTTCGTGGTAATTGTCCCGCCTTTCTTTCTTTGATCGTTTATAGATATTAATTTTACTGTTAAAATTGTTTCCGCTTTTTCTCCACTGGTTGCTGAGGTTTTTTATGCTGTAGGTTACTGAAATAAAATAAGTTCAGTTAACGCAAGATTTGTATTTCATTGAGAGCTCCTACAATTACATCCACTTCTCTTCCATTTCACATTTATATTATAGAAAAATAATTTATACGTTAATGGTAAAATAAACACCTTCTTTAGTAAACTCCGCTTCTACTGCAAGATCAAGCATCATGTCGATGGAGGTACAGACTAACCTCTTTACTGCTGCTTGCGCATGATCCCGATGAAGCAAAGCATGTATTCTCTTACAGTCTCATCTTCTCCTTGCATTATGGGCATTGGCCTTTGCAATCAACCTTTGATAAAATCGCTGATTGGTACCGTACCACCTTTTTGCCGCTGCGATGAGTTCGCTCCAACACTGCCAAGCTTTGTGCTTCTCGTTTTGATACTTCATGGCCGCAATATTACTGAGCAACACCGCTAAAGACGCAAACATTTGCTCGTCCGACAGATTTACCGGCGCTCGGCAATCTTCAACTATGGTGAGAAACACCTCAATGCTGTGGTTTCTCTCTCCAACTCGAGCAGCTTGACCACATCTATATTCTTTACGACCTAGGCATTTGCCTAGATCTTTGTGGCTCACTCTCTGAGTGTGAGTCAGGATGAACTCTCCTTGCGGAGAGCTCGTGCGGGGCCTCGTCCCTGACTGCGAGTCCTTGTAATGGCACATAACAGTGTCCTGCATTTTTAGATGTTTCTTCCTGTTTTCTTCGATACGCGTGCTCGATGCGGATTCCCTTGATCATATCCGCCAGAACGGTGACGAAGTCGGTGGGAATTTCCTCCTAGAATGCCGTGAACTCTATCCATCCTGTCGATCTGGATGGATTTGAATTATTGCTTGGCTGCGGTTCATCGCCACCGCAACCTGAAGTTGCTGACCTATTTTGCTGATCAGCTGTGTCTACAGGAATCTCCTCGATTTCCTCCGACTCCTCATCTTGAGCCACATCAGCATGGCAATAGCCACCTCACTCCGGTATCTACCGTAAGCGCTATCGGAGCTTGTTACTCTAGGCTTATCTTTAAAAATTCGAAAATTCAAAATCACTCAAAATGAGTAAATCTTATGTAAGATGTAATTAAACTTACGTAACATGAGCGTCCAAAATTCGGGCGGCGTATTTACAGAACATTTTGTTTAATGTTGTATTACACTTGTATAAATCTGCAAAATTAATAATTATGCCATGATTGTTTGTTACGGAACGTAAGTCGGAAGAGCTGACTCGCGAATACTGGCGTCGGCAGTATAACGCGGCCGAACAGCGACCGACTTACGCAGACAAATAATGCTGATACCGTGGAATTTGCGCTATCGCAAGAGCCTGCGATCAGCCGAAAAGTAGCCAAAAAGTAGCCCGCCTCCTACTCCTACGCAAAGCAAGGAGTATTTAAAGGCCAACGAGGCATATTGAAGCTCTACATGTAACATTACAACGCGGCACGCGACGGCACGCGACGACATACAAGCCGTCGCTATCGACGTTACCTGACTCCGCACGGTCCCGGCGTTCGGCACTCTCTCATTTACACAACGACAATAAACTAAGTATCAGAAATCATTCGAAGTCTTAATTCTTTAATAATCTCGCGTACTGTGGTACGTTAAGGAAATTGCGAAAAGAACCCCGGGCGGTTCGACGGTTGTCCGTGAAGACAAGGATCCAACAAAAACAAAAACCGTACACATAAGTAACGCAACAACGCTGTAGCTTTTTAGGTAGAGATTATTAGACCAAGGTCAAGGTCATTCCTTTAGTAGCTTTTAACGCGGAATCCAATGGTGACCTTGGATTTGACATTGAGATTGACCTTGAAGTTTATTTCAAGGTCAATATTGTTTTTTTAAATAGGAATCCCTATTTTTCAAAAGAGCGGAGAATTTTACTTCCAAATATGTACTCAGGTTGAAGGTCAATGATGAGTGAAAGTGAAATGGAAATAAAGCGCAATTGATTAAAATCAGTTGCAATCAAAATTTTTACAACTTTGTTATGGTTTTATACGCAGCCACAGTTTTAGACATTTCTAAACAAACAACTTTTTGTTCTAAAAACTATTTATTTAGAATAAACTATCTGTTCGCGATTTCTCTATTCGAATTGTGCGCGCTACGAACTCCAGCAACACTTCAGCTCAGATGGCGCTGAGAACTTGCGCGCGCGCGCTCAGGCGCGTTCACGGCAAAGATAGCCTCCCTCGACGCCATCTTCGCTCTCTCTACGATCAGCTCTTGAAGGAGAAAGACGCTCTTGCGACAAGGTACTTTCGACCCGCTCAACCCACGCTTTGATCATCCAGTTCAACCACTACATCACGACACCTGCTCTGCAATTTTCCAGCTCATCTTTAAGCTTCCAGCTCTTTTTACACACATCAGCTCTGTCACATATTAATCTATTGAGGTTAAGGTATGCTCGCCTACACTCGGGGCTAAATAAAGATTAAAGTGCTCATTAAACTTGGTGCACTTATTTAATGTCCCCGCCCGCTGTAACTACCCAATTCCAACTACAACGTAATTTCTCAAACACTATCTGAGTTAGATAGATGATAAAAAATTCAAAATTTAAAAAATAATTGTTATGATCTGATATTTTTTTTTTATTTATTAAAGATTTTACTTAATTTCATATTAATGGAAAAATATGAAATGCATTCTAATATGTGTGCAATTTAAAAAATATTCGAATTGTTTATTTATAATTTAAAATAATTCATATATATGTAGTTGCGCGCAAAACGATCCGTCCGCCAGCCGGGGAGGGTGATTTTAAGAGAAACCGCATTGTCGCCTCACGCGATGCTCTCTCGCTCTCAATGTAGCATAGAGACCGAGGCAGAATATGCGTTTAGGTAAAATGTTTAATAGCCTTATAAAAAAACATCGAATCTTAAGAATATTTTTTTAAATTTTGTATTTTTTTTATCATGTATGTAATGTGACAAAACCATTTCAAATAAATTACCGCAAAAATATTGCTATTATCCAAACAAATTCATTTTAGCCTATTTGTTCATGCTCTATCGTCTGAATTAACATATATGATTTAAATTACCCTTAAATGTGAATGAAACAAGTACGTGTAGCATAAAGTCTAATTCACTGTAAGAAAAAAAATAAAGAATGTATTACTATTATTCTGGAATGAGATAAACATATAAAAAAACACGCTTTCGAAGCTGTAAAAAAATGTTTAATTAATTTTGTAAGATATAAGTGTGCGCCGTCGTCGCCACCGATTGGCGCTTCTCTCCCCTCCCTATAGTTCATGCCCGAGAGGACGAGAGCGCGATCTCCCTCCTTTCGATATTCATTCTGCGTTATACACTGAGACACAGCTCCACGCAGGAAAAGCTTGACTAGATCTTTTATCTTTTAGCATCAGTTTAAGTATATTTAGAAGCGTTTGTATTTAGGGAGAAAGCTAGAAGAGCTTGCTGTGTTCGATTTATAGTACGACGTAATAAATAGAATACTTTTATAACTAATATACTGTGTTTGATTTTCAACCGGCCGAATCTTGCTATGCTGACTTAACCCTAATAGGTTATGGGCTCAGCACCCTTCCACTGCACAAACAACTCGGCGGGAGTATTGAAATAAATATCAATTTTGTTGTAAGTTGGAAGAGTGAGAGAGTGAAGAGAAGGAGGCACGTGGTCGGAAGGAGTGACATAGCGGTAACCGACACGCAGAGAAAATTAGACGAGCGCAGCCCTCCTCGTTAATTTATTTATTTTTGAATAAATAAAACTTCTACGTAAATAAAACAATAAAAAAATAAATAAAACTACCACGCGCATTCAATAAGTGACATAGCTCGAGCCTGCCGTGGTAATAAATTAGATCCGTTCGAAAAGAAATTAGAAGCGAACTAAATTATAAGTCTAGACAAATTAATAAAATTAACGAATTCAATTACTGTTCTTTCGCGAAATAGTGTAAAAATAGTATTGGACAAATTTAACATGTTTAAACTAGAAATAAATTGACAATTTCGAGTCAGTGCCGGAAATTTTCAAGTTAGTCATTTCTCAGAAGTGGGCTCGGCCGAAACAAGGCTAATTTGAGAAGACTGTTGAAATATATAACAACGAACCCCAGAAGATTTGTTTTAATCAGCTATTTGTCGGAAATTCGATTTTTTGAAACCTCTAAAGTAGGCTCCCCCTTAATTATTTGAAAAACTAACTAATTCTAACTCGAAAGAATCGAATAAAATTGATGCAAAAAAAATAATTAACTCTTTAAGGATGTCTTATATATGAGACACCAAATTTCTTCTAGTTTTTTGTTCATGACAGAAACATTTTGAACTCGAAACCATCCAAATCTTTTCTCGTAGAATCGTCATATCTTGTAAAACATATCTTCTTAGTACAAAAATCTAAATTTCCGTTTACATAATTAGTTATAAAGATTTAAAATTATGAAAAAGCTAATTTTTCCGATTATATTCCACGCCTTTGAAAATTCAAAATGGTGGATCCACTAAGTAATGTTGACAGTTAAGCACAACCCGATTATTTAAAAAATGCAAGCTACAATAGCCGCCACATTTGATCCGCCATTTTGAGTTTTGAAATTCTGATGCCAGATTCGTAATAAGCGACCCAAAAAACCTTAAGTACCATCTGGATTTCGATTGTGGGTTCAACAGAAAAATGTGCCCCTCAAAGGGTTAAATGGAATTATAAACTAGACGCGAATACAAAACTTGAAATATTCTACAACAATACCAATCTAAAATCGTATACTTAAGGAGGCTCCTGCGCCTACCATACTAGTCAAAATCAGTATAAAATTTGCTTATCATTTTCATGCATATATTTACATTTAAAAATCTTAAATTAATTTATAATATATACAGGGTGTTCAAAAATGAACTGGCACGACCAGTATAACCCTGTTCAGAAAAATATTTTAAGCACTTTTTCGCTTTTGGCATTTTTTGATATTATGGCTAATTATCGAGTTATCGTTAATTAAAAACTCTGATAATTAGCCAATCAGCGCGCGGACGGGCGCTGGTGGGCGGCGCTTTTCCCAGCGGGGAGAGCGGCTTGGGCGGGGCGTTGCCTCACAAGCCTCCCCACTTCGCGGGCCCATCGGCGCACGGACACGCACTCACGGCGATGCCGCTCTCCCCGCTGGGAAAAGCGCCGCCCACCAGCGCCCGTCCGCGCGCTGATTGGCTAATTATCAGAGTTTTTAATTAACGATAACTCGATAATTAGCCATAATATCAAAAAATGCCAAAAGCGAAAAAGTGCTTAAAATATTTTTCTGAACAGGGTTATACTGGTCGTGCCAGTTCATTTTTGAACACCCTGTATATAAACATTACCCGCTGAATAATATTAACATATAGTAAAGTATAAATATTATTACAAGTATTATTTTGGCTTCGGCAGTGAACGCGGCTTATGCGAGGGAGACGAGCAGCCGAACTGTCTGTCAGAACTGCAGAAAAAGTGGGATGCAAGAATATTACGTAGGCCCAAGAAAGGTAAATTCGTTAGGTTTTGATTGATGCGTATAAAAAAAATCCTACCGACGGTATTAAAGTACTATTAAGTATGAGCGTAAACCAAAAAGTACGGATTACATCTCAGTCCGAAGTTATATCAAAGATATTCAATGAAATTAAAAAAATATGTATTTCATAGTTATATATTGTTATATATTGTTCATTTATTTTTCAAATAATTAAAAAACTATTGAACTATTTTTTCTAGTGTATATTATTTACCTATATACTTAATTTATAAAAATAAATAATACTATTATGACGATTTTTTCGTTATGAATTGTTTTCGTTTAAATTGGAGTACAAAATTGCGCGCTTTTCCCCCACGCGTCATATCCAAGATGGCCGCTCGGCCGCTTCCTACAGCCGACGGTTGTAATGCGAATTTATTCTTGTTTTCTCGTATAACTCTTTTTTTCGTTCGATAACTGATATTGTTAGTGATGCCATTTAAAAGAGAAGATCTTTCTCTGCAAAACTGATATAATGACATCACTGAAAAAATCGTATTTCTATCAGTATTAACTGCTTAATTATTAATTAATTATATTCTTTAAAATATATTCCAAGTAAAGTAAAGGCTTCCCAATTTTGGGATAATTTTGAATTGCTAATGCCCACTGGATATCTGATAATGAAACTCGCGTCATATTTTATTACGCGTTAATAACTAATATAGTTAATTTACACGACATAAATTTTATTTGTAAAACGGTAAATAGTAAAGATATGAGTTATGAGGAGTTTAAAAATTATCTTACAGTGAGAATCGTTAAAGGTCAGTAAGTTAGAGAGTAGCGCAAAAGTAACGCCAGAAAAGGCGGCCTTGGCGACGACAAGAGACCGTTGCTATAACTGCGGCCAAATGGGACACAGGACGTCTGAATGCATCCGGACAGACATGTTATGCTACAGGTGCAGGCAGTGTAAGGAGCACATGCCTCGACTGCCTTTATACCGACGAGGTAGGAGAACCAAACATAAATTTAGGTATTAAAATTGGAAAAGTTAGATCAAGGAAAAGGATGACTCTTACTCAAGAAGATTATATCGGTAATATTTTAACTAAACTTGGATTTACAAACATCAACCCTAAAAGAATACCTATGATAACGAATCAAGTGTCAAATCGAGAGAGAAGAAAATCTAGACGAGAATACATGCGTAACCATAGAAAATTTTGCTTACAGAGAAGCAGTTGGGACATTATTATACCTAGCTAACGCAGTTAGACAAGATATAGTGTATGTCGTAAATGTTCTAAGCAGACATCAAACTAACACTATTATTAACGAATGGAATATGGTGAAGCGACTTTGTGGATATCTTCAATACACTAAGAAAATCGGTCTTAAATTCAAAGAAAAACAGGATGAAATGGAAGATTACGCTGATGCAAGCTTTGCTGACGCTAAAGGTACGCTGACGACCAGATGTTATTTCATAAGACTATAAGAAGATGCAGTATCCTAGAAGATCCATCGGCAGAGATTCGTTGCGTTATCCACACGCCAAGCAAAGAATGTATCGGTGAGCAAAGCTTTTCCAGGAAATAGTTGCACTAGCCAGGTCGATGAGATTGATATTAACCAAGACTTTATTTCCAGTTCAATTGCATTATAACAATAAAGCTGCAATCCATAGTTTCAAAAACGGTAGCAGCAACAAATCGAGACACGTTGTGACTGCTATGTTTGACGGTTTATTAATATTTCTTTGGTGTCTTTGAAGGACCAGCTTGCTGACGTATTCACTAAACCCTTGTCATTCGAATTACATAAAAGACTGACCGGCATGATACTGAATATATGCATTTGAATTGTAATGAATTTAAATCTTGGCTTTTGAATGCCAGCATTGATAATTTTTAACAAAATATAAAAAAGAAAATGAAGTAATAAAAATTCCAAAAACAATTATTTCAAACGGCAATAATATTTGAATGTGAAAAAGATGAAATGTTTGTAAACTTAACGGACATAAAGGATCAACAATTTTATAAAAGAGTAATTTTAACTCCAAGAAATCTTAATGTCATTGAAATTAACAATAAAATTCTTTAATTAAATGAATATACAATTTTATTCAAAGCAAATCATAGATAATGATATCGCGATTAAAGTTGTCACTATCTACTAAAGGAATATCATTTTGGATGACCAGAAGGCAGTCTCCAATAAAACTTGCACATACCGTGACAATAAATGAGAAGAATAATCTTAAAAAAGTAGAAACATATTAAAAAATACCAGTGTTCAGCGATGGTCAACTGTATGTAGCTTTAACAAGAGTAACGAACAAAAATCATTTAAAAATTTGTATACCAGCTAAAACAGGAAAACATATTTAAAAACCAATGGTGAATTTGACATTTATACATAAAATATTGTATATACAGAAATACTATGATCATCATAATACAATTGATTAATAGAATAAGCCAAGCAGCATTAGCAATAATAAAATTGAAAAATAATAAACGGATTTTATAATCTGGAGCGCTTAAGGTAGAAAAAAATATAATCTACCAGCAGTACAGTTTTTATATTAATGTAATACAAACTCATTAATTCAATGAGTAGAATTGCTTTTAATATTAAAATCGTAATAGCACCTCGACGCAAGTCTTAGGCAAATATACTTTAATGCTTAATATTGTGACGCCAGGGTACCGCGGGGTACCTTCGCGAGCTGGCGCGAGCGGGAAGGATTGCCATACGGGCAATCTCGGAAGAAATTCTCGAGCCGCCGACGACGACGGATGTGTATGAACTTTCGAGCAGCGCGGACATGGGGACGCGGACGAGGCAGCGACAACCGAACGGCGATCGAGAAGCGAGCGAGCGAAAAAGTGCGAGAGGAACTGAGGACGAGCGGCCGAGGATCTGCGACCGCTTTCCTAACTGTAAGTACCGCCCGACTCTTCTTTTGTCGCGGGTGCGGGCAAGTACCGGCGAGGAGTCGAGGAGCGCCTCGACTCCAGGGCATAGCGTTGTCAGCGTACGTTTAATGTCGTTTCTCTCTTTCTCTCTCTCGGTTAGTCGCATTCGTGGACTCTCGTATGTGTGAGAGACGCGGCTCTCGGTGACGAGCCACAAGGTAGGGCAACATCGTGGCCGAGGGCACATGCCCGAGGTCGCATTCGCTACGGGTCGTGCGGAGCGGGCAAGCGGCCCGTTTCCCTCCGTGTTTAGATTATATTATCCAATGCAGCGAAATCATGACTCATATCCAAAAACGCGCCCCACAAACTAAAATTTAAAAAATGACGGATAAAAAATTTTTCGGCCTTTTTTAATACTGGATTCGAATTTGCTGCTGACAAATGTATAAAAAATGTCCAAAAACACGACAAAACCAACCCATTTTTATTTGTATTTCTATCTTAATCCTATCGTTAGTTCTACGATTTTGTCCAACGACAGTTCAAAATCGTACACAATTCAGTCTACAACTCTATACGTTAAAAAAATTGATCTAAGGTCAAGGTGTCATAGTTGAAAAAATAGATGAAATAAGTGAAATTGAATAATACAGAGAAGAAAAACATATTTTCTTATAAATATTTTGGAACTTATCATTTTTATATAACAGAGAATATTAAATTATCTCATAATAATAAGAAGCTTACCGATTTCATCCAAATTTAAACCGTAAATATCAAATGATTCCGGAAAATAGACATTTCCATAACCCTTCCGTCCTATTGTAAAATTGGGAACAATGCATGTATTATCAATAAGATATTGATCTAACGTATCAATAGATGGTATTGTATAATATCCATGACGTTGAAGATGAACGTGAGCCTTGTTAATTGCATTGCTTGAATTTTGTAAGCTGGAAATATCATCTATATCTTCGTTTGAAGACCTACTTTCCTGCATATTAAAATCTGCATTGGTTTTTTCTAATGAAGTATCTGTTTTCGTATTTTCCATGGAGACTTTACTGCTCGACGGTATGATTGTTGAGTTAGAAGGTGATCTTAATTCGGTAATAGTATTATCGAATTCTTCAGTTATTGGTAGTTCAGAACCTGCTGGAAACTCAGTCATCTGATCACTGGAGTGTTCATCAAAATTTTAGACTTTTTTGGAAAATTAGATTTTTAACCAAGAATTAGAAGATCTGCGGTAATTTGAATGTTTATTAATTTCTTGAATGTTATTTTCTTTATCCGTCATTTGAAAAACACTTTCATCCGAAGCAGTAGTACGTTTATCATTATTTATATTTTTATCGCTTGATTCGTTGATGCTACTTATTTTTGGTCGCAATACTAATCGCTTTGCATTAGGCCGCGGTTGAAATGCTTCCAGTAAAGGATCCTCTTCTTCTAATCCATCAAAAAGCGATTTCTGAAAAATAAAGTATTTATTACGAATTTTATAAAAAAACTAAAATACTTTTATTTACATTTGAAATGTCATGAAGAAAATAAATCCAAAATTGCTTATTCACCAATG
The DNA here is from genome assembly GCA_018906775.1 of Sycophila sp. Sp_5. NCBI lineage: Eukaryota > Metazoa > Arthropoda > Insecta > Hymenoptera > Eurytomidae > Sycophila > Sycophila sp. Sp_5. The sequence continues at coordinate 347 of JACCID010000231.1, read as the reverse complement.
GCCGGCAATCGACTTTAACCAATAAATATTATCGCAATAGAAGGATAATTAATTAATGTTCGTCAGCTACTGCTCTTTTATAAACTGTTAACTACTCGTTTACGTCTCTTATTTATGAATATTAGGATAAAACATAATCACTCCAGATCTCTCTCTCTCTCTCTCTCTCTCTCTCTCTCTCTCTCTCTCTCTCTCTCTCTCTCTCTCGCTCTCTCTCTCTCTCTCTCTCTCTCTCTCTCTCTCTCTCTCTCTCTCTCTCGCTCTCTCTCGCTCTCTCTCTCTCGCTCTCTCTCGCTCTCTCTCTCTCTCTCTCTCGCTCTCTCTCTCGCTCTCTCTCTCCATCTCTC